>OY855913.1:3530000-4097500 GCA_963693305.1 Meandrina meandrites | reverse complement strand
ATTGACAGCTAAGCTAAACATTGTCCACCACTATGTAGCCAATTATGAAAAAAACAGTCTTCAAACTTCAATCTTTGGCTTGACATAATCATGCATAGCATCTGCGTTGCAGTTATTTTTCGACTTTTCCCAGTTGAATCCTTTCTTATTTTTAAGTTGTCGGTATTGTTTCCCTTGACTCTATCCAAAAAGCGTGCTCAGTCATTAACAACTTTCTTGTGTCTGTGGGAGGAGTTCTCAAGGAAAAATAGACGACGAATTGTAAATGAAGAGAAAAATAACCTTATGACAATTACATTATTAATGTATCATAAATAATCCTCCTCCTTCCCCCAATGGTCGAAAAACTCAATATTTTCAATCCCCTGATACACCCTGTGACAAACATTGTGAATAATATATGTTAATTTTAAAATCAACTACAAGAAGTTTATATGTAACAACGTTAGAATGACTCAGTCCAAAAATACCGAAGAAAGCTTTGGAAGCAAAAAATACTTTACGCGGTTAAAGGAGGTGCAAGTCAGTAGTGTAAGTAGTGGTATCAAGACAACAATAATGTGCTGCATGGCCTCATGTTTACTGATAATTTTCATTTATATCAGTACAAATGAAGCCATCAATGCTCCATTTATCGAAAGTTTATTGCCTCTGAATTCGGAGACATCGTTTGTCGTTAACTCAGAGATAATAGAACTTCTTTTGCAGGAAAATCTGTTAACGGGTTTCTTTCGTGAATACGTGTATACGTGTAGCCAGTCGATTGTTCAATTCATTTCGATTTAAACCCGAGAATGATTGGCGCTCATAGGCAGAACTTACCACAACCAAAAGCGGAAAAAACTGCTACCAAAAACAGAGCGACTGGGATCTTCATCATATTTTCCCCTCGCAACGGCGGTGGTTATTTGGCTGATAGGCTATGAGGCACTACAAACAGCACGTCTGGAAAACATTGCTATTCACTACATTTAAAGGGAGACGGTTCAGCTAATTACAATACAAACGCAGCAGTTCAGGTGTTGTCAAAGAAAAACAAAAACGTTAATGACGCGATGAAAATGCTCCCAAATCCTTCTACCTATTTATTTTAAAAGTTTAAGAAATCGTTAAGAAAGTTACACGAGAAAAAACGAAAAACTATTTTTACGGTATAAAGGCTTTTCCAGTAATTTAGAACATATCTCTCAGAATTAAAAACTAGCTAAATAAATATGTGTCACTTAAAGTGGCACCTACTTTTAACTTTAAAATTTGCATAATAAAGAATCACATATTACTCTTTCAAGAATCCATATATTTTGAATTCTCCGCGTCTATGCTGCTCGCTACACGTGACTGACAGGGCCAATTTTACGTATTAACGATGAAGCAACTATTCGTTACGTTGGGCTAACAAAATGAAAGATCTACAATGCATGTGGCTGAATTGTAAATTTTTTGAAGGAAAAAGGCTTGGAAAATGTTCTTGGTAAATAGTTTCAGCGGAGCAATTTGCTTGGAAAGTGTCGGGGATTTAGCACTGCTGTGCCAATTGTGGACACTGTAAATGAATAGACAAATATTGCAAATTGAACTCATAGCTGTTAATAATCCAAACTGGTGCTGGGAAACTGACCAGTTGCTTATTTACAAAGGGCGGTCAAGGAGTTGAACTCAAGACTACCGATAACAAATCCAGCTAGTGGAAGGAGAAAAGATTTAAACCAAAGACTTCCTTCTATTCTATGGGCCCTAAGCCCATTCGACCGGCCACGCCACCTTCCCGGATATAGAAAGAGCAAACTGTTTGACGATTGATGTCAGGACTGTTCTACAGTTAGAAGTATTAGTATAGTTAAAAAATAAGCCCGCCATTGGCTCAGGACATACCGAAAACAGAAGTAAGCAAACATGCTACCAAAGAAAGAACAGCCAGAGTCTTCATTTTCCTTCGCTACAGTGGTAGTTTAACTTGAGTGCTTCCCTGGGCACAAAGAACAGCACGACTGAAAATATCTGACCGAAGACCTCCCATGAGACAACCATTACACAACAAACACAACTTAATCCAACTGACGTGATAAAAAGACCTTTGTAGGCACCTTTTTAGTTAATGATATTCATTTCAAAATCGCAGAAAAGTGAAAAAAGGATTTCAGAGGTTGGTAATTAGAGTTATATGAGTCATTTATTCGAAAGGTTTCAAATACGCGCTAACTACTCTGAGATTTTCCGTATACATTTGCACGTTTCCACCGTTTTCTGACTTATTGAGGAAAGACAACCGCGATTCGGTTTTTGTTGGTGTGTCATCTATTTCTAAATTGCAAATTTACAAAACAAAACAATCGACTTTACTTTCAAAAACATGTTTCCGATGTGAATCACGTGGCGGCAAGCAGTGTCCCAGGCCGTGATCTGCAAGCCGGGTGGGAGAGGTCCTGGTGAGAGCTTGAAAGGACAAGCGTGGGTGCTGGGCTATTTAGCAACAAGACAACTTGAGCTTCTGAGCTCGAGTTTGGATTTATTTTCTTTTTTCAAAATTACGTTTTCAAAATTATCATCATCGTTGTGATCATTTCTCTTCTCGCCATTAGGTGCATAAGGCGGAATTGGCACTGCTGGATATCCCTCAAAGGAAATATTATCGATAGTTTCTTCATCCAGCAAAACAGACCTTCTTCGTTTACAGTTTCAGATCCTTTCTCTAATTTTTCCAAGAATGATCTATATTTTGATCACCTAGTCATCGTCCGTCTTATAATAATAAATCTACATTACTAGTAAAGCCCATTCAAGAACACCACGCCAACTAAATGAACAAATTGAAACGTTCACTGGCTTCGCCATATTAGTTTGATATGAATAAACACTTCACTGTACAGCAGATGCCAACTTGTCCTCACCCCAGCACGCTTAGCTCGAACAAGTCTGCAAGATTTCTGACACGGAACGGTTTTCAGAGTATTGTGTTGGGCTTAGAGGATCTTATTCAATCGTTTTCGATTTCAGTGGTGTAAAGTACCAGTACAGAATTCTGGCTTGCATGGTTTGTCTCGTTTTCATGTAAGCATTTCATTTTTGGCTATAATACTGAAATAGGTGGTTATATTAGAACTCAAAATAGCTACTAGATGTAAGACCTTGATTCGGCCCACCATGAATCCAAATGTAATGAAACCACGCCTTGTATCTTATCAGCCCCTTAATTTGCTTAAAACTGTTTAATTTGAACGATCTCACAACTGAGTGGGATGAAACAAACGTGCTAAGAATAGCTAATAAAGGAAAAGAATGACGACTCGGTGTTCCCGTGCCATTAACTGAAAATTGTTTCGAAATCGCACCTCGATCGATATCGTTGAGAGTAAGTTCAAAACTACGGAAGAATTGCCACTAAACAATTGATCTATAGTTTACGCGAATGATTTGGCTAAAACGCAACAAATGAAAGTTTCCCTAACTAAATTTTAATAAACCTCCACCCAATTAAATAAAACAGCGAGGGTAGACGTGACGAGCATTAACAATCTATTTTTATTACCAAATTTTATTATCTTTTCATTATTTGTATGTCACATTTTATTCTTAAAATAGGCGAAAAACATGCCGGCAGCCATTAGACCATTGAATTGGGATGAAAAACACTGCAAATTGCTATTCAGGTCACGATTTTCGACATACTGGTAAAACTATTCAATGCTACAAAGAAAACCGAAAAAGAGTATTTCTTATTTCAAGTTTTATTTCTTATTCTTATATTTTGATTATTTTCATAAAAAGCGTGTGCGCTCAGGAGTAAGATATCGAGTTTAACTGAAGATATATTCAATATCTGTATCTACGTACTGCAGGCACGTATTCGTCTAAAAAGTGTCATGAACTAGTTTGAGGTGGTGAAAATAAGTTTTAAAATAGCAAACGTGGTTGAAATATTCAAGCTAAGCTTCCAATGGTTATTTTTAGAGCCAAAAATAAATAAAATAAATAAATGTGTGTTTAAAGTGGTCATGCAAAAGCTGAATGGTTTTCTTGATTTTCGTCCATCACATGTTTTTTTTTTATTTTTTATTTTTTAAATAAAAAATATAACTTCATTGACTCTGATCAGTTTATTGAAACAATGAAGTAACTTTAATTTTGTGGCCTACAAAGTATTTGTTGTTTCCCTTTCTAACTGATAAACTGTTTTTCGTTCACGAGAATTAAGCTTCTTTTGATACTGTTTGACGTCTGTGAGGGAGTTTAATAGGAGATCTGTCACGGGGATTTCGCGGATTTTCCGTCTAAACTGTTCTGAAATTAGTGGTAGGCAACGTAATCCATGAAAATCATTAGCTGGGAACATCCAAAGGAAGATATAAAATTAATATGTGGATAGAAATTTAACTACGGCTATAAATGTCGATTTAGCTAAACCTTTCAAGTTGTAATCCATTTCCATCGTAGCCATCTGCAGCTGAAGACGCTTGTTAACAGTTTCAGTCCTCTAATGCCCGGTATAGCAATTGTTTATTAAAATGGACTATTATTATTAGGTTTCCTGCGATACAAATATATATTTTGGCTGCTCAAAAAACTGTTAAAGTCCGTTGCTTCTCTTTAGATCTTTTACGTAAGAGAGACGCGTGCAATCTAAGGGTGTTTTCCATTTCCATTTCAACCGGATTGACCGGTTGAACAAGGCATTGAGCTTTTGCAGTATAGGAACGACATTTACGCTGAAAAAAGGGTTAACTTATTATGGGATGCTCTCAGCGTGACTTACGCCCGCTCTGCCGCGCATCGAATGTTTGGTCAACTTCAGCAAGCTATTTTGGTCTGCCTAACATATATTGCAGCAGAATTTTCTTTTAGTCCAATCATTTAACAGATAAGAACTGATATTAAGAATAATATTAACGGCACAAACGCGAAGGGGATCTTTAACTGCTATAGCGGACGGACTTTAACTGTAACGCACTGCGCCACTGGCAAGATCCGGCCGGTCGGCGAACCGAAAACAGAAAGAAAGAGATTGTTGAACTAGCTGTTTTCTACGAAGTTTTCCTACCGCATCTAATTTGTCTATAAAGTTGCAACCGAAATTCCCGGAAGTTTTGGTTTAATGGAAAGCATTCTAAGTTGCCGTAAGTGATAGCCGCGATGTCAAACAACTCGTAAAACTAGGAATCAATCATTGGCTAAAACACGAAATCTTTATATTGTTACTGTATACTTCCAAGTGTGATGATTATTATTGCGATAAATCTAACATTGTGGTAATTGTCTTGGGGAGCATTTTAATGCCACGTGCATCTTTTCTTTTCTTTTTTCTTTTTATTCTTGGCACAAGAACTTGAAACTCCAATTTTTTCCACTCAAGATGGCAGTCATCGTAAAAATAAACTTTGTCAACATTAAAAAATTAGCTTGCAACCGAAAGGCGAGGATGTTTGTCTTTTTTTGAGAGCCTAATTGCCTTACTTGACGTAATCGACTAGTTGAAAGAGAAACCACGAGATTTTGAATTGTCAGTCAATTCTAGACCAAGGTCACGTTTAGCGTTCGCGAACATGAAAAAAACTATTAAAATGAGTCGAACCGAGCTATAATTATAGTCTTAATTATAATTTTGCAATAGTAAGGGTACAGAACATGCCGTTCATATTGTGCTGTGATTTAAGGATCGGACAGACAGCCCTAATTTGAATGTATAAAAATAAAATACTGTTGAGGTTTGTTCAAACAGACTAGTGCGTGGGAGAAACCAATATGCCAAGTTGAATATTGCTATCGTTCATTTGAAAAATGTCACAACCAAAATTTGAATCAAAACTGAACGAGGACTGAGGTGGAATTTTGAGGAAAACGTGGTCATGTTATCTTGTCTAATCTCCTAAATTTGGAAATATACAAATAATAAATTAAATAGATATATGTTCCAAGGTTTCTGTCGGAAACTTTTGTGTACGGATTTTACAGAAAAATGTCATTCATTTGTCAAGCGGGATAGTCTTTTGCATTAGATATCGCCTTACCAATTTCGGTATAAAACGATACAAAATCCGGAGGGTAGAATTGGCTTGCCTTCGGTTCACAGTGCGCTCAATCTTTCCTGGAGAGGTCTTTTTGGTGTAAAAGGGTGAGTTTTTCAGAGGGATTTTAGAATAATATTTGGTCGTCAAAGAATTTATATCAGGCTACATATTTGTGTTTCTGTTTTTATGTGTTAATTTTATCGCATTCACTAGAGACAAAGCAAGTTGAAGATGTGTTCTTTAGATTATTCAGCAGAACCGAAGTTAGAATTCCAGTTAGAAGCTGGGATTCGTTTCCTTTTAAACAGCGGAGCGAATGGTAACTTTTAGAGAAAGATATGGAAAATTACTAGCATTGGTCAGAAGCGACTTTTTCGCGGACACAAGTTCGAGAATATAAAATAAGAACTTCTAAAAAAATATAACTATGAGTTGCCAGCTGGGCTAGATTGCAGAATACCCGGCCCACTGTTTTGCATCTCATTGAATAACAAAAGTGCCTATTGTGTTATGCCTCGTTCTTAAAGCGTTCCGACATATGTAAATAAGTGGGCCGGGTATACTGCAATCGCTCCGCCAGCTGATCATCAATAAAAATCTTGCGGATTAGACAAAATCATGTGTGTAAAGCAAGCGCCGAAAAAATCTCGCTTGCCTATGTTAGGCTCTTACTTGGTGTAGAAGACACAGTTCACCTCTAACAATAGCGAACAAAAGGACAAAAGAACGAGGAATACAATAAAAACAATAAGTTTGCGAGGCAGTGTTCTATTGTGACGTGTCCTGTGTCTTCTACACCAAGAAGGAGCCCTATGTTAGCACCGATAGAGTTTCCATCTCAGTCGAAACGATTTTTTTTTCTTGAATATTTTTATTGACTTCCACTCTAGCCTTATCTAGAGAACGATTAAAGAAAAAAGAAATTGGATACAACTTACTGACAAACACTTTTCGGCAACCTTAAAGAACAACATGTTTCAGAATTATCCCCCGAGAACTTCTCCAAGAAGTTCTCGGGGATATAATTGTTCGGTAACAGTAATTTAACATTCACTTAAAGCCCGCTCAGACCTTTTCTGCCGGCTAGAAAAGAAAAATGTTGGTCAAATGTTATTGGATTTCTGATTATACTAAATATCACTACATTGAGTATGCTTGAAAACAAATACGTACATTTCTATAAAATCGACGCACAAATTGTTACCACGCACTTAAATTAATGTCTAAAGTGCTCGTAAATTAAAGAAATTCACTTTAAGTAAGTAACATAATTAGTAATGTTTTTAATGCGAAACGTAGTGCCATGAGTGCCATTGAGGATTTAAAAGCTTTTGAATTTGTCTAGAATAAACGCCCGAGAGAACACTCTTTGTGAACATCATTTTTGCGGCATTTCTTAACTACGCTTACGTTTTTGTGACGTCTTTGGCAAAAATTACTTTTGGAACTATCTTACGTAAGCACGATTCGATTTTGACTATTTCTAGCAACAATGCAAGAAATGCGTCGTAAAATGAGTTGTGCGATTGTACACGACCTGTGTGACTGCTGTTGCTTTCGCACACAGGAGTTAGCCACGTCAGATTTTAATTATTTCTCAAATCAGTTATTTGTTTTGACCAGAAAATGTAAGCAATTTAAACTAATTTCCTTTCCTAACACACTGTTTTTTCTTTGAAAGGTTCAGTTTGCAGCTCAGCGCGACAAAATGAACAACACATCTTTTCACAACACGTCTTTGGGTCGTGAAATCAGCGCCTCATGGCACCCGATGTTTGTAAGGATTTCCCTGGTTTGTTATTCGTTGATCATCGCCATTTCCCTCGTTGGAAACTGTTTGGTTTGCTTGGCAATCTGCCTCAATAAAGCCCTCCGTTCGTCTCCGACCATGTCCTTCATCTTTTCATTGGCTTGCTGTGATCTTCTGACGGCGAGCTTGGCCATGCCATTCGACGCAGAAAGCTTGCTGCTTGGTGGAGTCTGGAGGCACGGTAAAGTTCTCTGCATTGTATGGACGACCGCCTACCTCTTCAGCGTGCCTACATCATTACTTACTCTCTTGATCCTCACTATTGACCGGTACAAGACCCTGAGCGATCCGCTGCGACGGTTCCGCAAGTCGAAGTTCTTGTCTGTGAAGAACTCTCGTGTGGTGGTGGTATGCCTGTGGTGTTACTCTCTTGTGTTCTCCATGTTGCCCGTCCTGGGGTGGCGATACCATCCATCCTACATTATGGGAGGCATTTGCTACTTTAACGTGACACCAACGTATTCAGCTCTGAGTAGCGTCCTTCACTTCATTCTACCTTTGCTCATTATCGCTGGGATATATTTCAAGATTAATCGCATTGCTCAGAACGTGAAAAACTGCCAGGAGTTGTGTGACGCGGCAAACTCGTCTCCAGGCCACATTGTCCGACACCCTACTCCGCGCGATCGCGGAAACTTTAAAAGGAATCTCAAAGCGACAAAAACGATTGCTTTCATAATCTGCGTGTTGTTTGTGTGCTGGCTTCCCTACAGCGTCACCAGCACTGTCTTAATCCTTTGTAAACCCTGTTTCTATCGCACGCCACCTGAACTGCTAGTCTCGCTGCTGATTCTGGGATACCTTAACTCGGCCCTAAACCCTTTCATCTATTCTCTCAGCAACCGGAAGTTCAAGGAGACTTACCGCGCTCTCTTCATGTCAATCAGAAGAATCGGCAGCAGCGCACTGCGCAGGTCGAGGCCATCCTCCCAGACAAGCAACTCATCGTTATCTAATAGGCATCATGTAAGCGTCATAGGGCAGACCGGTAGCGTACGACTAACTGCGTACACCATTTCGAGGTGAAACGTCCGAAACTTTATATGAACGTAAAGTAACACTTTCTAAGTTCAGAACAGAAATTCTCCCAACTTATCGTAATGTTTTGATCGTAATGATTGTAAGTAACGTTAGAATTTTGTGGTGCATTAACACAATGTGATGATCTTCCGATGATTGTCTTTGACAATGTATGGACAATGTACGGAGAGATTAGATGGTGATCGTTGTTCGGTTCTATTGACTGAACTGGCACACCGCATCAGCTAATTTTCAGGCATACCGCGAAGATGAATAAAAGTAACAGAAAGCTATTACTAATGGTCATGTAAAAAGATAACCAGATCTGACGTGTTGCTTATATGAGTTGCAATCAATTGTACGATTGTCAAAAGACCACTTACCCCCACCTCCCTTTTATTTCATTTTGCTCAGCTGACAAAGAAACCGACTCGGTATTTTATGGTTTTATTACAAAGCAACTCGGACAAGAGAAGAATGACTTACCTTTGTATTGTTTTTTCTTTGTTGTTGTTTTGTTTGTTTGTTTGTCTGTTTCATTTCATTCCTTTTCTATTTTTTATTCATAATTTATTTACGTTTTTCTTTACGGTCCAGCACCGCTGGTTTTGTAGCACACGGTCACCAAGTGTGTCATGCGACGAGCCTGTCCGATATGGGACACTTTCGTTAGCGACCAATATTAATTTTCGCCATAAAAATTATAACGTAATAAGGCTTTATAGTAAGCGCAGAATTCTAAGTCAAATGTTCATAACATATATAAAAATATATAATTATATTTGCCGCTTGGAAAAATGAATGATTAGTTAATCGCTTTCAGTTGTGCAGATTGCAGTCTTATTATTTATTTACAAGGTGCTTATATCAACTGCTGAAAATTAAAGTTATTAAAAAGTGTTTTTTACTTTTGAAATATTTCCTTGAGGATGTCATTAAACAATGTTCCCAAACGTGCACTACAATAGAAAACCCGACACTTTATGTACACAATGAAATGAAATTCAACGATAAATTCTCACATTAAAGTGTTTGTCTCCAAGGCGACCACCGTCTTTTGGTAATCTGAGTATTATTTTATGGCTCTGGAAACATCACTTGTGGAGGAAGATTCACATTTTGTCCGATGGCAGTGGGAAAATTACGTATTTTGGTACCGGTAGTAGTATTTTTCTTGATAGGAATCACAACGTTAAACGCTACACGAAAAATCCGCTCGATCAACGAAGCTACCAAGAACACCTTCAGATGTGAGTTCACAAATATATATGTAGATTCTGATTACTGCTGAGTATGGGAGGTAAATCCTCTTATAAGCATGTTTCATTATTAATCTCGTCTTTGAAACTAGAGTTTATCACGAAAAAATATTCATGCCGTATTCATTGTCCCAATATACAAAATACGACAAAATATATATTACTTTGTGAAAACAATGTGTTAAAGCGCGTCTAAGTTTTCTGGCATACTAATCGCACATCAGTAATTTGAACTAGAACTCAAAAACGCAACCCAAGGTTGTCGCATTTGTGGTTAATTTTTCGGCATGAATTTTATCATAAAGTTTAAAAAGCAGCTTGTTAAATTGATCACTTACGATAGTATTAAGGACTATGTTTGTGACAATGTTTCAAGAGTAGGCTTAGAGTGTTTCACAAGTGCTTAATATTCGGCGTGTCATTTCTCACGCCTTCGAAATCGCCAAGAGCGCTTTACAAAAACCGTTTTCTCGGCATACAGAGAAACACTGAAAACCCCCAACACGGAATTTTAAATATGGTTATTTTGACTGAGTTGAAAACACATACAATCAGATGCAAAAAAGACTTGAGGCAATTGCACGGTTATGCGGGGCTAGTTTTGAAACTCTCGCAAAAATAGGAATTAAAATACCCCACCCCCAAGTCGATCGTTTCGTTCTTATGTAAGGAATCAACAGAATAGAAGACGTCCCCAGTACGTGGGTAGTTCGATTACATGGTTCCGTAAGTTTTACTGATTAAGATGGCCTTTTGCGTGGTAGAGTGTCTCAACCATTATGCGTCTAATTGTAGCAGGGATTAACCGTGAAAGCAAATTGTCATAGAAGACTTATATTTAGAGGCATAAAATGCTGATATCTATAAAATTAAGGAGCTTTATCCGGTGAACAAAATTTCGTGTTTTTTTTGTTCAGTGAAACGCCAAGTGAGGCATCGCTAAAAATGGCGACCATCGAACGTGTTTTCAAGTGTAATCTGTCCCTGGTTATTTTGAAATGTGCTCAAACCTTTCTGCAACATGAAATTTCTTTCGAAATTGCCCTCTGTCACTTATTAAAGGTCAATTGTTTTAATCCGTAAAGTTGTTGGGATTATATGCCCGGGGGACCCTCATATCAAAGGGACCGGGATACTTGTTGGAAAAGTTGGAATTAAACCCCTACAGGCCAGGAGACCCAATCGGAACGTGGCTCAAGCTTTTTAAAAACCTTAAAGCATGACATTTTTATGCCTGATGATGGAGGGGGGGGGGGGGATGTTAACTTTGCAAACCCAAACGAGTAGTGCCTGAACACCCTAAGCACAAGTGAGACTAAAGACCCTAATTTACACCCCCCGCCCCTCCCCCCAGCGAGATGACCATCTCTGTCCCTGTTGGGAGTCCCCCACACGGGAGTATGTCTCTTGCTGTAAATAATTTAGTATCCAGATATGGAATAAAGACATTGTGCATGGCCCACCTTTTTGAATGTGTAAAAACTTAGGTTTGTTTTTATAACAAGTGTGATAAATTCAAACCCTTCTTTCTAGTCGTGTTGAACCTCTACCGGAGACCAGTTGCCGACCTCATAAAGAATTCATCCGCCCATGAAGATGCCCATAGAAAGCTCGAAGCTGATCTCAAACGGGACGAGATCCCCAACACACCCACACCTGAACCCACCTTCAAATCAGCCACTATCAACTTCCCCATAAACAGTTACATGGCCAACGTAATGTTCCAACTATTCGGAAAAGATGGCATTCTAGAGAAAGGTGGATTTTCCAGAAACGGTTACGTATACAGAAACGCCTCCGCGTCTATTATCCTGCTTGGAAGTTTTGGCAACAGATCAGAGCTGTTACATGAAGTCATGAAAGCCCACCACTCGCCGATAGGCGCTGGCGTTCTGGCTTTGGTCGTTCAGCTGTTTTTCACGCCTGATGATTTTCGTCGGTTGACCAACTGGCTCCGAGCAGAAATTAGGGCTGGGTATATAAACTACGACGATCCCTGCTCTCCGATAGTTGCCATTAAGTTCGTGTGCTGTACGCCGATTGCAAATCCATTTTTGACACCTAAGTTCGGAACGCTCCGAGTAGATATCGATTGAGTGGAAGTCAAAATATCAGGGTTTTTAGTTTTAGGTTTAGAAACATAGACATGTGTTCTAAGAAGGCGAAAGGGTTAACTTTCCCAGACTGCAGGTAAAATACTTCCTTTCCAATGCTGATACTTAGAAAGAGTATCAACTTATTTTCTTTATCCGCAAAAATAAAATACGACTCTGGTTTGATCATATATCGCTTTACTTAGAAAATATACATCACTTGTGCATTGAAAATTAATTCGAAACTGCCTTTACCAAAAAGGAAACAAGTTCTCCTAATAACTCGTGTAGTCACCTAGTATGGATGCTCACCATTTAGAAACGTTACCCTAATACACTAACATTATTTACTTGTATGCGAGGTTTTCAAGATGCCTTCCAAATTAACAGTTCCTTATTCATTTCTGTCTGCTTTAATTAAGGGCTCTAAATAGTCCATCTTTCCCGTCGTGGATTATCAAACGAGAAGCGTAGTCAAATAATTTGAGCTTGGAAGGGAAAACATATGGACGCGCAAGGACTGGAGGCTAGCGTTCGCGCGGCCATATATTGTTAAGCCTGTGCCAAACGAGGATGAGAGTTGATGTGAATTTACTCTCATAAGAGTTTTCATCAACTCTCATCGACTATCATCAGCTCGGGCAAAAGAAATCGAGACCTAGAGTCGTCGAGAGCCCGTCAAGAACGACAACAAACGAGAGAAAACTCTCGTCAACTCTCATGGAAAATTTGAGCACGTTCAAAGTCGATGAGAGCGCATGAGAGTTTCATGCCAAACCAGAGCGAGAGTTTTGAACTCTCATTAGTTCTCGCCCTCGATCGTTTGGTCCCCGGGCTTAATTCCCTTAATTCACTTCTTGGGTTTCTCCTAACCAAAATTATACAAACACTTTTAACTAATTTTTAGTGACAAAGTCGAATTAATTGAGACATTTTAGAAGTTGGTTTTCTTTTTCCCATGGGTTAAATAACTTCGCCCAGCGAAGTCGAACATTTCAGTTTGCCCTGACTAGGTTGTCGAGCGTGTAATGCCGGATTCTGGGCTTAGCCAGAAAGCCATTGTCTGCGGCTGTCCTCAACTCTTCTGTTCAGACTGACTTGTAAAAAACTGCAAGAGATACTTCTTGTCTCGTGATTCCTTTAAAGATATAATCAAAAACTGAAATCAATGGTTTGTGGCAAAAGCGTGTTTAGAGCGTTTTTTAAACTGGTGATTGTCGTAAAACCAAACCAGCACTCGCGCTGATCAATCACAAAATACAGAGACAAACTAGTAAACCAATCAAAAATCAAAGCAATTAGATATAACTGGTGTGAAACGAGGGTAAACGTGCTCAAACGAGCCACGATTGGTCTTGGTTTCACTTCTGAGTGGACGAGAAAGTGGCACGAGATTTTCGAACCAATCACTAAGCGTCGAAATGCAAAACCAAAGCAAACGTGAATTACTTTCGATACATCTCAAAATAAAACAATTTTCTAATATTATCAGAGAAGTGGAGCTAAAAAAAAACCCACCACTTCTTTTCATTATGTACAAACTTTTCATATATTTCCTAAAGGCGAAGATCATTCATTCATCGGGGTTGGTACCAAGACTTCACCCTAAAAGCTATTCACAGTGAGCTTTAGCTAAGCAGTCATACCATACTAAGTTCTTCTCTCAGTCCATTGATCATTCTTCGGTAAACCTTGGCTATGGCATAGAAGAAATACAATCCAAGGCTGAAAAGAAGGAAAGGATTTACTAGTTGTCAGTAATTACTCAAGTACAGACAGAGCGAAAAATAAAATTTATATTGCATACAAACATAACATTCATCATACATGAAAACTTACCAGATAACGACTCCAAGCACAACAAGAAAGACAGGTGAGCTAAGAATTTGAAACGTGTCACGGAATCCCGTGGGTAGAATTGACACTGTCCATGGTATGATATCGTAAACTTCATTTAATCCTCTAAAAATTGGAGAAACAAGATCATTAGAATCAAGTACACTCACGCGTCTAATCACATTTACGAGGCAACAAACGGTCTCTATCTTTCCTCTTCGATCGCTTGCGAAGAGCGAAACACCCGACTGAATGAATGGCATTTTGCGAGAGCTCTCTTTTTTTCTCTGACTTTCTCTTTTCACACGATATTCAGTTGAGGAGAAAGCAGTAAACCCACAGTTAGTGTTTATGCAACGAGCCCTTGACTGTCCTAGAACTCGTGATTCATGAATTAAATTCTCCCAAGAAAAATTAAAGAAAATGCACGACAAACAGAAATGAGATTTTAGATATTGAACCACGAACTTGCCTGAATGGTCCATACAACTCTGACGGACGAATTCTGAAAATAAAAGTACATGACAATTATTTTTGCAACTCCGTTGTGTGAATCCTTGCAATCACGGTGCAGATCAAAAAAGAAAGTGAAAAGGTCATGCGAAGCTACAATTGGATCTGCATTTATATTCATTCTCGTACCCAGCTATACCCCTCGTTTCTCGACGTCCGCTGGAAAGAAACAGTTGGGTACGAGCTGGGAGTTTCCAGTTATTTTTTTTTGTGGAGATATCCCATTTGGAAACCTAATGTTTGGTTAAACCAAGTGCAAAGATTAAAAATGATAGAAAACTGAAAGCCTTTATTTTACAAACGTTTAAAATACGTCCCCACGCGTGGTTGCCAATTAAACCTTTACTTTATTTACTTGCAATTTTGATAGTAAACCTTACTGTGTTACTCCATAAGCCACCGCGGCCAGGCACAGAAGAAATGTGCCAAGCAGCAGGATCATGAAGAAGTAATTTGATCTCGCGGCACGGTAAGCCTTCTCTTGAGTCCCACAGTTATACACTACAGTCGCCTGTGAAAAAAAAAGCAAACAATGGAAGCAGGTACTTGGTTTGGGTTGTCGATCATCTCTAACTCACTTGATCGTATAATAAGATTTGAGCATAAGTGATTGCTGCACGAGACGATTTTCAATTAACGCAACATGGTTGCGTTTTAAAAACACGTTGTAGGTTTTTGAATTGCAGTAATTGCTGTAACTTGCAACAAAAACAGCAACAGCACACGCAAGCTTATTAGTTTACATAAAGTCCGTTACAAACTTGCACGACTGTAACTAGTAAAATTCCTTGCAACATCGCTGTACAAAATTTTAACGTTGCGTTAACAATCGACTCGTGTAACATACCGTTGCCGCTACAATGTTGCGTTAAAAATCGTCTCGTGTAAACATCACCTTTAATCAACACAACAGTTAAAAGTTGATTGGTGATCACGAAAGGTTCAAAACCTACACGGAAGACTGAACTGGGATAAATTCTATGTCTTAAAGCTGTGATTGTCACCGCTTTTGTAGGTCTTTGTAAGGAGTAACCAAACTGCCACCAAATAACCTTACCTTCTTGGCATAGAAAGTAATCGGAAGTTTGATGATCGCCATTAGAAGTAGAAATGGACTGTACCATGTACCAATCCTACAATGTGAAATAAATAACGAGAACACATAGTCATATAAAGCGAGGTGTGTATATATGATTTAGCTAATTTTACTTCACTTTTGCAAGTTGAACATTTCAGTGAGCTTTTCTGTTTATGTCTGTTGTCAAACTCCACAGAACCTTGGCAGTGAATTCGAAAACCCTTTTTCTATAAAAAAGACACTCGATCGACTTAAAAATAACGTTAATTGACTTTCAAACAACCGGACTTGAACTTCGGACTTCATTCTACTTATGAAATGTCAGCTACTTAACGAACAAAAATTATTGCCGAGCAATCTTGCTGACAAATTGAATCAAATGAAAAAATATATGTAAATAATAAAGCAATTTTAGCTAGCTAAATGCGGTCCTTTTAAAAGTTCTTTTTTATTGTTTTATAAGATCTAATAGCTTCGATTTTCTCTCTATTTTTTCTACCTTTACAACCTTCAGCCTTCGGAGATGCATAAGGAGGTGGAAGTTCTATCCCATATCCTTGTGGATTTTTTTTTTACAGTTTTGGGTACGAAGAGTCCCATCCTGTTAATTTTCCTCTCACTCTTTGTTTGTACAATCGTGGTATCTAATTTGATTTGTCTGTATGTCGAGAATAAAACGAATTCTAAACGCCATACATACCATATCAGTGACTGGCCATATACAAGTTCAAGCACGTTATTTGGAATATGGAAGTCGGGCCGGCCAACTTTCCTTCCCAAGTCAAATCCTAAACTAACATAATCCGCAAAATACCTAGTAAAAAAAGATTAATCAGCGATGAGTGGCCACGAATTGGAAAAAAATTAATGCCCCAGAGAGATTTTAATGAATAACTAACGTAGGCTTTGCAGTTTAATTTTAATGAAAGGATATATTGGTAATAAAATGCTATCGTTACCTCCGAGGCGTTTGAACAGCAATAATAACCAACAATGTAACGAAAAAGTCAGTCCATATCAACTTATACATTTCAGCACCAATGACATTCTCCCAGCACTAAAGGAAATACAATTTAGATCAAACATTACGATTGGCAAGTTCAAACTTGAATTTCCGTTTTAAGCCAGTTTATGCATACCAGTCATATATACGACAGACTGACGGACTTCTTACAAACTGACAGTTTGACTGACCGACCGACCGACCGACCGACCGACCGACCGACCGACCGACCGACCGACCGACCGACCGACCGACCGACCGACCGACTGACTGCTGACTGCTGACTGCTGACTGACTGACTGACTGACTGACTGACTGACTGACTGACTGACTGACTGACTGACTGACTGACTGACCGACTGACTGACTGCTGACTGACTGACTAATTCATCGGTGACTATTAAGCTATTGCAGCTTATAAAGTCCTGTGTAAACCTTTCCACTGTGTGATGGTTGAAAAGAGCGGGCTTTCTACATATTTATGTTATCGAGATACGAGGTAAGGGTAGAACGAAAATATGCATGTGTGACTTACCAACATACAGGTCTTGTTAATTCGATTGTACAACGATATGAGTAGGACTGCAACTGAAGCTAACTTCAGGAGCACGGTTCTGAAAAATGCAATTGTAGCTAGTTGTTACAGAAGTCGTTTTTATATTATTTTAAAGGGATCATGATATATTATATGAATAAGGGTCCCTGAATCCCTAGAAGAAAAATACCAGCAATCCAAATACTGCACATTTCTTTGTCGGGGCTCAGCCTTTTTTAAAGTACTAATTCTAACCAACTGTTTGGCATTCAAAAAATCAAACATTATGCGTGTGAGAAACGGGCAGTACAATTGGCAAGATACTAACCTAGCTGTTCCAGGCTATTAAAGTTTGATTTCGTGAAGCGGGGAGGAGGGGGGCGGGCAATAAACGGGGGGGAGGGGGGCTGGGTAAATGAAAAGGGCGATTTGGGGAGAGTGTGGCTACCTTTCGCTTACCGTTTCCCTGCTGAAAAAAAACGAACGCCATTGACACACAATATTCATTCAGTTATTTTTCCACAGTTTTAAGAGCCTGGAACAAGGAACATGCTATAAACTGAAAAGAAAGCAATGCAAAGTACTTATATGAAAATTAAATTTGTTGAACATTTTTTTTTTTTTGCTGCGGCATTTGAAGTTTGACAAACCTGGCTAAGTCCACATTGACTCTGACTCTTGGGCTCCAGTCCTCCAAGCGAGAGCAGAAGTAAAAGATACTGGGTACAATGAATCCTAAAGTGGAGAGTGTGATGGATGAAGCGTAGCTTTGCAAGAATTGAATGAAATCCGTCGTCATCGAGGCCTTGTAATGTGGATTTTCTTGCGAAGTCTATGCCAGGAAAAAAAATTGAATTTAAAATGCGAAAAACTCTTCGCGTAATATTGGTTTTGTCGTCAAAACTAGGAAAAATTGTGGCCTGCTCGCAGGCTAGTGGTCAATAATTATTCTCAAGTACCGTTTCGCGTTTGGTCTTGATAGGAGGTTTAGAGCGATTTTTGATTGAGTGTTGAAAAACCAGAACCAAAGCAATCCAGCAAACTAGCCAAACACAAAACAGGGCACAGATAATCCATTGAACCAGTCAAAACGACAAGTAAAGACACGTGTAGCTCTCACGAAGCACAGTACAGCGTGTGAGAACGAATCAGGATTGGTTTTAGTTTTAATTACTTCTGGTCGATTCGATGGCAAAGCCAAAAACCAACCACTCAGCATAGTAATGGAAAACATAAACAAATGCGAATTACTTTCGATCATCGAGTGAAAACCACTCTAAAAGTAACAATCTCTTAATGACTGCATTTTTTATAATACGTAAACTGGGATGGACTGCAATTTTGCCCAATAGAGCAAAAAGACTGCGTCTGTAGTCTCTGCGAACATTGGGCGTGCTCTTTAGTCGCTGTCGCATCGCACAAACGTTAACTTTCATGTTAATGAAAACACAGTTTATTTCACTGTTTCCTACCTTTATAGACATCTGAGAGGCCATAAAAATAAGGTAAGCTGATAGACCCGAGAGTCCAAGTACAATCAAATTCACAACAATTCTTATTGCGTACAGTTTATAGATTTGCTTCTTTGTTCTTTGCGCCAAAGTTGCAAGTCTGAAGTCTTCTTCGAGATCCGTCTGAAAAAGGTATGTATCTGATGTAAGTGTAAGTGTAAGAGTATCTGAAGTAAGGCTATGAAACTTTCTTTGCAGGAAAGCTCCATAAGATCGATACTCAGTACTTTATTACCAATAGTATGGTCCCGAATAGCCTGTGAGATCAGCTGCCTTTGATGGTTTCCCGGGAGCGACGAAAGCCGGACCGGCCAGTTGAGTGAGCGTGCTTTCGCGCACGCGCACGCGCACGCGCACGCGCACGCGCACGCGCACGCGCACGCGCACTCTCACGAGCCTACCCGCTCGACTACAAAAACGTGGGACCTCTTGTAGGTAGTTTGAGTCGAGATCAAAATTATGACAAACTTCATGGCTAAATTTTTTAAATATGGGTGCTGTGGTTTAAATTTATCTTTGGTTAAAAACTTTCAAACCACTTTGATTTTTATTTCCCTTTGTTTCAGATTATGATAATGAACATGAGACAATGAATTAAGAAAATCAAATTGGTTTGAAAAATTTTAAACAAAAGAAAAATTTCAACCACAACATAGACACGTTGTTAACACAGGCAGTTCAGTTGGCTGGTGTTGATCCCGTATACGTAGAGACCGACAATCATGGTCGACTCTAACCTCTATCTATAACACACATACGTCGCAATTTCAGAGATTACACTCGGCCCAACAGAGAGACAAAAATTTAATGAGAGGATTATATTAAAGAAACTTCTTGCAGTGCTAGTCTTTTAAAAAATATTCAATTTGTTAATATAAACCAAGAAATAATCTACCTTACCTCGATTTCTTTGACAATTCTCATCGTCTGTAGTTTTCCCGCGTCTTCGTCCTCAATGCACATATCCCAGCCGCCAAACACTTTATTCGCATACGTGTAGGAGTATTTACTGCCTTCCTTTACATAACTCTCCTCAAATATTTGCGACGCACTGAAACAATAAAACAATCCGCAGAGGTGGTTTTAAGTGCACCGAATTGGCAGACAAATAAACTTCTTTGCCCAGATTTATTACAACTGCCTCCGGCCAGGCACAAGATTACGAAACAGTTTTACATCCTAAAAAAAATATTACATAAATGAAGTGATACTTCCAGGTAGCCTAGCTGAAGTTGTAACTTGCTAATAAACTAATAAACGGGCTTTGAAAGCAATGGCAAAGCAAATAAGCGTTAAGGCAATGGCAAACGAAGACACATTGTCACGGACACATTGTTGCTTTTGGTGTTCCCTGGGTGGGCAAACGAGCGGGACACAAAACAACTGTTTTGTTTTCATGCTGCGCAAACCGGGAAAACATTTGTTGCGGACATAAAATGTTTCTGTCAGAAATCAGGAAACTTTTCTGTCCCGCAAACAAATTTTGTGTCCGCAACAAATGTTGTGCGCGCGGGTAAACAGAGAAACATTTGTGTCCGCAACATTGTTCCCTCGTTTGCCACCGATTTTGCCTAAAGAATAATCTCTTACCTCCATAAGATAGAGAGTAGAATTACCAGGAAGCAGAAACAGCCCACCATGAAATAAGCCAGCGGCATGTTGTAGTAAGACTTGTCACCACTCATTACTAAGACTTTGTCGGAATACCTTCCATAGAACATTAAAGTCGTGTTTATCCAGCCCTACAATTCATAAAAACATTGTGAGACTTCTTGTATCCTTTTTAGAACAAGCAACATATCGCGACTATTATGATCTACGATGCTCCTTTAAGACTCGACATTAAATATTCCAAGTCGTAGTCTTCTGGCCTATTTATGTTATTTAATAATCGCCATATAAGAGAGGAGAAGAGTGGCGGCCCTAAGTGTGTTGAACTCCAACAGGTACGCGTTAAATACGTTCACGTCTCTGTCAATGTTTTGTTCTTACACAGCACAAACATTACTCCTATCTCACAGTGGCTCTTTCAACTCAAGAATTTCAATACTGATCTACGCCAAATTACTTGGAAAAAAGACAGAAATACTGGGCTTAGTCTGCGGTCGATTAACATCCCAATACATGACATCTAACCCTTACTACGTTTAGCGACTGGTTTCAGTTAAAAATCTCGGGCCACTTTTTTTTAAACAAAACCAATCCTGGCCCGTTCGCACACGTTTTCCCGCGCTTCGTGTCGGCTGCATGTATTTGCTTCGAGTTTTGATTGGTTCACTGGATTTTCCGCGTCCTTTGTGATTGGCCAGAGAGATTACTTTGGTTTTGGTTTCACAGCACTCAATTGAACACCGCTCTTTATAGTTACATTGATATGCCAACTTACGATGCCAGAAAAGAAGTCCGTGAGAAGTTGAGGAAAAGGCTTGTTTGTATAAAGTGAATAATTATCCGGTTTCACCAGATTGCACTTTCGATCACTCTCTTCTCCTTCGGTTGCGTTGGAAGAAATGTCTCTTCTCCGTCTTACTAGAGGAGATACAGTTACACTTGGTGAAACAATAGAGGAAGAACTGGAAGCATGGATTGTCGTGTTTGTGGCGTTTTGTGGAGACTGGTTTAATGGCAGTTCTTTCCCTGTGCTGATGGCTTGTGGAATGATCACAAAGCAGAGAGTCAGAATGAAAATGTAGACGTTTAACTGAAGTAGCCACTTGAGAAACGTAAAATAGGACAGAACTCCATTCCCGAATGATCCTGACAAATAGAACAACAGCACGATATGAATTGACAAGCTAGGTTATTTCATATTAAAAATTGCAGAAATTCTAGTGGAAGATTTACATCTGTAATAAGAAAACTCACCATTTTAATTAAACGTTAAAATTTCAGAAAAGGCTGGGTGTAGGTTATATAACATGTGGCTAAAATAGCAAATGAAATCGTTTGGGTTGGCCTTTCGAGTTGGCGCACATGTCATGATTTTTATTCGTCTGCCTTACATATTTAGTAAATTAGCCTTTACGTTCATTTGTTACCATTTCCTCTTTTTCTTGTAGTAAAAATTCCAACTTTGTATTTAAAAAAACAACAACAACAAGATGGTTTAACGCACTTGAGGTTATTGGAACGTTTCTGTTGCAGGATCAAATTATTAAGTCTCCTTTAGGATTTCCATACGTTCACCTTCAGTCCAGTATGAGAAATTTGTGACTAACTGAGTCGCCCATCTTCACTCACCTTCTATTTCCTTGAAGTGGCCTCTCCATAGCTCATATGAGTTCAGGAATTCCTTGCTCGTACCGTAACATATTTTAAACATCTGAAAATCAACGAGTTTTTAATTTCAGAATGTCATAATTTTTATTTGATTCTGTAACACTGCCTGTGTTTAGTGGCCTCTTTATAGCTCATACGAGTTCACGAATTCCTTGCTTGTACCGGAACATATTTTAAACATCTGAAAACCAAACAGTTTTTAATTTCAAAAGGGATCATAATTTTTATTTGATTCTGCAACACTATCTGTGTTTAGGACATGGTTGGTCATGCTCATGGCCTTTTTCTTAGCCAATCGAGGCGTGGATAGCAATGTGCTAAAGGCGTTTTTGATCAATAAAAAGATTGATTACAGCCATTTCGAGAAAGGTTTTCGGAAAAAAGCACCAAAGTGCACCCGGCAAGACCGAAAGGTGGTCTGGGTATTCACTGGAATTTTGTATATTGGCATAGAGGAAATGTACAAGCTTGTATTTTTGCACGTGGAGAATTTGTTTTCCTCTAAGGAGGTAGCTTTACTTTTACTGTCGCATGTCTTTACGTTAAGAAAATCTTCTAAAGTTCACGTGTCTGAAAAGAAAGAAAACGTTCAATTCGCGCTGTCGTTAGATCTCATGTGTTAGTATTCAACACGTGCAGTAGCTCAATATTTCTAGCCATACTTCGTTTTGGTCTCGTCGCGTGCACTTGTGTGTTCTCGAAATAGCTGTATACGTCTGACGGTATTTTGAATTTTCCTATTTTACCAATAGAACCTTTTGGTTGGCTAATTTAGAAGGAAAGGCGAGTGAAACGACTATTTCAAGTCAGTGTCTCTAATAAACATTTCACCAAGACATCTTTTTATGTACTTTTAAAAAATGGTTCTCAGGTTTCAATTAGTGTCATTTGTAACTAAAAAGTGACAACTAACAAATTTTCAAACATTTCAACGCGATTTTTTACAACGACAAATGACTATTAGGCGACTAATATTTTAGCTGGCAACTGAAAAACGCACCAAAATTGATAACGTCCACTTATCCTTGCTAACTCATTGGAAACTGATTAACGATACGAAACATGAAGGATCCACAATTTATCAAGTCGTATTTTACCACAAGAATTATATCGCCACATCCGCATACCCTCCCCTAGTTACTTTTATAACTGATGTCTGACGAAGCAGGTTTATAATTATAATTCTTGCTCGGTCTTATGGATTCGCAGATAATACAAAAATATTTCCATACATGCGTCATATGCACGCAAAAAGGCGCGTGCGTGTGCATGCTAGAACGTTTAACGTTTCTCCATAGTTTCGCACAAAATTGGTTTTCCTCTTTATTCTAATTTAAATATTAAAAATGTCCTCCCAAAGTCACAACTTTCCAACACTTACCATTGCGACGTAAAGCCGCAGTTCTGTTAAAGAAGAAATTCCATGTGACGTACTGCTCACTGAAGAATCCCTGGAAAACGAAAGCACAACTTGAGCAGACAGGCAAATATTAATCAACAAAATGTTTAACTAAACAATATTCTCTTAACAATGTATTAATTATTTTTAACCAACTTCAGTGCAAAAGATAAACATTTAAAGAGCTTAGTTTTTTTTTTTTAATGAATGGCACATTTAAATTGATTACCGCATGCGAACTTGAATAGCTTCCAGCATCGCGATGACAAAAACTCATTATTTATTCTAAAAACATCTTATGTTTACAATAAATATTGTATATTCTACCTTCTTTTCCTCAGCTTTACAACTCGTGCGGACAAAGGCTCCGTTTGCTCGAGCTTGCTCTTTCTTGTTGTGCTTTTATTCTCGTCCAAATCATCTTCGTCAGAATCCTCGCTATTCACAGCCTCGTAGTCGTTCGCTCTTGATCGGTCTCCGTGTTGCATTTTCTTTCTAGCTTGTCTCGTCCACAGTGACAGCTGGCGACTGGGAAGATTTTTCAAAATGTTGGACCTCTTAGATTTAGGGTCCCCTTCATCTGGTAAAGCAAGACAAGTTTCCATTTGGTTAAAAGAAATGCATCTGACACAAAATTCAACACTGGCTAAAATTTATCATATTTTTAAAAGCATATGCTGTTAAAAGTTGACAGATTTCTAAGCAACGCGTTTGTTGCCTGGAACATTACATAAATTGCATAAAAATGTGTTAAACAGTCAGAATGCTAAGCCATAAACATGATTTGTTTACCGAGATACTTTCGTCAAAAGAAATTTTGAAATATTGCTGACACAAGTTAGCAAGCTACGGAAGAATAGCTAAAATATAAAGCGTCTAAAACAGATCTTAAATGTTAAAATAACTCTAAATTTTCGTTCGCCCTCTGTGGTCTTCTTCATAGAAAATTTCTTAACAAGAGTCACAGAATTTGGATATGCTGAGACGTTATTGTTCGTTGCCCCCAAGGCAAGGTAATTGGCAACCAATGATGCATAAGCCTTGCATTGGGAAGAGTGCTCTTTCATTGATGGCGTTCTTGTCTTAAAAAACATGTTCTCTTGCTCTAGAAGTAATCTTTTGTTTTTGCTGTTCACATCTGTTTCCAAAATGGAATGAGCAGCACTACGGAGCAATGGCACTCACTTTACATGACAATTAAGCCAGTTTGAAATATGTGTTTTCGAAGAACCCGTGGGCGAGGACTTGTTTACGAGAATATATTATTCATTCTTACATTTCTCCGAATTAAGACAGACGTATAGGCTATAGTTATAACCGAGCGAATTTTCAAAAATTTGCAAAATGGGAATGCTTAAAAAGCGAATTAAAGGGATATTCGCATTAAACCCAAGTTAAGCGGTGGGAAAGCGGGCTTTAGGTGTACCCCCACCTTTAAGTAACCCAATCAAATTGCAGGAAAATGCAGTGCGATTCATTTGCGAATCGCACTATTTTGTGCTCTAAATCGCATGTTTTTTTATTTACTGGATCAATAAGACATTGGTACTGACTAAAATCCTGTATTTTGGCGATTAAATTGTGCGATTTCGAAATGGATGTAATAAAGTGGTAATTTAACTTCTCAAATCAAACCTGTGATTTCAAATCGAACTCGCGCTGCGCGCTCGTTCGATTTTGAAATTACACGTACTATTTTACTCCACTCAGTTCAATTACCATTATAAGCTATCGGTAATCAGTAGCTATAGCTCGGTTGAATGTAAGAGTTACATGGCATTTCCTTGCAAGTACTCAGAATTTTGCGAGTTATCAGAATTTTTCTTACAGCCCTTTAAATTCTTTTTGTTCTTGACCAAATTGCTGTCGTAAATGAAGAGTTGGTTAACTTTTTGTGGCGAATTCAACTGTGTCCGACGAAATTAGCCTTTTATCATCAAATTCTAGAAACCCAATGGGAAGCTGTCTGAGAAGCACCTCAACTCTGGACAACCGGCCAGTTGAGTTAACAAACCAGTCTAAATGACTGAATATTTATGAGCCAATCAAATCGGGAAAATGTTGTCCGAGGCCGATATATTACCACCCGTCTCAGGAAAACAATTTATCAACAATCATTGAAGTGTAAAACTACACAACAAATTCCCTCACAAACATTTTAGCCCTGAAAGATACTTTTATGTACAATATATATTCAGTTTCTTTTCCTGTTTCCGAGTGCTTCGAATCAAAATTGACAAGCACCTTTTATTTAACACAAAAAGCTAAGGAGAATAATTATACTAGAGTGCTAAAATTGCATTCATACGGTTCTTCACGAAGGACGTTTTGCTCAACATCGATTGAAACAACTTACGAAAGTGTACGACATTTTATGGCCGCAAGTGCCGAGTGGCTTATAAAATTCGATTTAAATATAATTCTCCAAACTAAACATTGATTTACAATGACAGGAACGGGCTAAATAAAAATGGAGTCTTCCAGTCAACAGCAGATAAGCTCACACACTAAGCCGTGTCGTGTACCGTTCCACGTTTTATCAGCGTGTATTGTAAAACGACATTAACAGAACGGCGTTTATAGTATTTTACCTACCGTAATCTACCACTAATTTCGTTTCAGAGCCGTCTGAAAATGCATTGCTCATTTCCTGTTGGGCCGATTCGTCCATTTCTGCGTCCGTAAGTGGAACTACATTTACCTGTCTATATATACTTCAACTGTTAACTGCTTCGAATGACAGTTTCCGTCTTTGAAACGACAATTCAAAGCGGAAAAATTCATGAATTTCTCGTTCAAAAGCTTCTCACCCAAATATGCACAAACAGCGACACGTTGAATAAACAAATACAGGGAATCGATTCAACAGGGATAAAAGCCTTAAATGATTGAACAAAATTTGCATAAGTTTTTCCGTGTCAGCTTTTGAAGCTGCTTAGGAGTTTCGCATCAGTGAGTGCAAAAAAAAAAACACACACACAACACATCTTTTTTAAAAACCTAGCATATTTATGCATTATACATTGGAAATAAACGCTGTATTCTCCAGCGAGTGAAGAAATACAAGTTATGACAAAATGACACAGAATTTGTCGCAATTTATATTACCAGCCTTGCAACCAGACACGAAAGTAAAACGATATTAAATCAAAACATAAAATTAGAAATAAAAATAAACATAAGAAAAAGAGCGATGGAGCAACAACAGCAGTGATGTTTTACGAAAAAAAATCATAAATTGGTTATATTATTCCCTGAATTTCACGATATAAACTCTATGCCCGATACAAATTCACATCCCCCAAAATAAAGTGTTCAAAAAATTTGTCGGAAATTAAATTTGCATGAAAATGCTGAAATTAAAATTTTTCAGAGTAAAACTGTTGCCAAGAGTTTCTTGATGTTTTGAAGAATCTAAGAGAAGAGATGTTATTAATTTTCACGCCAAGTATCACAACACTTAGTAGCATCTTTATTATTTGTTCTTCCACCGTCGTCGAGTAATAAAGAAAAACGTGCATATACTGCAGTAACTAAAAAACATCAATGACAGTCATTGCTTTCCAAAGATGTATTTTTTTTGTACCGTAAAAAAAGCATCACTTCCACCATTAGCTTACAGCCGTTTTCACATTTTCGTTCATTTTATTTATCACATTTCTCAGCCAATGATATCAAAGAATTAACATGCGATCAATTCTTTGTGGCATGTGGCTCATATACCCCATCCCCACCCCCACACCGCCCCACCCCTCCCCAAAATTAGTGTTGTTTTTTCTTCACCGTTACTTTCTAAGACTAAAGCAACAATAAGCAATCTTGATAAAAAAATTTCTTTTGATAAAGCACTATCTGAATTATTGAGATTCTGGACAGTCACTGCAAACCTCAATGCTACATAACGTCAAATTAAATTTTTAGACATCCCAAGCAATGCATTAATTTTTCTAAAACAATACCGGTCTATCAAGTGTTTTACTTTAGAGCAGACATAAGTTCACTGTACCTTTCTCCACCTAGGAGTATGAGTATCCACGGATGCTTTAGGGTCTTGGCCTGACCTTTGACAGACTAGCTTCTTTTTGAAGGGATAGCAACACTCGCCCTTTGTCGCTTTATGCTACGGATACTCAAATAAGTTCTTGTTAGGCGACTGCTCTTGATCTGCGAGTAGACTTCAGTAGAAATTGGAATAATTCTGTTCATTCAAATCGTTAAAACGAGAGTACTAATTCATAAATGTTCACAGACCATACAGTTAATAGGCATTGATATTGAAAGCAAGAAATGACAATTTAAATCCGCCAATCACAGCGCATGAGTATTAATTATACGCTAATTGCCAATATGTGGGTGTTTTTGCCTCATCTAAGCTGTTCAAACAGTAATTATCACAACATGTATTATGCTGATTCAATATAATGATTTGGAGACAAAGGGACTTGATATCAGTTCAGTCGACATATCGAGAACTACTGTCATAGCGTAGTGGATGCGTAGTCATTTTCTTTAGTCCAAGAATTGAATCCTAGTTAATCCCCCAAAATAATCCGGCTATTGGCAGGCGTTATGGGTTAATGGTTCCTTTTTTATGCAGTTTTCCTTTGCTGTTCCTTCGAGGTTTCATGCAATCCATAGCTAGGTTTGTTATGTAAGGTACCATAAACTGCAAATAATTTTGATGTTTTTTGGCATGTTTGTAAAAGCGACAAAAAGAGAGAAAAAAATCGACGGGCACCTCATAAGACTGCTATCAATCCGATCTGGTCCTGTATGTTAAATGAGGGTCTCAATGGGGTGGTGGTTACGGTTAACGGCTAATATTTTGGCTTTTTTACGGCTAACGGTTAATTTTTTCCCGTTACGGTTAACAGACGTGTTTAAAATTAATTTTTATTGTTGTTATCATATTTTAAGGTCTTACGACCATTCTGGGATTTTATAATTATTCTAGATAAAGTTATTAACTGCTCTAATAAACTGCATCTTCCATTTCTATACTGCGGTAGAAAAATTAACATTTACAAAATAACAGAATTTTAAATCACTGTAAAAGCAACGAGCAACGATTCTATACAAGTACACGTATAACCCATGTCAAAGTATACTTACTTGTATGTGTTATAGCGTCTACCGTATACAGCTATTTCAATTAACGTTGTCGGTTTGAAAACTCAAAGCTTAAAGACAAGACCGAAAGGTAGTATGGGCGAAGGTAGAGTGTTCCACGCGTGCTGGATACTAATGAGATATAGCGATATATAGTAAACGAGACGCTTTGCGTTTCCTTTCTCTTCAGACATTGGAAGAAAGGATCCCTTTTCGCCGCATTTACATTTAAAAAGAATAATCTAAACCACGTAACACCGAAAGAAAAGATACAAGAAAGGTTTCACGGAAAGAAAAACAAGTACTCCACGTCCAAAAATACAAACTTGTAGATTTCCTCAATGCTGATATGCAAATTCCAGTAAATACCCATGGCACCATTCGGTCTTGACTCGTAGCCTTGAAGCTTTTAATTAATTATATCAGACAACGTTAATTGAAATAGCTGTATACTTATTATAGCCTTTAACATAATCATCGCAACTAATCAACTCATACATTAAACTGTAAAAGGTCTGAAAATAGTCAGAACAATAGTCGACAGTTTCCGTTCGCCGAATTAAGGGGGTCCTCGACCACAGATCCAGAGCAGTTGCCAAGGGATTGCTAAAAATTATTTTTGGTGGCAAGCCATTTTGAATGTTGAGGCCTTTGGTAATGCTAAATAGTGAATTTGTTTTTGTTTTGGTGGACGGGGGCGGGGGAGAGAACACTTGTGTTTTAAAAAAAATGATATCGCGCACGCGTAACTTATGTCAGTCCCAAACCGCGAATTAGAATCTAAAATCCCTTAAACTTGCATGGAGGAAAAAAGGTCCAGTTCGAGTTCGTATTTACATGCATTAAATGGAACGCTACTGAATAAAGTCTAAAAATATGGGTGAGGGGGTGGCATTGTGATAGATTATAATGGTTTTCCGTAGGGGGATGCGGCAGCGTTCTCCCCCAGGAGAATTTTGAAAATCTAGATACGCTCTAATGCCATTTGGTGCATTTTGGAACACTTTTCGAGAAGAATTAATTCAGCCCATCTTGTGCATGAATTTTTTTTGCGTTTTTCCTTGCATGAAATGAATTTTTTTTCCCATCTCCCCCCTATCACTTTTCTAATGGTCCGTCCCTAATTATATTCGAATTTCATAAAAAGACATGCGAAGCATTAAGCATGTGGACGTTCTTTATCTGTTGACTGTGATTTGAAACTCTTGAAGGACTCTTCAATGGAACAAGTTGTGCAAAACGCTTGTTTGGTTTCAGAAACCTTTCTTTGCAAAAAACTTGTAGTTAAGAAGCCCACCCCTTTAAAATATCGGCCTTTCTCGTTACCGAGATACACAAAAGGTAAGACACAAAAATCTTCACAAGAGATCTTTCGTGGTATTTCGTGGCCAGACATTTTTTACAGTTAACAACTTTTACGGCTAACGGTTAAAATTTTCCAATTTTTACGCCTAACGGCTTAGTTTTAGGCCGGTTTCACGGCTAACGGTTAACCCCACTGAGAGCCTCTTAGATGATAAATCGTTGCTTATACTACAGAATAAAATATTTGCCTTTAAGCTTCAATTCTTCTCTCAAAACACTATTACTGAATCGTTGCTTAATCTCAAATACTGCTAGTGCTTAGTGACTGTAGCTTACTACGACCAACAACAGCTTGTTTCCCAAGCCGCAACTTTTACCGTGCCCAAATCAACAATCAAACCCCTTCTTAACTCGAAATGCCACCGTAAATCGTTTCTTAACCTCGTTAAATAAGACGTTAAACGTTAAATAATCACACAAAGACGGTAACTACAAATTAAAACTGTAAATTTGAAAAAGAAAAAAAACTTTATTTTGTGCACCTGACAGTGCTGATATATAAACGTGACTTTCAAAAAAATGCAAAACAAAAAATTAAAAAGGCGATAACTTAAATGTAAAAAAAAAACATACAACGTATTTTAAATACAAAAAGTAGCGAAAATAATTAACGACGTTTAGGCATCTTCGGGATGCATTGTCAAGCAAGATGTGTAGGTAGTTCTTGCATTATAAACGCGTTGTGAAAAATAGTCTGAACTATAACAAATAAATATGTAAGGTTATTTTTAAAGTTGTGTAATTTATAACAAACCAACTATTTCGAAGTGAAAATACATCACGGTGAACTTATTAATATTAGGCCACCTTGCTATTACAGCTACATTTTTTGGCCCAAAGAAAGGCTTACTTTGCTATTTTCTTGTTCAGGAAGCCTTTAATGTACCCCACCTTATTTGTTTATCCAGATTTTAGTGGTCCAATGGTGGTCAGATATTTAGTGCAGGTCCACTGCATGTACATAAATTATAAATTATGTTTCTGTACATGGTCATGACACCCTTGTTTGCTAACACACGTGTATATTAAATCTGACGTTTAAATGTTATCATCAGTTACTAAGATATAATCTTGCTTCAATTTTCTGACAGAATTTACAGCATGACATCAGCCGACTTGCGCATGCTGAATAACCTATGATGACATCTGTTCAGGGGACAGATGGCCTGTGTCGCCCATACTTCTTAAGCTCACTCTCCCACTCGGCCTGATTGTTACCCATGTGATTCCACAGTGACCCATGCCCATACGAAGCCAGCCTTCTGGTGGAAACTGAAGTACCCTACAAACACCGAACAACACAGGAATAGTTGTTTACGCTTTGTATTATTTTATGGGAGGCAACGGTGGTGGAAGACTGGACTATGGATCGACCACTCTGGGTTAGACCCTTGGCTGAATTGTGTGGTTCAAGAAAATATCCATCCCCCCCCCCCTCCCCCCCACGGAAGGGATTTGCCCTGTGAACCCCCCACCCCTCCGTAAATTCCAATTTAGCTTCATACATTGCTTTAAATTTTTGGCTCTTCGAGACCTCCCCTCCTCCCTGGAATTTCCAATCCCTTCTGGGGGGGGGGGGGGGGAGTATGGATATTTTCTGGAACCACACATTATTCGGCTTGAGACTGGACAAACAATTTATGTATTCTGTTCTTGGTTTACATGTGTACACTATCTATGCATTATACAAAACCTTACCTGCATACAAAGTATCTTATTACATTTGCATGGCACACATAGATTTCAACACTGTCCCCTACTTGATTGACATCTGCTCTGTGGATATATTTTCTGAAGGCAGCTTCAATACGAGGGCCATCTTGAAAATACTGCTAAAGAGTTCCATGGACAAAAACATACAGAAACATCAGAAGATTACCATCAATAATGACTACTGTGTTATCATGGACAGCGTAAGCTTGTTCATGCAGAAAAAGAAGATGATTCTGTTTTTCTGGAGTTGTCTAGTTATAGACTAGATGGGTGGAGAGGTGGGGGAGAGAGAATGGGTTTCAGTGGTGGATCCAGACCTTGAACTAAGGAGGGAGGGGGCCTTTTTGTGTGTACTCCTAAAAAATGTCTATTGCCAAAAATAAGGAGCACCCCCCTCCCCTAGGTGTGCCCTGAGTTGGCAGTATACATGTACATTTTATAACAGAACATGGTTTTCATTATTTCTTATACATTTTACACTGACCTTTCTACCTGGTTTCCAGTTTGAAGAGGAAGGATCAGGAGCAACAGGTGCACCTTCCCTTAACATGCAACATGTCTCCCTTGGCACATCAGGTAGATACGTCGCTATGATGTCTGCTGTTTCAGTGGCTCGTATTAAGGTGGAGCAAACTAGTTTGGTGTACTTAAAGTTTAAATCTTTGAGTCTTTGCCCAGTTATGTTTGCTTGTAGCCTGAATCCAAATAAAAACTTGTTTTGATTTAGACTGTTTGCAATCTCAGCCTGCAATACTATTATTCAAAAACAAGTGAATTACAAAAGTTGCATTGTAGACCTATAATGGCATCATCCCATTAATCCCCCCACCCCCCCAATTTTTGTGGCAGTGGGTTCACCCTGCCTCTTCTATGAGATTTTCTAGGTATAGGGGGATTCAGCATAAAAGAGAAATGGTAACAAGGATGGAAACATCAGAAAAAGCACAGAGCGTGAAGAGTATTAAAGTTGAGCTGGGGAGAAGAGCTGGGGATAATAGGCTTTCCCTGCACCCCTGCTTAATTGCAGGTTAATATTAAGTTTTCTCTACTACAGTGCTGACAACTAGTGATGAGGTAAGGCAAGCAGGGTTCCCCAAACAGGGGAACTCCACTTCCCGAGGAGAGGAGGAGGGGAGGGTTACAAGCCCACACCCTGGCCCAAATTTCCCCCCCCCCCCCCACCCCCCTCCCTGGACAACCACTTATTCTAGAAGTTCAGTTTACAATCTTGTCCCCAGAGGCCACAATCCTTCTGGTCTGCACCAGGAATCGAGACCTCTGGGCTAGACTGAAAGCCCGCCAAAAAGACGGCCAAGTCTCACTGGCTGTTGAAACTTGTTCATTTCTTTCAACCATGATCTCCAATGCACGCGCAGAATAAACCGGAACCAGAAATTCCTGGTTCCAGTTTTTGAATCGTCCAGAGCCATTGCGTTTCCCAACCGCTGGTCAAACGCAGGCTCTGGGGATGAGATTGTTCAATTTCATTCTCGTCCCCAGAGCTACTCGTGCGACCAAAAGAAACAGGGGGTATGGGGACGAGAATGATTCAGTTTATTCCTTACCTTACCTTAGCTTTGTGGCGTTGCAGGCTACATACCTTCACATACCTTCACTATATTCGGATCAGTTAAAAAGCCAAGCTGAATACTTTGCAGAATATACTAAACAAAACCCTTTTCCATACCTTCCTAGCTCAGTCAATCGTTTATCATCATCATTTTTTGCCCGTTCGTAATACTGCCCATGTCTGATAAACACAAGATGGCGGACAGCTGTAGGCTTTATCTCTTTCGGTTCTTCCTCGATCCTGCCATCATCCTTCTTTTTCGACTTCTTTTCCCCTTTTTCGCACATATCCCAGTTCGGATCCCATCGTAGACCAGAAGGTTTATAAAGAAGCCGGTCTTCGAATTCCTCTGGATAGCTATGGAAGTCGGGTGAAGTGCCGGCGCTTGCACGTGCGGGATTTCTGGTACTGTTAAAGATGATATATGCTCCCGAAAACGTCACTGCTGCAGAAGCAACTGCTGCGAATCTTGAAAATCTGCGTAAACTTGCCATTACTGAGAAAAGGTAAATTTAGATAAACAGATCCGCTTGTCGTACACAACACACCGACGAAATCTGAAAACATTTATTTGTGGGCGGCAAATCCAAGAAAGACTGGGTACTAGACAAGTCATTGAAGAACGCCTGACGGTTTTCGCTTGTTCTCGTTGCTGGTGCAAATGCCACGTACCTGAAAATGAGCTGGCAAATACATTACAAGCACAGAATATTCTTTGCCAAAGATGGAAAATGTACCAGTAGAAAGCAGAGACCTTCTCCTTCCGCCGTTAGAAGAGTTGGTTCAAGGTACAGCTTTTATTATTCCCGATACGGTCGATCGATTCGTTGCGATCATTAATTTATATTTCAGATGAAGATCTTACGGAAATTGGTGTTAATTGAGCGTAGAAAGAAAAAGAATAAATTAATGGGCCACATTGATCCATTTCAATGCGTGAATTCGCCGAGATTCACATGATCCGCAGCCTGTCCGATTTGGTGCTGCATTCATTTTAGACCAATGAAAAATAATAAAATAAAATAAAAATCTTTTATTAATATGCACCGTCCCAAAAACTCTAAAGTGACATACTCTGGGACAGAACTGGGACAGTGTACCGTTTATTATTTATTATATTACCGTTATTTATTATTGAAGCTGTGTAACCACAGTTTTTCACATATTTTTTAAATGCCTGTATGCGTGTTTTGTTGACGATTTGTTGGGTAATATAATATTGAAACTTGGTGGTGATCAAAATTCAATCTAGCAGAATATAATTGGATTTTAGTCAAATCAGCCTATAGCCTAGTTGACAACGTATCAGATAATATTCTGTCATATGTCATTTTTGGTAGCATTTAAGTTTTGGGCATACCGCGTTTCGGCCACTTCTTAAAGCAAAAGATGTTTCCTGTGATCACAAATATATGTGACTACCATTTTTTCTGCATATATGACAAGAATTGCTCAATACATCTTGCACGCTTGCTGAAAAATAACCGAGACTGCAGTGCACACCTAGTTTCTTCAAATCAGGATGAATTGCTTCGCATACTATACCAAACATTTCTACAATTCTTTTTTCCTATAATTTCTTTTTTTACATAGGGAGTCCTAGGATGCCTCCTTGGGTTTTGCAGGGGCAATAATATATCTATGCAAGATCTAGAGCATCCTACCTAGACATACCCATGCACAATTGGTTATTTTGGAGGATAATGACAGTTTGAAGTCATTGTTAATGTCATTATTTGATGGTGTGTGTTATCGAATAGTAAAAATAGTGCAAAAAATTCCTCAAAATGTGAGGAGCAGCCTCTTCCTTCGGTTTGTTAATGTTCAATACTCTGGGGTCGGGATTTACTGTCAATGGCTTGCATTAATCTTCTTAGTGCTCAAGGATGGCTTGTCCAAGAATTTTTCAAATGTTGATATTGAAGTGGTTGATTGTCCTGATTTGAGAGAGAGCCCATGGACTCTTGCTGCCCCTGGTAAGTACATTAAGGTTGCTACCCAAATCAATATTAAAATTTTAAAAAAAATTAGTTGCAGAAATGATATCAATATAACATTTAACATCATTTTAAACCTATTTAAAGGGGCAGTATCATGAAAGGTTATCTAAGTTTTAATGTAAACTGCTAGAATTGTAAAGGTGCACTCACTGATCAACAATCGAAAATAACCTTTGAACAACAAATTAAAAAAGGCATAAATTCACTCTCTAAGATGTGAACAAACCAGAATCATTAATTTGTTCTTTAGTGATTTTCCTCCAAGTAACACTTTCAAACTTGAAGATGTTGGCCCCATGTTTTCAAGCTTTAGACCACTTGTTTCCTACCCATCTGTAGCCATATCGGTTTTGTATCACTTCCGTTGCCACTGTACAGTGTGTTTTAGCAAGGCGAGGCCAATGGATTTCCAATTAATACCAACACCTTCATGGATTCTCAAGTAGCACTAAATCTTGGTGAGACTGCTCCATTTTTGTTATTTAATATTAATTACTCTTTTGTTAATCTCATTTAACTATATAAAGGTATTTGTGGGAGAACAAGAATTGCTGATGTTGGAGGTCCACCATATTGCATACCTCTTCCTAATCCTTCTAAGGTACACAGTGTTTAATCACTGGTTCTTATAATTTTATAGAAAAATATAAGTAAAATATTAAAGATTGTTAAATCCATCCATTGATTAAATTAATTGTCATTATATAATATACTTTTCAAGTATTAAAAAAGTTTTTGAATGACACAGTTTAGGTTATGGAAACAAAACTCACCAGTCGATATATGACGACTTGTCCATTATTATTACATTGTTGTAATTGAGGGCTAAATTTACTTAATTACATAAGCATGGCTATGTGTAAACTTAGCACTGGAATGCTCACAAGTGAGCTGTAAATCAGTCAATCAAAACTTTATTTCAGTTCAGATTTTTAGCTCACTGTAAGCCAACTTCTTTTAATCATTTATCAGAATGATAACGTTCTGATCTTTTTTGCAGTTGTACAGTTTTGACATCATGGCAAACAATGTAGAACTTCCAGGAGGATTTGTCATTGGAGCAGGTGCTGGAAGCAGTAAATTTGTTGGAGTGAACTGTGAGGTAAAACTGCACTAAAATCCAGGGCTGCCTGATAGTTTAAAGTAAAATAAATGAAAGGATAATCCAAATAAATGCATAATGGTGACTGATATACACTGACCAATGAAAAAGCAGACAGTACCATAGTCAGACATGTAATAGAGGTAAAGGTAAGTCTGCATTCAAGCCTAGTCGCCCATCAGGGTGGAGTTTATCTCGGGTTCCGTAGCATGAAGTGACCAGGGGTATTTCTAATCTCTCCCGGATGGGATGCTAGTCCATCGCAGGGTTACCTCCAGCAATAAATTCACCAGTACCCATTTATACACCTGGATGAAGAGAGGCACTATAAGCTTGTCTTGCCCAAGAACACAGTGCAGTGCCCCAGCCAGGGCTCGAACCCGGACCGTTCGCTTCAAAGTCCAGCGCACTCACCATTAGGTCACCACGCCTCCCAAGACATGCAATAGTTCACAGTAAGACTATACTGCTACCTTAGTACACAAATTTGTGTGAAATCCAGGCTGGCAAATCTACCATGGAAGATGTGATAGGCTTTGAATCATGGATTGTTTCAATATGCATGCAACTAAATGCAGGAAAAGATACTGTAAATGATTGATTAAGTGCCACGGTGCTTATTTTCCCTGTCAAAGGGGTGGTACGGTGCTTATTCAAGAGTGGTGCTTATTCGAGAGCGGTGCTTATTTCAACTACCAGTAAAACACTGGGGAATATAGCAAGAATTAAGTGAGGTGTGTACTAGGTATGCACAAATTAATATTATTTTAATAATTTTAATATATCAGTGGGTTAAACTGTGCTACATTTAAATGCTGGTCACTTGTTTCAGATGATGGCAAACTTGGTGACAAACTCTGAACAGAAAGGAGTGATTGCAACAAAGATTGCTAAAGTTAATGAAGAGGTACTTTTAGCGAATAAACATGTACAATTGGGCATAGTTGTCTTTAACTTTTTCCCTGCCAAAGTCGACTTTTTTGCCTTCATCTGGAGGAACAGTCATTGGACCACTTGTGACGTCATCAATTTGCGTGTCAGCGGATTTTTGTGATAAGCAACTGATACAGCTAGAATAGTTCTTTTCATAGGACTGTCTATTTTCATTTTGTTTATCGACTGCATTTAGACAGAGCTGATAAAAAAAGCATGATCAGTTTTGGTGCAAAATCGGTGATAAAACAGGCCAATACACCTGTAGTCGTCTCGTTTCCAGGGTTTATCAATAGAGAGGTTAAGCATGACGTTTACGGCAAACGGCAAACGGCAAAAATCGAACTTTTGGTGTCTGATTTTAGCCGTTTGTACAATTTAGGGAAATTGTTTGCATTTACTGTGATTAAGGGATTTTTTTCCTATTTTTCGACTGGCTTTATTTAAGTGCTAAAGAAAAAGTGAGCAAAATCAGAATTATTTTTGCCGTTTGCTGTTTGCCGTAAACGTCATGCTTAACCTCTCTAATACTTGAGTTAAAACCTTTTTTCGGCCAGAAGGTGAAAGGATGTCAATAGTTAAAGGTAGCGAGAATAAGAAAACTGAAAAAAGAAACGGAAGGAAAAAGAGCAAGATAAGAAATCGGAGCGTTTCAGCGAATGTGAATATGCCAAGGTAAAAAAATGTTCGCTTCCCAGATTTTCCATGTAATCTCATCAAACTCTTGCTGCAGTGTAAAAAAGTGTTTTTCTAACAAAGTTTAGGCAAATTTAGCATCGTAGCACAGTTTAACGGTTAAAAACGCGATTTTTGAGACAATTCGGCGGTGAAAGGGTTAAATTCATCATTGTTTAAGTCAACCCCTTGTTCTCTTTTGCAGGCTCGAGACCCTATTAGGGGTTTTAGAGATACGGGATATTTGGGTAAAAAAATATTGGGGTACGGGATATTTTGGAGAAAAATTAATGGGACACGGGATATCTTTAAGTATCCCGTATCCCATTAAAAACAAGAGATTCAGGGATATCGAACGTAAAAGTTGGAGATGCAATCACCAGAATTTACGGGATACGCGATATTTATCTAACCAAAAATTAATGGGATACGGGATACCCAGACGCCCCTAATAGGGCCTCAGTCTCCAGGAAATGCCCCCAGAGACTGATGTGATTTAAACTTATTTAAACTTATACGGGATATTTTGGAGAAAAATTAATGGGACACGGGATATCTTTAAGTATCCCGTATCCCATTAAAAACAAGAGATTCAGGGATATCGAACGTAAAAGTTGGAGATGCAATCACCAGAATTTACGGGATACGCGATATTTATCTAACCAAAAATTAATGGGATACGGGATACCCAGACGCCCCTAATAGGGCCTCAGTCTCCAGGAAATGCCCCCAGAGACTGATGTGATTTAAACTTATTTGTGTTTCAGAATGGGTCCTGTGTCTTAGAAGATTACAATTGTGGAGAATTTGGTTTATTGGGAAATTTCCTTGTTAGCGATGGAAATCCAGGGAAGGTATGAAATATAGTTAAAAGTATATATCCTTGTAGCAAGCTTTGATGATATTGGTGATGATGTTGTAGATACTACGAGGTTCCATAAAGCAGAGCTTTAATTTGCTGATTTTTGCACGTATTGTTCTTCAGGTTCTGAAGGTGTGCGCCAGCAGAAGGACTGGGAAAGAGAATTTTATCACGTGCATGCGACACACACTAGCCGGTCGCTATGGAGACCAACCAGTTGGAATAGGTGGAGTGTTTGTGATAGAGAAAGGCAAGGCCAAGATTCACGTCATGGTAAATAATGAAGTACAAATTAAACCTCTTGTTGTGTGTAAGCCATTCGCTAACCCGTGAATAAAATCTTAGTTGGTTCCTTGTGAATTCTTCTGGAAAGAACTAAAACCAATCATTTTTTTTTTCCTATTTTCGATTCTATAAATTTATCATGTTTATTGGTTTCTGAATGTAATATAACTGTTTTTCAAAGATTGAACATAGTTTCGGATTAGCAGCAGTTAAAATGAGCACTAAGCTAAGAACTTGTTTTGTATACTTCAAAATGTTTCTTTGTATTTACAGCCCGACTTTTCCAATAATCCACTTGAAACGGACGCCGATGTGAATAACTGGCTGAAATTTTACGAAATGAGCGCCCCATTAGTGTGTGTTGGAGTGTTTGAAAGCCACGATCCTGTAAGTACTTTATGTCTCAGTTACTTCCTTTTTAGCCAGGTTTATGAAATATCCACCATTTATAACACCATTTATTTTCCTGGGTGCAAAGCGTCTTGGCTAAGAACACAAACAGCTTACCCGTCCCAAGAGGGACATCTCGTTCCACATAGCAGTAGTTTACTGACCAAGAAATAAAAACTGTCGACTTAATCACCGATTTATTTATTATTAATATTTCTTTCCTTTCCTTCAGGGTCTGGACTTGCGCATTGAACACTTTCACTGCTTCAGCGATCACGGAGAGGGAGGGCACTATCACTATGACGTCACGCCTGATGACGTGCAGTACACTGGGTTCTTTAGCCTCGCAGAGAAGATTTACCGAATAGACCGACCAGAGACCACACATAACGTTGGAAGAGACTAGGCATGGGACCTTTTTCCAATCCTACAATGTATTCTTTGTAATGTATCCGCAAAAATAACTCACTGAGCCTGAGTTCGCTCTCCAAACGGCCGGGTATCGGGCATTGGAATGAACGGTTCGCTTGGTCTGTGACTCAAAGAGGTGATTGCCGAGGTTAGGTAGATAGAACTCTTTATGAAAATTTATGATCGATTGGCTAAAGAAGTCACGTGAAAATTGCAAATAGCGCGTAGCAATATATTAAGACAGCTAGTTTTTGAAGCATACATGTTAAAATGTCGAGTTTTATTAGATTTGTATCACCTGAAAACAAAATTAAAGATATCTATTTATATGCCTTTTCTATTAAACAATTAGATTATGAGCTCGAGATTTCTATCGCGTGATAGTTGACGAGGGCGCAGCCCGAGTCAACTATCACGCGATAGAAATCGAGAGCGAATAATCTAATCGTTTTAGTATAAATCTTTTCTGTAACAGCCTCGACCAGTAAACTGTCTGAATCTTCTTCACGGACACTTCGAAAACGTAAAGAAGCGGCCGCCATTTTGTTAGCAAGGGCATACTGCTACGCTACTCACTATCTATCACAGAATAGATAGTGGGTAGCGTAGCCAATCAGAGCGCGGCATTTGTGATAGAACGCTAGTAGATTTATACTGAAAGTTTATATATTCGATACCTTTTCGTTGTAGTTGCTGTCGGCTGTTAGCACTTGTCGTCTCGAGTTCGGCTGGTCGGTCCTGAGTCGTCTCTTGTCGACTGCAGTCGTTTCTTATAAAATCATAAGACGCTGAGGATGATGGGGGACAGAAAACAGCCTAGACAAATCCCCAGTAGACTTGACAAACAGATTTATAGAAAACGCACGGCTCCACTGCACTTTCCGTCCAAATTTATAGTAACGCATCGAAAATACTAGGGAATGCTTCTGGGTTCAAACCGGTCATCTGTATATGCAGTGGCTCAGGCCTGGAATCTTAATCAAGCAGGCTATCCCGGCAAATTTGGCACAAGTAGTCTTAAAAATCCAAGACTGATCAAACAGCTGTAAACTAACGTTATATTCAATTTGGCTTAATATTTCGGATGGGCAAAACCAACCTTCATCATAAAATGCTAAGTGAGGATGGAAAGAGACGGTTACGATATTTAAAAGGGATGAAATAAAATATTTTACATGTAATCGTTTGTTTCCATCCTCACTATGCATTTTATGCCCCTGATGAAGGCTGGTTTGTCTATCCGAAATATTGGGCCGAGTTAATGTTAAATATAACATCAGTTTACAGCTGTTTGATCAGCCTTGCATTTCAAAATTTGTTTGTTACGTCCACTGCGGATCCTGATCTACACAAACATAAACATCCAGCTATAATTTGCCCTTGTTGGTTCAAGTGATCCTTGCTTGGTTTATAGAAGTCGTTGATACCACAGTGCGTTCGATTTCCTCCGCTCCTTCGGGTCATGTCTTGCGCGGGCTCATTCCTCGTACAGCGGCTGCTAATCGAGCCTAGTGCCACAGGTCCGCCAGGAAATTCTAGGCGTTGAGAGGCACTGTGACACTTATGCTATAAAGTGCAACCTAAGAAGACAAAGCCATTCGCTAGAGACTCCATAACCTGACTTAGAAACGGACAGAGAATATTTTGATCTTCCAGGGAAAATAAATGTTTTGCTTGTTACGATTGTTGTTAGAAAGTAAATAAATCAGCGTGAATTATGCATAGCTTTGCTTGGTCGATTCCAAACAGGCTGGTACCCGCTTCGAGAAAGTCAACTCGATTTTACCGGGAGAGATCATCCATAAAACCGAACAATTGGCGATGTGAGTCGCTTATCTCTTAAGGAAATACGAAAACAGAAAACCTAACTGTACATGTTTTAAAAACATCGCTTCAGTTTAAAACAGTGGCTAATCGCTTCGTGCTCTCATGATGTTTGTTCTGGCGGCGTTGAGATAACTGCAAAGCGTTGAATCGCTTTGAAGGGATTAATCTTTTCTGTTATGGAAACTCAAGATGAGAAATTTGGTTCTACAGCTGGAGAAGAAGATCCAGTCGTCTCTTTGTCGCAGAATTCGGAGCAGGGTGAGTAAAATGACCGTTAAATTACGTAAACAATATTACTCGTAATTCGTGGAGCCCACTTCGGTGGAACGCGTTCCTCGCGAGTCTCCTCGAGATTTTCGAGGTACAAGTTAGCCAATATCAAAGAGGATGAATTTTGATGGGCATTGCGCAAAAAGCCTATAATCTGCGCTAGAACCCAGATCATCTCGATCCGGAGAAATAGCTGTTTCGACTAATCTAATATTTTCTTTTGGTATTTTCGATCACAATTTTCTTTTATTTTTTGAATTGTTCTGATTTTTAGGAAGTAAAGCCACCTACACTGTGGAAGAGGCGATCGACCAACTCGGTTATGGACCTTTTCAAGTTAAACTGATGTTTGTTATCGGCTTGGCTTGGGTAAGTCTCGGAAAATGTCTTTTCCGAGATTCTCTGCGAATGCTGCGAATACATAGCTTGAGCCACACCTGTTTTAGTAACCATCCGCTAAGTACCATTTTTTGGCAAATCTTCTTACAGCCGGTATCTCTAACTGGCCCATTCATTCGCGTTTTTTTCCCACTCCTTCTAAGCAACTTTAACTGTTAACCAAAAAAGACGATATGTAATCCCTGCTGCTGATACTTGAGCAAAGTGACAATGACTGAAATCAAAATCGCGAAGATTCAGTCAGGTCTCAGTTTTCTCCTTCGCTTAATTTGGGCCTGTATTAAAACCGGAACGCCTGAACACCCCAAAGCTGTCCTCAACAAGGTTGTTGTAGGATTAGGATAAGTATTAGCGATTCAATTGTGGATAGTGTTTAGTCGGTCCGGAGTTGTTCCGGGCTGTTATATGGTGTTCCGGCGTCGTTCCGGCGTTCCAGCGTTCCTGGCCATGGTACTACATGTAGCCCTACTAACCCATTACCTGTACGCGACCTACAATTACAATAAGTATCCAAGCAGGAATGAACACAGCAGGGAATTGCGCTGTAAAAGTACATGGTCAGCTTTTTTACCTTCGCAAAAAACAAAAAAGCAATGTCTAATAATTATAATGTCTGAAGCAATACGCAATTATAGAGCAATATCCTGAAGGAGAGAATTCTCAGGATCTCAGTAAAAAAAAGTGGGAACAACGGCTTTTGTACATTTCAAAGCCCAATATATTTTACGTTTTAGATGGCGGACTCGATGGAAGTAACAATTCTGGCAATTGTTTGTCCTGCAATCCGATGTGAATGGAATTTAGCCACGTGGCAGGAAGCAACGATCACTACGGTATGTTTTACTTTCACCGTTAAAGGTCGTGTTGTATTGGGACCTTTACAAACGCAACTGGTTCAGTATGATTCAGGGGTCAAAGTGTATCTCGAAAGAACACTTTACCAACCGTTAATGAGACTGTTGATAATCGTTCGGCCTGTGCTCTATTGGGATCAACCATTATTGGTTGCGAATTGGTTGAGTTTTTCGAGTTCTACTAGGGAAACCATTTTCGGTTAAATATTGGTCGACCGTTTTAACCAAAAATCGTTGTAAAGAAAGTGTTCCATTGAGAACCTTTGACCAAATCAACAGTTTCAACGTAGTTTAATGTCGGTTGAAAAAAATTATCAACCAGACCAAATGAAAACGCTTTGTTTGTTTACAGTAGCACCCGAAACCAACCCAACTGACCTAAAAGGATTGATCCCAATTGAACACGAACTAAATTCAGGTTTTTTGTGCTTTACTAATCTCAGCGTTAATGCGCTTATGAACATCCTGATTTCACCTACCATGTTGCTGCATTAGAACTTCCAGTACATATGAACCTGAGACATTAACTAGCGATCCCACAGAGTCAAACGACGCATTGCGGGTTAAACAACAGCGGGCAGGACATAGTTGTTATTCGCATTAGTAAGACGAGATCGTCCCCTCTCACAAACCTTAATGTATCCATCTACGCCTATTTATTGAGCATAATAATCTATGCTTTATTAATCTATATTCTGTCCTCAGGCCGTGTTCTCTGGAATGACAATAAGCACATGCATTTGGGGCTATGTCTCAGACAACTTTGGAAGAAAGATGGTAACTGACTTTTTTCAATTTCATCTTATCATGCAGACTATACTTTTTGTGAGACGCGGCGGCCTAATGGTTAGTGCACTGGACTTCGGATCGAGCGGTCCGGATACGAGCACTGGCTGGGGTCATCGTGTTGTGTTCTTGGGCAAGACACTGAACTTTCACAGTGCCTCTCTCCACCTAGGTATATAAATGGGTACCAGCGAATTTATTGCTGGGAATAGCAATGCGATGGACTAGCATCCTATTCAAGAGGGACTGGTCGCTTCATGCTACGGAAACTAAAAAAAAAATTAATTAGGTTCCCTTCTCTGGGATGCTATTTCCTACATTGGTGAACAAAACTCTAAGACCTCAAATGACAGGTTTTCAGAAGAAGCTTGTAAAAAAAAGTCCCAGAAGAAATTAAAATAAAAGGGGGGAGGATCGGGTCGCATCCTAAGTACGCCAATGGTAGTTATACCCCTAGTCGATTCTTGCTTGCTGCAATCAGGCTTCTTCAATCCTTAGTGCTGAAGCAGACGTTTTCTTTACACCTTACTTGTGTTTTTATGTTCTTCACAAAGGAAGTCCTGGCTTGCACTGTAATTATTTTTATTGGTGGCTTGCTGAGTACGTTTGCACCAAACTACTTCTGGATCATGACGTTCAGTACCGTGGTGGGACTGGGAATGGGAGGCGTGGCGCAATGGTGAGACGCATGCTCTAACCACTTGATAATGTGTCGAGATTGTTTTTATTGCAAGATTTAAGCATTTCACTGCAGGGCCGTAGACTAGGCAAGATCTGCAATCGCCGAAAACGGGAGCCACTAGGGAGGTCTGGAGGCATTCAATTCCCACAGAAAAGTTTGAAATCTAGAAGCGCAGAAACACTATTTTCAGCATTTTTCGTACGGTATTTCTTCAGAAAAATTAATCTCACTCAGCCAGGGATTTTTTCTCAAATAAATGCATTTTGTTTGTAAATTTTGGGTTAAAATCTAGACGACCCTGCACTTGTCCAATATTTTTGTTAAAAACGTGTACAAAGGCATTTCCGATAGCGTAAAAAGCTATCAGCAAGACAGGCAACTTGGCATGAAAATCAGCGACTGAACACAAACACTTCAGAGAAAGCGCTCTAGAAATTAACGTGTTGGCTTGTCATGTAAACTTTCTGCCGGCTGAAACAGTTTAAAATCTTATATATTCATTAGAGATCTAGATTTATTTTTATCATGTGGTACTTGAAGAATGTTGCAGTAGCCTTCTTAGCACAATCAACTGTTTAGAACCTATTCGCTTCTGGTAGTGTTTGCAATCATTTATCCTGTTGTTTGTTTGTGTTTTCTTCTCATCGTAGCATGAATCTTTGGGCTGAATTCCTGCCAAGCAAACGTAGAGGAGTCCTGCTAAATGCTCTTTCGGTAAATTTTCTATGATTTTCTTTATGTCTAAGTGTTACAGACTGGAGTAAAGACGAGAATGTTTTTTTTTCGAAGTTTGCGATTATTAAAATTGAGTCTAGTCTGTCATCTACCTGAAGTCTAGAACAGTGACACCCAAACCACAGATCGCACGTGGGTCCTTCGCTTTCCATAGCAGATAAAAACAACCAAAAGTAACAAGCGCTAACTGTAAAATATCGCGACACATTTGTGCTTGTTTCGCGTATTATTTGTACTCTAAAAAATAATAAAAATCCGAAACAGTTAACTGTTCTAATACTTCAACGACGATTTGTTAAAATGGCACCTTGTGTACTTCTGCGACCAGTCCACTCAATGTAGTTGATTAAACATGTTCTAAATCCTGTTATTGTTTTTCTAGTTATCATGGTCTCTAGGGTCTTGCTTAGAGATTCTAGTCGCACTTGTGGTGATGCCAACGTTGGGCTGGAGATGGCTGTTCTTCATCTCCGCACTTCCTCTTCTTCTTTTTATTTGTTGTAGTAAGGTGAGCCAAACATTAAAGAGACCTGTTATCCGTAGAGCGATTCGTAGGTTTCAAACAGACAGAAAAAATAAACTCTACTGAGTGGCCAGTGTGTGTACTCGAGGAAAACAGGCGCAAAGGTACCAGTGAAGCCTTGATTTTACATCAAAAGTAAAACAGCTTACCCCAAAAGAAAGTTACTGGCAGAAATTTATGAACCCCCCAAAATACCGAAATTCCAAACTTAATACCTAACCCCTTCCACACCTTTACGCTACCTTCATAGTCCAGAACATTTGCTTAAATTGCGGTAACAGCGTTCTAGCGGCAATGGCAGCGTTTATAATTGATGTTTAAAGGTATTCTTTTTCTCCGAGTGCAATATCAAACGCTAATATGTGATTTTATTGCACTAATAAGTTGATCTTGTCGATCACTACAAGCTATGCCATAAATAATTACAACAATGAAGTCAACAGAGTGCGAAGAAAAGGTACACAGAGTATAGAAGTCGTTTATTGTGCTATTTTAATCCGTGTTCAAATGATTTTGAATTTCATTTCTTACATTGCACTCATGCACTGTCTTTTGTCTTAGCTCGTTCCAGAGTCACCACGTTTCTACATGGCAGCTGGCAAGCCAGAAAAAGCTCTGTGTATTCTACAGAGGATCGCTAAAGAAAACAATAAAGAGCTTCCTCCAGGAGAACTAGTTGCTTCAGAAAGACACGAGGTAAACTTTACCCTTACTTCTTATAAGTGGTTTTGGTTTTTAATCAAATATTGATTGGCTGTTTATGAAATGACGATATCTTTGTCCTGATTGGTCAGTTTGAATTCATAACTCAATGTTAAATTTCGAAATGTTTTCAAAATAAAATACATTTTCTTTGCAGGTTCCTCGAGGGAGGATAACGGATCTTTTTTCTCCTGAGTTCCGGAGATCTACAATTTTATTATGGATTATTTGGTGAGCCATTTGTCGTCACTTCACGCGCGTATTCTGCGTAGTTGGAGCGCGGGGCTCTCTACGTGCAACTAAACAGCGAGATTTTGCGCGACTACGGTTTTTTATTTTATTTTGATTACTTGTTCTCTTGCCTTTGGAGTCTAGCACTGTCTTTAATATCAAAATTGCCACATCAAAATTACTGGATACCTCCGTGCTTAAAACTGCTTGGAAAAAACTTTCAATTTTGCAAGATTTGACAAGATCTCAAAAAGTCTTCTTTTTTCAGAAACGTAATACCCAACCCTTAATCAAAATCTAATGCCAAGGCTTAAGGTTTTATAATCGATGATTTCTTAAGTCCCCATACCATTTTTCTACCAGCATTAGAGAAAACGTCGGTGTGCCGAGTTAATTTACTTCTGTAAGAAAGTCTGCATTAAGTAATTTTTGGTTCATGTCTGTTGTTAACAGGTTCAGTAGCCATTTTGTAATCTATGGAATAGCGCTTATAACTACAGAAATGTTTTCCAGAGTGGATCCCTGTAGAGGTAGCTGAGATTTAACATCACATAACAGTTCTTCATTAATCAAAGTAAATCAGGGTGTCATTAACTTAGCATGCACTTATTCGTTTACTTGAGGGAGCAACTTTTTCTAACACTTGTTTTTACCGCGCTTCTAAAGTGAGCTATTCCACATAATTACTATAATGGTTGTTTCAAAAGATGACAGCAAACACAACACTGAGTTTTGTTTTTAAAACAACTTTGAGTTGTGTCTCTTGTTTATGCGTTGAGAGTTTTTTGCTTGAAAAGAGGACTCCTCGTGTTTTCCGTAAAACTAAAACGACTCACAAAGTTAGCTTCTACAGAGCTTGACGAAATTAACCAATCAGTACTCGATCGGTAAAGAGTAGAAAGCGCGGGAAAAGAGCGCACGAGCCAAACCTGGCATGATTATTCCTTGTATCGCCTGACCATACCTTGGCTGTGATTGGTCACAACACCACAACAAGCTTCGCGCGTGTAGAAAAAGCGCGGTAATCACACAAATCACTCGAATGCCATTGGTGGGAAGATATACCGTTAAATGCAAGCTAACTTGAGTGGTGTTGTATGCCTGTAGGTATAAATCCTGAGCGGGCCAATACCAAGGATGAGGTCTCACCTGAGTCTGGTCCTTGTAAACAGCTAGATTATCAAGACTACGCTAATTACTTTATTGTTATGTCTGGAGATCTTTTAGGTAAGTTTAAATCGTTTAGTCCTTATAATATACAGTTTAATCCCGATATAGCGGGGATATTATTTACATCCGGCTGTCCAAATTGTCCCCTTTTTGTAACGTATTTTAGTGTATTTTATTATTATTATTATTATTATTATTATTATTATTATTATTATTATTATTATTATTATTACGATTATATTTCTCGAAGATATTAGCTACTAATATTTATATTACAAGCTACTCTAAAATTCGAGAGAAAATAAAGTCTATGTATGTATGTATGTATGTATGTATGTATGTATGTATGTATGTATGTATGTATGTATGTATGTATGTATGTATGTATGTATGTATGTATGTATGTATGTATGTATGTATGTATGTATGTATGTATGTATGTATGTATCTTACAACATTTCACTTGAATGAGCTACATTGTGGATTCGCGTACTTTTTAATGAAAATTGCCTCAATTCGGCCAACCGTCCTTGTTCATGTTTAGTGCACTAGCTGCAAGCTCCCTAGTGTTCGTCAGCCTTGTTATATGGGGATCTCCCACATCCCAAAATACGACAGTGAAAAGTGTAGACGTGACATGGTTATAAGGTACTCAGCTCTGTTTGAAAAGCGAAAACCTATCTCGGGTAAAATTGCAACTTATGGGGTCCTTATGAAGATCATGCTATTCTTAGAATTTTATATAGACTATAACTACTAATTGATATGTTTATTTTGCTATTTTATCTTGTAGGATTAGTATTTATATTTTTCATGGTGGATAAAATAGGTAGAAAAATGGTTCAATTTGTGGCTTTCTTAGGAAGCGCTATTTTCCTAGCAGCCTTGTTTATTTGCACAAAAAGGTAAGTACTGCCAGCCATTCTCGTTCAACCCTTTCATCATGAATCTTAAAATATTACTGGAGAGAATTTTCCCCGGGGAAACTACGAATACTGAAACTGCTGGGCTAGAAAATATTACTCTAGTATAGAATGCTTGTCCTATGCAGTAGTATTTAACGTAGCTGCTCTAGTAGGCTTTTAATTCTACTGGTCCTCTAGTGCAGCAGCTGCTTATTGTTCCTGTTGATTGATCTATTATTCTCACAAAGGGTACGCGAGCCATTCATGTGAGACCTTGCGAGAGCCACTATCAGGCCCGTCCGATGACTGCCTTTTTTTAGACATCTGTTTGTGCTCTGAAACTGATGCTAAACATATACCAGAACAAAGATTTTGCCTTAGTAATAACATTGTGCAAGTGCAAGTGACTATATCGTGAGACAAACGATTATATTTTATTGTTATTAATTTAACTCCAGTTTTCAAATATCCATTGATTTTCTTCCTTTACCGAAAAGTCATGCACCAGACACCAATTGCATGTTCAGATCCCTAACTATATGCTGGTCCCATACACTTTTTCACTTTTGCCAAAATAAGAAGCTCTTTTGTACGAATTGCAGCCTTTCGCTAACAAACTCTAAGCGTTCTTCTTTTCCTTCACTAGTCGTTTATCCACGACGCTGTTTTTGTATGGCTCTCGCCTGTTCATAAGTATTGCTGACATGTGCGGCTATGTGTACACCCCGGAGGTGTACCCCACGAGCATGCGCGGTATCGGCTTAGGAGCATGTTCCGGTGCAGCAAGGATCGGATGCATGATAACTCCTTTTGTTGCTATGGTGAGTAAAAAAAAGTAAACAAGCCTCGATATTCAAGCCACCGAAGAGATTCAGATAATCCGTGTGTATTCTTGGTAGACGCTTATACATGCATACGCATGAATTTCACATACAATAAGTTCCAATCAAAACGTCATTTCGGGGTCGAGATAGTGTCTCTCCTTTAGAGATTTAGGACTGGAAGCGGGGCTAGCTTGGGTGAATGCCATCTGTCAGTGATGACATGAATTTTGCCTTTTATCAGTTGACATTCTTGATGGCGAGGTAGAAACTCAATAAGTCATTGGAATTTTTAAGCCATTTTTTCATTAGCCAGTTTCCAAACCTCTTAAAAGTTCTTACGTTTAGGCAAAGTGACAAATTCTAAAAGCAAAACACTCGATCTTCACTCTTTATCACAAGACATGCTCTTGTGAATCTGTCTTTTTGGAGTAATAATTTTGAGCAACCCTCGTAAACTTTCGTTGTTTATGCTCTGTTGCAAACATTCTTATCTACACCTTGTGTTTCCCTTCCAAGTGTTGGGGACGAAGGCATAAAAGATAACTCAATTAGCGGCAGATTTAAGGACAAGCAGCTACTATTGATGCAGCTCTCTAAACCAAACATAGTGACTTAACATTAAAGGCACAAAGTTTTATCAAGACTGTTGTCTCCGGCATATTCGTGTAGCTGTGTTTTTTTGTTTTCACGTTTCTTCTTCAGGTTCTGATGCCTCAATCCATCCTGCTATCACTTAGTTTGTACAGCGGATTTTCCGTTCTGGGCATAGTCACTGTGCTTCTCCTGCCCATTGAGACCAGAGGACGAGCATTACAAGTGAGGAAGACAACGATCAAATAACACATATTTGTAGTCGTGATTTCTTTTTTATGTGGTTTACTCACTGACACTAAAACTCCCTAAAACGTTTACTTTTAATTCATTCTGCGCGCTATGCCGCCTTTTGCTTCTCGTTTTAAAGAAAACCTCTGTTTTCCGACGTGTTCTCTGATTCGTCCAATAATGTTCACCCGACCCTAACGCACTAAAAAGTAATTTAATAGTTCAAATACCAAGACCAAACCAGGACAGTGTTTGTGTCAAGAGCACAGTTTCCAGTATAGAAAATTTCAATTTCGGCACGCAATGCATGGATAATAAAAACGGAAGCAAACTAGGCAGGAAATGTTTTTTTAAGGACACAAACACTCATTTCCCTAAAATGGCCCATTAAGTTGCAGCTAACCAGAAATCCGCAAGTAAAACTTATTTATCAAAATGCCTACGAACGCAGATGGAATTCAGCCAGAAGGCTGCTAGAAGCCTCCATCATTTTTTGTAGGGTCAGTGGAGTGGGAAGTATGCGATCGTTCGTTGCCTATCCGTCGGATATCTTTCTGCCTTCGCAGGCTTCACTACGAGTACTGCCTCAAAACGATGCCGTAGACAGAAATTAACGATTGTAAATTTGAGTTCTATTTCTTCTTTTTTTCGTTAGTTACCCCTGAAACAGGCACTATAAAGAAAACGAAATGTTTTGCATTGAGCGGGTGAAACTCGTGTTTACAATGTAGTTTCTGTGAAAACTGCATTTATTGAAATGGGTTTTGAGCCATTAGTATGACACGTTAGGAACAAATTCATAGCAAATGCATGTTCTAGGGCAACGTGTTTATGTACACACTGATTGAAATTTGTTCTTTGCGTTTTGCTTTAATTTGCAGGATTACTGACAGAGAACTTCAACTGCCTTTATTCAGATTGTCTCAGGGGGACCTTAAAGGCATTTTACAACAAAAATGAAAATCTTGTGATAAAAAGTCAGTCACCTTACTTTAACAGCAGATAAAGTAAGGCGTCATCTTGGGTCCCAAAGGAAAAAACCTTTTCTGGTGCTAGAAATAAACCATCAAGCCATGAGACACTAACATCTGTGGTATTGATGCAATTGATGCCCTTGAACTCTGTTAGCTTTTATTTTTCCTTCTTGAATTACAGAGTTTTTAATTAAAAAATAAAAAAGTACGTGCAACGTGCAATTTGCACGTACATTAAAAACACATTGTTGACACGAGTGGTCTTGTCATGTTATAATATCTTTCCATATCAGTGTGAAGAAAAGCTTATTTTTTATTTCTTTACTGCTATACTATAGTACATAGTTCAGTGTCATATTTGCTGGCGAAAAGGCGAATCCAAGTTATCGCACATGTTACGCAACCAACTGCAGAGCAGATATTTGGCCGGTTGACAAAGTTCACCCGCTCTGCCAAAGCTAAACAAGTGCTCGATCTTTGTTGATAGCACAAACAAATTGCCTTGAGTTTCGCAATGTATAAAATTGATTTCGTTTTCGTTACTAAATAGAGCGGCAGTCAGTCAGAACAATTTCGTTATTCCTTTCAAAATAACGCGGCGTTCTCGTAGTTTCCTGCCGTTCTAACCCTGAAATTCGAAAGTATACATCAATCTCAATAATCTAATAGCTGGTAAATAATGAACTAACATTTTGCGCTCTTGCTTTGTCTCGTATCCATTAAGATCTTTTACCAAGTTTCCGTTAATTGATACAGAAAGAACAATATGTACATTTTGTCGATGTTGACTTGAACGGCTTATTGGAAGGTAAACAATGGCTTTAAAGACCCGTTGCGTAATCCAGTCTTTTTGAGCGGCCTGTGTGCAGGTTCCGCGTTTTTCGGCTCTCGCTGGCGATTTTTTTTTAATTTTGACGAACTCCGACCCCACATCGATGATGAGTTCGTTCGTCAGGTTTTCAGATTCAGGTACGAATTAAGATAAAAACAAACGCGAAGCCATAGCTATTTAGACCATAACTTAGTATTTTCTAGATTACAGGCCTTTTTTAAACTAGAGAAAGCGAAAAAAAAAAAGAAGAGAATTATTTCGTACGTTATTCGATCGTCCTGTGATTTCATGTTAAGACCATTCTTTACTGTTTGCCTATTTGCACTTTTAAAACAAGCTTCGTACGACGAATACAGATTTTATCTAATGGATTGCTTAATGAACAAAAAAATCCAGAGCTAAGGCTATAATACTGTCTTAAATATATTTATTTAAACGCACAGAATCTTTAAATGGGCATGTTTATAAATATAATATTTACAAAACTCCAATTTCAACTAACAAAGTGTTTAATAACCATGGCACGTTCTGCCATTTCTTCCCACGTTCAGTAAAAGCGTATAAAAGCCCATCTCAGAGAATGTTCGGCTTTAAAGCAATCACTACTTGCGGATTCAGTTCCCGGAGATAGCACTGAACAATTCAGGAAAAACGAAACCATGAAGCTGTGGATTCTTATTTTCGTGATTCCTTTTATCTCCTGTCGAAGCTTTGAGGACGGTAAGTCTGATCTTCTACAAGATAATTTTTAGTACTGCTTGTTAGTTAGCAAATTTACTGCGCGTCACATATGAAAAGATCGGAATATATCTCTTTGATTTCTCTAATTTCCCATTATATTTATCTTTTTCCACTATCTTTCTTCGGCGTTTTGTTAAATATTCTTCCTCTCGATCTCTTTTGATCGTTTGTGCTCTTTTCTCGGTCGTTTGCTTTCGATTTTTTAGCCCCTATCGTGTTGTGTTCGTCAGCTAACAGCTACTTTTCGGCATGGTCTCCTGCATCCGAGTTCCATTTTCTTTTAATTAACTGTCTTCCATCCTGTTTGTCTTTCTTGCGCGCACTTTCAGTTCTGAATTTACACAACAGATTTTCCAGCAAATTGTCTTCTTAATTAAACAATGCCCTATGTTACCAAAAACGAATTTAAATGAGCATATTTAATTGAAAGGGAGAGTTTGCATTGCTTGTTTCAATTTTACTTGTTTTACGTTTTAGAAGTCGAGCCAACAGAAGAACCTCTTGAGCCTGTTCCTGATGGTAAGCGGTAAATATATATGTACCACTTCATGCTTCATGTAACGCAACAGTATTTTTTAATCTGTTTCCAAAGTGAAGTTTAAAGTTCTAAGAAAACCTGCACTCTTACCAATTTGTTAAGAAATCGAACAGCAGTTTCCAGAATTTCGTTGAAAGTTACATATTGTTACGTCTCGGCAGCTTGTAACTAATGTTTGGCGGACGACCGAAACACAAAGACTGTAAGTTTCTTCTAACTAATCGGAATTAATCTTTTTGATTTCAGATTTTAAGTTCGTCCCTGTTGGCTGTTTTAGAGATAGACCCCGCCCACGAGCCATGCCCCAGCTGCTGAAGAACTTTCGAGGAACCATCGATTGGTCCGACTTGTCCAAGACTGTACAGAAATGTGCCGATGAAGCTATGAACAAACGTGAGTCGGTGGCATACATTTATGTTAACGTTAAAAGAAAACGGCATGGCATAATGGTGATTTTGCTTAATTGAGGAAATTAATGATTACACGATTTACCTACTCCCATAATGGGGTGCTGGTTTATCGCTGGTGTACCACCTCTCTAGGATGTTTCAGATTGCCTCAACGATTCGTTTATACCCAAATCTATATACCCGGGTGTTTCTGACTTAGGTGGAGATGGGGCTTGCACCCTTCACGTCTAGATCAGTGGAAAAAAGCCACTAAAATCCTCTACATCGTAGTCTTGGACAGTTTGCAAGGTCGCACCCCTGCATCTACAGTTCGAAAATACTAGCGTACGTCACATTGCTTTTGCGTTTTGATTGGGTAAAGGACAAGGGACATTTGGCAATCATAATGAAATGGTAATTGTTTTATTTTGTTTGTACACAGGCCAGCAGTATTTTGGATTGCAGTATTATGGAGAATGCTGGGGTGGTGAGGAAGCCGACCTGACTTACAACCAGTATGGCTCGAATCCTCGTGGTTGCTATAACGACATGGTCGGCAAAGCATGGCACAACTATGTCTACAAGTTCGACTGTAAGTACACAAAAATGCATTAAACTACAATAGAAGACACATATAATGGGACAAGTTCGACTCTCCCCTGCGCTTCCAATGCTGGTTTGCAAGTATTGTAGGGAAGGAGAACGGAAAAGAAAATATGCCATTTGTCCAAAGTGTCGTAACTAGCAGCGTCTGTGTTATTGGACATGGTCACGTTTTTCTTCCCCGTCTTAAAACGCTTCAAATCCACGGCAACTTGGCTTAGTAGCAACTCAACCAAGCTTTCCAGGGAACGCCTAGGCCTGATGAAAAGATCACTGAGTTCAATATTCAAACAGTTTACGGAAAATGGTCGTGTAATCCCTGAAAAGGCGCTCTGTGCGTTCCAGAATTTGTATGTATCTCAGCCTTTGAGTTTCACTTAATTAATTAATTCTTAATTATATTTCTTTTCAGTACCCGAGTAAAAGGACAACTGTGGCGAAACCAACAGGGACTGCCACTCAACAGTCAAGCTTTAAATAAACATGGACTGTGACGTATTCTTCACTGTTTGGCGAATGCCATACAATAAAAAAACTGAAAAAGTACCAGTTTTCTTTTCATTTTAATTTCGTTCATACGCACTATCCTGTACGGTAAAAATCAAAATATGTAATTCCACAGAATTCTGTCCCGAAAAAGGAGCCTTCAGTCGTAACTACTGAAGGTATGAAATAACTGTAATCAGCAGATACGAAACTTCTTAGTGTTGCACAAAATCTATTTTAAGGTGCCGGTGCAATGCGCGGTTATTTGATATCATAGTAAATAAATCGAATTCTTCAAAGTCGTGCATGAAAATAAGAAAGATCAGGAGAATAACAATTTTGTTCATGGCCACAATCCAATCTTATCAGCAGTGGTGTAAAATAGCCGTGGCGAAGCAAAGTTTTATTAAGGAACTTTTTGAAGGCTAAAAATATGAACTAAACAAGATCGAAAGTGATTACTATGAGAGAAGAAAAACCCTAAATTTAAAATTTAGATCGTATTTTTTTCAAAATGTATCATCCGTGGCACCCCTTCTTCAAAACGAGAAAAAATAACGAGTGAATTCATTACATCTTTTATTGTGTCGTTTATTAGAGTATTCGTCAACAGATTGTCTTGTCATTCCTTTCCAGCGCATGAATTCAGTGACAATATTTGATGCTCTACTACAAACAAGCGAATTTATATAATGTTGACAAGGTTTGAGTAGATATATATTACCAAAAGAGAAACATTATACAGTGATCATGTCTCAGTTTCTTACTCGCCACGGGCCCTCACCCGGAACCGTTCTCTTTCCTCTCGCCTTGCCCCATGGGAACCTATTTCCTGACGCTGTTTGCGCCCCTCCATTTCCCTCTCGTGGAGTTTCCTGCCACTTCCAAGGGCTCGCTCGCGCTGTCTCTCTCTGAACTCCTCACGCTCACGCTCCTTTTTTCCATGGTGATCAAAGCGCTCACGTTCCCTCTCGGCTTCCAGTTCACGCATGTGTTTGGGAGGGTGTTTCGCTCGCTTTCTCAGGTCTTCTCGATTTTCGTCTAAACTTTCCTCTGATTCAGGATTTTCTTCATCGGGGTCTGCCAGCATTCTTCTAAAATTTATTTCTTCTTCTTCTTCAGCTTCTCTCTTGTGTGCCAACGCTGGATCTTCTTCGTGCTCTTCTCTCTCGTACTCTTCTTCAGGGTTGTTCCAGAGTTCCATTTCTTCATCTCTTTCGGGGAATTCTCGCTCTTTCTCCTTCTCAGCCAGTTCCCGCGCCAGCTTTTCTTCGAACTCTCTTTCCAGCTCCCTGTTAAGCATTTCCATTTCATCTTCCTCGAGTTCTCTTGAGTCTTTTTCTTCAGATCTTTCTTCCTCTTCAGGAAGTTCTCTTTCCATTTCCTCCTCCGCTTCCTTTGCGTTTTCTTCTTCAAGATTACTTTCCCTCTTGTCTGATTTCATTGCAAGCTCCCTTTCAAGAGTTTTAAAGAAATCTTCTGCACTTTCCTCGAACAGTGGACGCTCAAATTTCTCACGGAATATGCTTTCATTTTCGTCAGCTAATTTTCGTTCCTCCGTTTCCCGATTTTCTTCATCGCGCACGCTGTTCTCTTCTCTCTGTGCAGGAATCATCGGAGGTAGGTCTTCTTCTTCATTTTCCCTGACGCGAATCTCGCTTTCAAAAGGCGCTGACGAGACCAGTATGAACACCGAAAACAGTAGGTATGCTTGGATAAGCGCTACGCCTAAAGAAAAATTGAAAGAAGTAAAAGATTAGCCGTTATCGATCGCATAGAGCCAGAATAATGATCAAGATAAATTGATACGCATGCCAAATAACACAATCAAAGGACTGAATACTTGGACTTCGTAATTTTTTCGTTACATCGTTATGCATTAAGATTTCATACGGACAAATTCGGAGAAGTGCAAACGTATACATGTATGTATCACAGACTTTCTCAAAGTCCATTTTCTCGCGAGTTCGTTGCTCAGAAGAAGACGGCTTGTGGAAAGTCTAATGTGTATCTACATCATAGAAAGACAGTGAGAACGAAAATTGAATGTGATATGGACAAACTAGTTACAGCGTTTTCTGAGTTTGCTCAGGCCCTAAAGAAAGTTGGAAAAATCCTCTCAAAGCGTATCAAAAAAGACTAGAAAAAACTCGTGAAGTAGAAGACTTGTTCAAAGTTGCCCGTTTGAATTCGCAGTAGACCGCTAGATACGGAGGGCGCGCACAGACTTCAAAATTAAAATGGCGGCTGATAGTGGAACGAGCCGAACGCAGTCGCGTGCCAACATGCACGGACTGATAGATTCCTTGCGGTCTTAAACGTGCGGTTTTATTTCACTTTTTTGTAAACGATCTGTTCAAATAACTCTGTCGACGGACAAAGAATATATGAGCGACTTGGAACAAGTCTAGTGAAGTAGTTGCACTTTCTTTTTTCTGCGTTGATCGCTATCGCCATATGGTGTCACATCACAACCTCGTTCCCAGGACCTTTTCCCTAGTATGGGGGCGGGACGCTCTCAAGTTGAAGGCATTATTTATCAGCGCCCACTCATGAGTAAATAATACGCTAAATTAACCAATCAGAGCACACGCCTCAAAGTTATGCTATAACTTTTGATGGAAAGTATAACAAGCAGTAAACAGACGAAAATGAAACTGGTTAAAGTTTGTAGAATTGCTATGAAATGTGTAAATGATTTTCTCACATCTGTTGTTGTTGGCTTCGTTCGATGATTTGTTGGTTGGTTGGTTTGTTTGTGTTTGTTTGTTTGTTTGCTTTGGATTAAGACGGCGATGGAAACTAAGTGTCACAATCAAGCATGCATGCTTCAAGTACCAATGAGACTCACATCCCACATAACTCAATCATCAACTTGTCGTTAAAGGCGTGGGTAACGTTCGTGTCGATCTCTTAATCATGCATCTCACTAACAAAACAATTTCTGACCCGGCCGTGTAGTTCAGAAATTTCTTCAGTTTTCTTGTGTTTAATTCAAGCCAAACAATGAACAGACTATCTTAATAACCTAGTGATTCTCGACTGCACATCACCATTTACATGAACTTAAATACTCATTATCACCCCTTTATCTTGTTTATGAGATTGCCTATCGATGTATGATTACAGTTCACAGCTTCAAGGGATCCTTAAATAATCCTTCTTTAGCAAACTTTTAACTTCCCATTTCTAAGGATTCCCTGCTGTGAGTTGCCACCATTTAAAGTAGTATTTTTCAAATCCGATCGGAAATCGGCGGGTCTTTTACAAAAATTCGCAACAAGTGCATCCCACGTCGTGAAATCGTTTTGCAATAACTGAAGTTCTTGTTGTTTGTCGGATTAAGACATTTCCTGGCAGGAATTCTTTAACATTAACTATTTTGACCCATGTTTTTGTAACATCCATCAGGCTATTGAACGACTTTTCTGATAAAGACATTTCGTTAATTAGAAAAAAAATAGGTAGGAGGTTTTCATAAACTGCCGTTGAAACCTATGATGCTACTAACGTTTTTTACTCTTATGAAAATTAAGAAGCATTTTTTAATATCCCCCAAATTTACATTTGCTTTCCAAAGAAGAGAGGTTTAATCCAGCATATGACTGTATAGTACATACATTTGTTTTGACTTGACGAATCCGGCGCAAACCGAGAAGCAACCCGCGAACGACAAGATTTTCCGTAAAAGTAACGTTGTTTTCGAAGATAAAGACCAAAAGGCTGGGGCACCTAAATTTGGCAATCGCTAACTGAAAATACTTAGCTTTAATAAATGCAGAAAAAAAAATTAAAATCAACCAAATGAAAACTCCATACTCTATTTGTGAATATTTTGCAATAGCAAAAAATACTGAATAGCCGAAACACAGGACTGGACACCGATTGCCTTTTACATATGTCAGTGTTGAATCAGTAAACAAGCTTTAAAAACGTATTTCCGTTCTAGAATTTTAAAAATATTCTTTCCATCGATTCACTAGAGGGATGCTTCATTTCCGAACTTTTCTTTGCAAAAAGGATTAATAAAATTGATCAGACTGCGCCCAGAAAGGTTGAAACATTCAATGTACTTACCTTTCATATTTACGTGGAGCGATTTAGTCCGAAGCGAAGCAATGTTCACTACAACAGGACTAAGCGAATCTGTCGTTGGCAACAAAACGTTTCCTAATTTTAAAATGTTTCAGAGCGTGGGATAAAACATTTAACACAAAAGGTGATTTTAGTGATGCTATAAATGAAGCTAAAACCACCTGTATTTTTCCCATCAATTTACATTAACCTCTTTGTTCTGTAAATTACTTTTGCGCGAAAAAAGCAAAGTGGAGCTGAATGGCCGAAAATAATTTGCTGTTATTTAGTATGTGGTGATCTGTGTTTTTTTTTCCATGGGAACTCGAAGTATGTGCTTTTTTTTCAAATCTATGCCACACAGTTTTTCGCTAGACGTCCCGGAAACTTTTTCCCAAAATATATAGAAAGTTCCACATTGTGTTATGCCAATAACGTCTTCCTTTAATTTCCAGGATAAATCAGTATAGTGCATATTAAAACTTCAAACGCATTCATTATTCATAACAGGACGATTTTTCAATAACGGAAAAATTGCGCCCTGAGGGAAAAGTTTCATTTAAAAAACACACCAGGGTTTACATGTCGTGTGTATTATATATTTTACGGCCTTTACAACATTTATTTGGCGCTGCTGCCTTTTTGGAGTTACTAATTAGAAACTTTTTACGATGATGGCAAATTTAGAAACATCTGCGATCCATTCAAATATGAAATGAGATATAGAAAAGATTCATTTTTAGAAATGATTATTTTATAGGCAGCGTGGTAATTACATATAAAATGCATCTATTGTGAAAGTTCAATCATTGTCGGTACTTAACAACTCGTAGGTTTGCATATACAACGCCTCCTCTTGCGGCAACGAATAACGAAGTACGTCAAGATCACGTTTACGCACGATTCGACACGCGTATTGACGTAACGCTAACAAGCGTAACGCGTAGTTGAATTTCTCCCCTGTGAAAGTATCTACGTGCGCTCAAACAATCACTACAACCAGGCAAAGCTTTATTAACCCTTTAGGTCCCAAGAGTGATCAACATCAAAATTCTCCTCACGGTATCAACACTTAATCAAGACAAAAGGTTATGAGAATTAATAAAATGATCACTGACAAAAGGGAAATTGCTTTGATCTTTTAATAACCATCTTATACTTCAAGAAAATGTTGGTGATAAGTCAGGAGAATTTGTATGTGGATATTGGGGCTTTTAAAAAGTGTTAAGAAAAGTATTTATCATGAAGTAAAGCACTTTTGAATGAATGTTGAAGTGTTAATTGCTTTCTTTTACTAAAAAATTTAATGGGAGGAACGCTCGTTAATAGCGAGCTCTTAAACAGAAGAATTTTCTTTGACTTGAAGAAAAAATCTTCAAAACTTTCTCTACTCAACACTGTTTTATAGTTATAGACTTCTGTCATTCATTGGGCTTCGTTTTGAGCTTCTGCCTCAGCCGTGTGTTGGGCACCTACATGTATATGCATACTAGAGTAACTAAGGGTGGAATAATGCATACAACCTTGAAGCAATACGTAAAAATGCCACCAGCAAAAATGGTTTGCTTACGAAAAACAAAATATCAATAATCTAACTTTATCATCTTAGTTTGTTTCCCGACATGGTGAATGCTCAAGAAAAGTTCAAACACCAAATCGCTAGGACTTTAATTATCTGAAATTAAAAAAAAACCATAAACTGATAACGCAAAGAAGAACAATTTTAACCTCGCAGCCAATCAAGTTGCAGGATTTAATTACTATTCCCTACTCGGGGAAAGCCATTGGCATCTAATATGTATAAACGAGCTGCTCGAATTTTGTGAGTACATGTACTTCCTTTAGGTTATTGAAAAATCTCGAGTCAAATGCCTTCAATCGTATTTATTTTTTTGTGGATTGATACGTAATTATGGACAAATAAAATTCTTGTGCACTCTTTTTAGAAACATCCCTTGATTTAATAAATAATCAACAGCATCTGGGCAGACGATCTCTTGAACTATCGCGCGAGATTATTTTCGCGTGCGTTGAACTCACGCGCGTGAAGTGTGGGCATATGGCCGAGGAGGGTTGGAGACTAATGCTCCTTGGATACAAGATGGCGTCCTGCCGGTGACTTCTGGACTTCGCAAAGTTTGGAAACAAATTTCCATTTAATGCCACGTTTAGTCAAAAACAAGAACAGACGATGCCGTTTTCTCTTTCATCAATTTTATCTGTAATGCAAAAAGCTTAAAGGAAGAAGATCTGCACGCACTGAAAGCTGCTGGAGTTTACCACCCTAACGTCAAAACGCCATCTTAGCTTTGCTTGGTTGCTGCCGAACATTCACGATGTCGCAGAATTTGGTAGTGGATTTGATGTTAAGAACTTTGATGAATTCTCCGGAGTTCAGGGAGGCAGAGAATAAAAACTGGGAAGGAGTAGCGAAGCTAATTCCAGGAAGCACGCCGCAGCAGGTTTGAGATTTTATCAGATCATGTACATGTAGATTGCAATCACTGATAAAGATAAGTTAACATACTCCTATTTGAAAAACATTGTCTTAAATAAAGACGATTACTGTTACAACATTATTAAAAGCAGCTAATGTGCTGAGGAGCTTTAGACTACTTTCCACAAAGTGTTATGGCAAAATAATTATTGACATGCATGGTTAATCAAGACAAATCACTTACAGATCACAGAAAAAATAATGGACAAACAACAACAACATGGGAGGCATGGTGGCCTAGTGGTTAGTGCGCTGGACTCCGGATCGGACGGGCCGGGTTCGAGCCCTGGCCGGGGCACTGCGTTGTGTTCATGGGCAAGATACTTTACTCTCATAGTGCCTCTCTCCACCCAGGTGTATAAATGGGTACCGGCGAATTTACTGCTGGGGGTAACCCTGCGATGGACTAGCGTCCCATCCAGGGGGGAGTAGCAATACTCCTAGTCACTTCACGCTACGGAAACCGGGATAAGCTCCGGCCTGATGGGCCCCTAGGTTCGTATACAGACTATGGTTAATCAAGACAAATCATTTACAGATCACAGAAAAAATAAAGGACAAACAACAACAACATCCTTTATTTAAACATGATATAAAATTAAAGCAACAGGCTTGCTTGATCGAGGGGTCATATCTACCTACACTGTAGACGTTAACATTAATTAATAAAAATTAAATTCTGCCTGCTTTTCCTTTGTGTTTGGATGGAGGTCACATTTAGTAAGCAATCATTGCTTACTAAAATCATCCTGGGAAGTGCAGGCCTAAGTACTCTAACATGCTATCTTATATTTGCTAACTAGTGTGCCAAGAGATGGAAGGAAATCCAACAGACCTCAGCACTGGGTACCATTAGTCCTTCACTGCCCCATTCATCTCCTGGTTCCAAGCAACTCTCAAGTTTTCTGAATTCTGTCTTGCATTTTGCTGATGAAAAGGAATCAGCGAGTGTGACTGTACCACATGGGACAGTTAGAACAAACTCTCAACCAGCTGCTAGAGATACCAACTCTTTAGAGGAACAAAACTCTGCTGATTGTGAGCCAGGTTAGACTGATGGCATTAACTTACATGTATAATCTTCCTCCGTCTCATTCAACAATAATAATTATTTTGTCCATCCATGCAATGACATATTTTTTCTGTAAGCTTAAGTCTGCATTCAAGCGTAGCTCATCAGTACAGAGCTTATCCCCGTTTCTGTTTCCAGCACAAAGCTACCAAGAGTATTTTCTACTCTCTCATCAGTTGCTGGATTGGATGCTAATCCATCACAGGATTACCCCAGGCATGAAAGTCACCAGTATCCATTTATATGGCTGCCTGGGCCTGTGGGTGTAGAAAGGCACTGTGAGAGTAAAGTGTTTCGCTCATGCAAGGATGCCATGCAGAGACCCCAGCCAATGCTGGAACCCAGACTACCCAGGGGGGGGGGGGGGGACTCTCATATGAAAGGGACAGGGATCCTCGTCATCTCGCTTAGGGGTGTAAATTTCGGATTTTGGTCTCGCTTAGGGTGTTCTGGGCAAAATGTCATTATTTTTAGCTGTTGAGGTCTCATTTAGCATTGTACACGAAGAAATAACATAAAAGAAAGAATTTTGATTCGTTATATTTAGTCGATTCATATAAACAAAGTCTCTTTTAGGGGTCTGCATAAGCTTCGGCCACACCCAGATTGGTCTCTTTTAGGGGTTAAATTCAAAATTTCCGACGAGCACCCCCGTCCCTTCCATAAAGGAGTCCCCCCCCCCCCCCTCCGGGCCAGTCCACCACAGTCCCTAATTGGGCAATTAACTTGATGATGATGAATATTAATGAAATGAAAAGAAAATGAAAACACTATGCATGCATGTTAACTTTGTAAAATATTTGATCTTATGGGAAACAAACATGATTTGATAAACTGAAGGTACTGCATGATCATCTCTTACACTAAATATATAACTTTGAACTTTGTACTAATCAATTTTTTGTTTTCTTCTTTAATTTATCACCATGATTTGCGTTCTACTGTGATAATGCAAAGGGCATGAAAGGGCATCAGTAATAACATCTTACCAAGAAACTGGTACAAAGCAGGTAATGAAAGATACATTATCCAAAATGACGAACTCCAGATAATGTATACTTTCTGATGGAAAACTGAATAAAACAAAATATATCAACCATCCAGTAATATTGATTATCCATTAATTTTTGTAATAAATATTTTTGTAGCTTTAATAATTATAATAAATTGAGTTCCTTGATCAGTCACCTAAGGACTATGACAGGCAGGGGTTGTCATGTTCCAGATTTGCTTGCACCTGAAGGCTGTCAACTCCATGTCACTCGATCACATCTTGCACCTTGATTGGCCAGTTGAAACAGAACTGGAGCCAGTAGAAAATTGCCAAATGTGAATCAACAACTTTGTTAACTGGCAGCGGCACAAAGCACAGCAACACATACATGTATCCTGTACAGATTGTCATTGATTAGGAAACTGTTTTCTTATTGATGTAATGTATATGAAATGATTCAAATGTGAACTGTGGATATATATGAAGGTGATATGTGATCTTCGCAGTGAATTTCCAATTTAAGCAATTGGAATAAAGAAGCCTGAAAAAAATCAGGGCTTCAACGGGATTCGAACCCATGACCTCCGCGATACCGGTGCGATGCTCTACCAACTGAGCTATGAAGCCACACATTGGGAGCGAGGTCAATTGTGAGTTCATATTTCCCCGTGAAAGGAGTGAAATGATGTAATGTATATGAAATGATTCAAATGTGAACTGCGGATATATATGAAGGTGATATGTGATCTTCGCAGTGAATTTCCAATTTAAGCAATTGGAATAAAGAAGCCTGAAAAAAATCAGGGCTTCAACGGGACTCGAACCCGTGACCTCCGCGATACCAGTGCGACGCTCTACCAACTGAGCTATGAAGCCACTCATTGGGAGCGAGGTCAATTGTGAGTTCATATTTCCCCGTGAAAGGAGTGAAATGATGTAATGTATATGAAATGATTCAAATGTGAACTGCGGATATATATGAAGGTGATATGTGATCTTCGCAGTGAATTTCCAATTTAAGCAATTGGAATAAAGGAGCCTGAAAAAAATCAGGGCTTCAACGGGATTCGAACCCGTGACCTCCGCGATACCGGTGCGATGCTCTACCAACTGAGCTATGAAGCCACTCATTGGGAGCGAGGTCAATTGTGAGTTCATATTTCCCCGTGAAAGGAGTGAAATGATGAAATGTATATGAAATGACTCAAATGTGAACTGCGGATATATATGAAGGTGATATGTGATCTTCGCAGTGAATTTCCAATTTAAGCAATTGGAATAAAGAAGCCTGAAAAAAATCAGGGCTTCAACGGGATTCGAACCCGTGACCTCCGCGATACCGGTGCGATGCTCTACCAACTGAGCTATGAAGCCACTCATTGGGAGCGAGGTCAATTGTGAGTTCATATTTCCCCGTGAAAGGAGTGAAATGATGTAATGTATATGAAATGATTCATATGTGAACTGCGGATATACATGAAGGTGATATGTGATCTTCGCAGTGAATTTCCAATTTAAGCAATTGGAATTCAATAAAGAAGCCTGAAAAAAATCAGGGCATGTTTTCTTGTTGTTGGTTCTTTCATTTTGTTTGTGGATTTGTTAGGAAGGAGAGGGATGGCACTCAGGGGTGGATCTAGGAGGAGGGTGCAGGGGGTGCACCCCCACCCCTCCTCCAGATGACCAGGCAGCTTTCTAATACAACCGGTATTCTGCAAGAAATATGCACACCCCCTCCTAAGAAAAATCCTGGATAAACCTGCAGATTGTTCTTTAATTTGCAGATTTGAAAGTAATATATTATTAGTCTGGGCTGTTTTGTTTCTCATACAGAGATCAGTACTCAGGCAAGCTCCATCAGCCAGATCACAAGCTTCCAGTATAGAGTCATTACAAGGGTAAGTTAAGAAAGTAGTTTGTTCTGTTCGTAATAAATTACCATAAAATTTGATGTATAAATCGCACCCATAGATAAGCCACACGCCCAGTTTAGAAGCTCATATTTTGAAAAGAAATTAAAGTAATAGACAAATGCCATATCATCTAAATGTGCAAGGCAATCTTTCTTTATTATAACATACACACATGAACTAAACAATTTTTTTTTGTTTTGTACATTTTTGCCTGTAGGCCAAACATGGTGATTCATGTGTGTGATGAAAGCAAGAACTGTAAGTCCAACATTTTTTCTTTAACCAAACCATTTTCTGGTAATATTTATTGTGCAGCTCCAGAAAATATCCATACCCACCCCATGGAAGGTCAATGGAAATTCCAAGGGGGTAGGAGGTCTCAAAAGCCAAAATTCTAAAAGGCCTGTATGGGGCTTAACTGGAATTTCCAGAGGGGTGGGGGGATTCAAACCAAAAAACCTTGCGTGGGAGGGGTACGGATATTTTGTGGAACAACACATTGAATTATTATTTAATATGGCTAAAGAGATTGTTAAGATATAATGCACGCTGTGAAGGATAATTTAAAAACTATTATTATTATAATATTAAATATTTTTGAAATAAGGGACCGGTCATTATTTATGTAGAGGGGGGGAGGGAAAAATATATTGGAAAGATCAAAATTTCTGTAAGGCCCCCCCTCCAGGCCAGGTAATTAGCAAGTGACCCCCCCCCCCTCTTTTTTCAATATTTACGTGATGACCCCCACCCCCCGCCCGCACCTCATATCTCCTCTTATATGCCTTAAGTAATTATTGCATGCATGCTACATACAATCATAAGATGATTTAATAGCTACTTTGCATAACAATGGAACTAACCTACTATATCCCAAAATCGGCGTATCGTGTGGACCAGTGGCCAGTTTTTCGAACATTTTGAGAGCTAAAAACTTATCTTGCATATGTGGATGAACAGAGACTAACTGCTATAGCAATACGTATGACAAGTTCAATACAGAGGTGTCAAAAATCTAGTAACGGGAAACTGTGCAGACCTATGACCTCTGAAAACATTTCCTGGGTGGCAGTCTTACGGCTCTTCTCAACTAAAAATGCCTCTTAATAATACAGCTGACAGCGTATAGTGCCCTTTCTATACAAGTGAGAAGCAAAATAAATTGGACGACCAAATCCAATACAAAACGGCAACTGTACAAATTTCACGAACGTAGGAGTCTGTGTAGGCCTGTCACATGCTTTTTACTTTGTTTATAGCTGAAAATAATTTCAGTCAAACCAAATATTAAACCAGATAGGTCTGGATTCTTTATTAACTAAAAATGTGAGAAAACAATGGGGTTTAGAGTGCAAACAGTATTTCTGTAAAATACAAATCACTAAGTTGTACATAATAGTGGAGTTTATGCAAAAGAAAAACAATAGAATTAGCATAAAATTATACAATTTAGCATTACTGTTTCACAGCTAGTGTTTGCACTCTACTATTTAACTGCTTCAACCGCCTTGGCCAATGAACACCTCTTACAATACTGTATACCTCAAACTGCTGACCCCCCCTAAACTTCTTTATAAAAAAGTTTAGCCCCCCCCCCCCTCTAGCCAATCTGAAATAGCCTTGACCCCCTTCTTTTCTTCCTCCCCCCCCCCCCCCCCTCTACATAAGTAATGACCAGTCCCAAAATGGTAATATTTTGTTCAGAAGATTAGGTATTCCTCGTCATTTTCAAGTCATTGCCAGCAAAATTAAAATAATGCAGCTAAAATTCTGTGGCATGCAATGTTCAACTACATAGTTACCAAAATGTTGATCTGTAAATTTTATCTTGAGATGCTATTCTTTATATGTTTTGAAACATTTTTAATTTTGACCAGTGAAACAGGACTTTACCTGCCCAAGAGATCTACTGATAAGTGAGATGCGATATTTTGCCGAGTATCTCTCGGTGGAGGCCCAGAGATGGGAGGAGGTAGATATTTCTGTTCACTGCGATGTGCAGATCTTTGATTGGCTGATGAGATATGTCAAGAGGCGGCTTCATGATAAGAACAAGTCAACAGCGGAGGAAAAGAAACCCAGACTTGGTAAGCAGTACTTATTTTTTTAAGAGAACTTTTTCTTCTGTAAATTGTATTTTTTGGCTCAGTCTAGCTAGTTGCCATGTAGCAACAACAACTCAAGCTACAAAAGATGTTTAAGGAAAAATACCTGGAAAGGTCATCTTTTCTAAGCACTAGCGTGTTGTGCTAACTGAATTTAGAAATGTTCAGGAAATTATGGCTTTTTCCTGACAATACATGATCGTAATTGTTTTTTATTCTCTGCAGAACCAAACAATGTCATATCTATCCTAATATCATCAGATTTCCTGAAGATGGATACGTTGGTAGGTGTTTTAAAATTATTTATATCTCATGAATCATTTTGTGATCTACATAAAACCAATTAAATGCTATTTAGTTTTATGCAAATTTGCAGCAGATTTTGTATTTAAACATTGATGATTAGAGTCGCCATGTCAGTGTAAAATCAACACATTCAGTCGTTATGCTCCTGGCCAGCTCTATATTTTTTTCCATTCTTTTTGCTGTTTACTACAGTAAATGCACTGAGTCATGCTTGATTTTGTTTTTTGTAATCTATTTCAGGTATCTGAGTGCATTGACTTCTGTCATGAGAGTATGTCGTCCATTGTAGCCACACCTTGTAATATGAACTGCATCAATGACAAGCTAGTTACCAGGCATGTGGTGATATGTAGCAAAATCCTGAACCAAAGAAAGTGTCATAGCTAAGGGTTTCAATTTCACTGGTGACATTTGTAGAGTTTGACAATCTTGTACCTCAAGTTTTTGTTCGTTACTGCACAAGATTGATGAAATGAGCGGCTCTCGCAAGTTCCGTTGCAACATTGGATTTGATTGATGTTAAAAGACACTAAGGAAAGCCTAGCATGTGCAGATTCAAATCAGGTCTTTCCAGGGTAGCTCACTTCCCAAACACTGTTCAAGGGGAACAAAGACTCTGGGTACGAGTGTGACAGTTTAGTGGTTTTTCCCATGCAGTACTCTTCTGTTATATAAACAGCTATTTCAAGAAAGACCATCAGAAAGCAACACACGTGACAATCCCGAAATCGGTATTGTGGGTGGTTTGCTCCTTGCCTTCAGCATTTCAGGGAAATCTGAAAAAATGGAAGGTTTCTTTCAAGATATGTGGTTTCTTTTCAGTCAGTCCAAAGAAACAAAGAAAGGGGAACCTAGTAGATTTTGCATCAATACCAGTAAAACAGCTTGCATCTTATCATGAAATTGCATTTGAGAAACTAATTTACCTGTTGGTTTCTTTTTAAGAATGGCGAAGCTTTTTAATCACAATGAGTTGGAGGGAATTAAGGATCGCAAGGACAAATTTAAAAGGTTAGTATCTCTGTTACATGTCAGAAGAGAAGAGACGTGCATTCACGGAAATCTGAGGTACACATTAAAGTGATGAAATGGAAAGGAGATGAAATATGAAAGGAGATTCGTCAACTTAATTTTATATCAGTTATCTCTTTTGGTTCATAAAATTAAAGCTATACTTGGCCAATCAGCAATCACACCCAGGTTTGAATCCTTTAAACTTGACATACCAAAGATTGTTAAATGTTTTCTTAATTTCTTGTAGCAAACTGTTTTGTAAGAAAATAGAGGAGTTGTTTGATCCAAGATTCTCATCAAGTTCTTCATCAAATGCCAGCACCCTGTTTCGGTAAGTAGCAGGCTTTCTGTCACGTCCATCAAAATAACCAATCAAATGGTCAAGTCTTTTGAGAAAGTAGACCGATCCTGCAATTTTGTTTGTCATACTATACATTTTGATGGCGATAATCTCACGTCGCACCTTTCGGAGAGTTCGTGCTATTTGTGATTGGACAATAAAAGTCGAAAGCTCTCGGGAACTTCAACAGAGATCTGCTCGGATAAACGACACTTTTGTTCCCAACTGTATCATACAGTCCTTTACATCGCATCATTTTCAAGGGACGTTAACTTTCTACTTAACCAGTTGTAGAATGGCATACTTTGACCATACATTGTGTGGTGTAGCTAATCGAGGGGACTGGTTGTGAAAGCCGGCACACATCAAACGACCGGCCTTTTGTTTTACATTTGAGGTTGAATTGCACCGTCACGTGACATTGACCGTGCACATGACGAGCGTTCATTCCGTCCCCTCGATTAACTATGCGTTGACACACTTTCTAAACTTTCAGTCTGTTTGAACAAGTTACTGTGCACTTGTTAATGAACTATTGTTGTCAAATAATTATGTTCTTGTAGGTGTATCGCTTGTGGTAAGCTTCTCACTGCAGAATCACAAGGCAAGCTGAGATGTGTTCCAAACAGAATGATGGTGAATCACAGAGGAAAGGTGTCTTATGTTCATTCGCGGTGAGACTTCGCTTTTTTACATATAACTACGAAACAAATAAAAATAAGTGATTATCAAACCACATTAGAACTTGACGCCAAGCCAGAAAGAGGATTTATCTTCGTATTGTTTTCACAAAATGATTGTTTAACTTTTAATAAATACTGAAAGTTCTTTTCTGTACAGGGATTTTACTTGGGATGTTAATGATTATCTTCTTGGTTTACGTGAAGAAGTGAAATCCTGGAAAGAGGTTTACTGGAGGTGAGATTTGCTTTTGTTACCCAAGATCATTCTCGAAATTCTCCTACATGTTTTCCATAAATTTTCTATATTTTGGGGGAGAATTCCGTTACCAATCGACACATTTTTTAATAAGTGAAATGGTCAGGTACTATATTTCGATAACTTGTGTACCTAAATTTGTTGAAAAAAGGAATTAGTCGCCACTGAGAATCGATTTTCAGTTGCTCAACCTAGCAGTTCTTCTTGCTTCAATGCATTTCAACTAAAGTTAATCTAAGCGCCAATTATTAAGCACATGATTATACTTTAACCAATCAGAACTCAAAACAAAGCACGAAGCGGGTGCCAAGCGCGGGAACAGCCGCGTATGTCACGATCTTCACTTGTACCTGATTGGCCGAGAACGTGACATCTTTACTCTGATTGGGTAAAGCATAAGAGTTTGCAATTCTTGAGTCGACAACGTAAACCAATCAGCTAAACGCGCTCAAATATAGCAGAGAAATGTAAAGAGATTATTGGTTGACACGCGCATCTTGTTTTATTGACAGATTATGGGGCACAGTAAATACTCTTTACTGTCATCGCTGCGGTAACTATTTCCAGTGCACAGAGCTGGGCCACTGCAGTTATCACCCGATGACTGTGGATTATGGAAATATGGAATGTACAGCTACTAAAATAGTTGGAGTGTATCCATGCTGTCAGCAGCGAGTCCTGCATTTTGATCCGTCTTTGGAAACCTCTGTAAGTTTGATAGTTGTTTGATAGCCATCTTTTCGGAGTGCTTGCAAACAGTGTTCGTTCAGTTCGTTCTTTCACATGGAGCCCAAACTAAGAGTATAGGGATTTGTACATAATTATGTATATGGAAATGGTTGACATCGTGATACAAATCCTTAAAATCTTAGTTTGGGCTCGCTACGGCTCCTTTCTTTGATTGCTCAATGTCAAGAATCGTGGGTTCCTTGGTTACGTCGCCGAGGAAAACACCAAAGTCCGTTAAGGGGTGCATTTGTTTTGTCAACAGGGATGTTGTGTGCGGGATCACAAACCAACGTTAATTACACCCCAGACGACAGCAATAGAGAACAAAACCAGCACAGGTGAACAAACTGATGACAAAACAGATAAAGACAAAACTACAGAAAATACCGAGGAACAAAGACAAGAGGAGAATACGGGAGAAGAAGGTACAGTAACAGCTTTTTACTTGCTGTGAATTTGTATCAGAATAACAAACCTTGGAAAGAGTGAATGAAACGGCGTTTCGACTTTTAACCATGTTATGACTGACCTTTGGTTTAAGGTTCACTTATGATTGTTTGAGAAAGCGGCGCGGGTTTTTAAGCCAATCACTAAGCGATGTAATGCAAAAGCAAAGCTAACACGAAATGTCTTCGATACTCAAGTGAAAATCGCTCTATACATGTCATGTTTCATATAGGTAAAGGTAAAGTCTGTATACGAGCCTAGTGGCCCATCAGGCCGGAGCTTATCCCGGTTTCCGTAGCATGAAGCGACTAGGAGTATTGCTACTCCCCCCTGGACGGGATGCTAGTCCATCGCAGGGTTACCCCCAGCAGTAAATTCGCCGGTACCCATTTATACACCTGGGTGGAGAGAGGCACTATGAGAGTAAAGTGTCTTGCCCAAGAACACAACGCAGTGCCCCGGCCAGGGCTCGAACCCGGACCGCCCGATCCGGAGTCCAGCGCACTAACCATTTCATATACCTGCTTATATTTAGGTGCCTCATCCCTGCTAGAGAACGACAAGTCATCAGAGACAGCTAGCACCGCGGGGCAAGTTCCAGACGCCGCTCCGGCTGCACAGTTATCATCCAAGAGAAATTCGGTATCCCAAGGACAGCAAACAATCACCAACAACTCAGCTGTAGTAGAGGATTTGTTTGCGCACAGGGGCGCTATCTGCGTGCCATACCGCAGATTATCAAGTGCAAGGTATATAATTATGCACATGTCACCATGTAATAAGACTTTTACTCCGCCTGGAACTAGATTTGTGCAGTGTAATTCTTATTTGCGTAGGGGAGACAGTGGTCTACCCGTACTTATACGTTGGGGTCGACAGGAAAACGATAGTAGAGAGCTTAAGCAGAGACGTTTTTGAGCCACGGACGACAACCGGAAGGCGAATGTTTTTGTTTTTGGCGAACGTTTACTTCCAAAAATAAGTAAGAAAGCCTTCGTTTTAGCACCTACAACTTGAATTTATGAACAAAAAGTCTCCAATACGCGCCAAAGACGAAAACGCTCCACTTCCGGTTGCCGTCCGTGGCTCGAAAACGCCTGTGCTTAAGCTCTCTAATTCTGCTATACTAGAGACCCAGCAGAATTACGAGCTTACGAGAGCTGCTACACCACTGATCAACGGATCCGGATTCGAGACAGACCTTTACTTTTTACGGAAAAGTATAGTTCTAGATTATTTAAAAGTTTAAAGTACATACTATGTATAGTAAATGAGTGATGGTAAATTTGAAGCTCGGTAAATAAATGATAAAGACAAATTGTCCACGAGCGTGGGACAAAAAAAAAATTCTGAGTCCCCAACGAGAATCGAACCCATAGCAACCGGTATCTGCGAGGCCATGGGCTCGATTCCCGTCAGGGACTCAAGTAATTTTCTTTGTCCTACGCTCGTGAACAATTTATCTTTATCATACATTCCATGTACTTGATAAGTTTACGTTTTTTTTAAAAGAAATCTGTTGATTTGTTATCAACAGGTCTGCAGAATTGAACGTGTTTGGTGTGGAGGAGATAGCTTTAGCAAGCATGCATGTCAGAGACCTTGAGGTAAAACTTGAGGTTCCTATATTGTGTGCTTTTTGTTTACAGCCCGGGCCAAACCAGGGCGAGAGCTGATGAGAGTTCAAACTCTTGCTCTTGTTTGGCCTGGAACTCTCATGCGCTCTCATCGACTCTCATGCGCTCGAATGTTTCATCAGAGTCGATGAGAGTTTTCACTCGTTTGTAGTCACTCTTGAGGGACTCTCGACGAGTCTCGTTCTCGTTCGGCCCGAATATTAATGATAGTCGATGAGAGTTGACGAAATCTCTCATGAGAGTCAACTCTTATCAACTCTCATCCTCGTTTGGCCAGGGCTTACACCCCTATAACTTTGTGGTTTGACTTTCGAAAACTTATTTGGGGTTGCTTATTGGTTTTACGTTTGTTTAAAGCAAGCCTGGCTCAGACGTTCAAAGGTACTTTAACACTCTTGACAACATTCGTGCTGCTTATTTTCTTTGTATTTACTTTTATTATTTACTTTTTTAACAGACCAATACAAGCGCTTTGTCAGACATGATTGACCCAAGTGAACGAAAAGTGTCGGAATTTCCAACGGTAGGTACAAATAGCATTCAGCATAAATCGATAAACAAACCCTCTACCCATGATATCCCTTAGAAAACGGTGCTGCATTGTAAGGGTGAGTTGGGGAGGGGTTGGAGGAAGGGAGGAGACTACCAACACTCCCAGTCGCTTCATGCTCACAGCCCAGTCCTCCATCATGTAATAATCACAAACTGTCTCTTCCTCTCAGTACTTACCCTCCATCAGACGGAGCCGCAGTCGGTTGGTTCACCGCAGCTCACTAAGGCGAATGAAGCTACAGACAGCTAATAAGGAGGATGACTATGATCTGGGAGAAGACGAGGACCAGCCTGAGTCAGAGGACAATGACCTGGATCAAAAACGTTAGTATCTGATCTGGCTTGTGATTGGTCCGACGTGATGTGTATATAGTTGGCCTGTTATGGGAGCAACGTCCCATCTATTGACTTGTAACCTTATCTTTCTTTTTAGTCTCTTCTCGAGAAAAACCACGACCCCCAAGAAAAGTTACCTCCGCATCCAGAAAAGAGTACGTAATATATTACCTTTTAATTATCTCCGAGAATGCAATCGAAGTACCGCTTGTACACTTCGTTTCATCAGTCCTTGTGGTAGTCTTTGGACAATTGTTTCTGTTGTTATCTCATTTTGACTGTTCGTGATTTTCAGTGATCCAACAAGCTTGATTGTACAGGGTTTTTTGCGGTTTTATTTCTAAATTTTAAAATCCGTTGCTTATTTTTGCTTACTTTTTAAGTTTCAGCACGTTTAAAAGTTACAAGTGGGATTCACAACGATCTGCTCGATGGAATCAAGACGCGCAACGTGAAGAAGGTAGGTACACTTATGAAGACAAACAGTATTGTTAGCGGCTACTAATTTTAGCGATTTTTTCCGAGCAAGATTTAGCGACTATCTATTTTTCCACAAATTTACAAAACATAACGACACCGTGTAAACCAGTTTTTAATGAACGTGTACGATTTGTTACCGGCATCCATTTTTTAAAGAATTTCTCGAGTCAACTATGTTTTAAACGAACTAGAACGAAGCTATTTGTTTGGTTTAGCCATGGGAGGCAAACGCGCGCTTTTGATTGGTTAATCGAATGGGCAAAGCTTGTTTTGATCCTTTCAGTTATTGGCGGTTGAAAGAAATCGGAAACTGTTTTTCAAAGTCATGCAAAATTTGTTCTTATATCCGATAACATGGATGTTAGCTCCAACGGGACATTGCATGACAACTGGCTTGTAAGATGTGGTGAAGTTGGTCCTTTGCGTTCCCTTTGATGTAAGAAAGTGAAACTGTTCTCAACTTTCATGGACGCTAAAGCAAAAAAACTTGGTTTAAAATAAACCCACGCATGTTGACTTTGTTGCGATCATTACTGATCCATTGCATGTCTCTGATTGCGTTCCACTTTTTCCTTCATCTAGATCAAAAGCGCATGACAGAGTTGGTGTCTTATTTGACTCGACAGCGGGCTCACACTCCACAAGAGAAAGTCGAAAGTAAACAAAAACCCAAAGAAGTAAGACATTGTGATGACGTTATTTTGAGTAACCCAGCTCGCACGTTTCTATCTGTGAATTGGCTAATTGCGAATTTCATAAAGGCATGATGTCATCTCGTGTCGTGTCCACACTGTAGACAAAGCTTCTTTCTGGTCTAGCTTGCAATCGTTGTGATAACTGTGCCAGAGGCATCATAGGAGGCGCGGTGGCCTAATGGTTAGTGCGCTAGACTCCGGATCGATCAGTCCGGCTTCGAGCCCTGACCGGGGCCATTGTGTTGTGTTCTTAGGCAAGACACTTTACTTTCAAAGTGCTTCTCTCCACCCAGGTGTATAAATGGGTACCGGCGAAGTAATGCTGGGGGTAACCCTGTGATGGACTAGCATCCCATCCAGGGGGGGCTAGAAATACAACCGGGATAAACTCCGGCGGTATGGGCCACTTGGCTCGACGCAGACTTTTTCTAACCTTGCCAGAGGCATCATAGCTTCTTGTGTTAATGGTTTTGTTTTATTTTGTTAGTTCCTAGGAGGTATTTTCTCCAAGTTAGATCATCAATTCCGCGCATCACAACAAGCAGTTGTCTCCAAGACGCAATCTGGTGGCCCTCAAACAGGATCCATGTATGATATAATATAAATTCTTAGAATCTCGTGATACATCAAGACAGCTTCCCCTAGTTGATGATTTCTTGATCAGTTCTCTCCACCTGTCTGTTTGACAATGTGTTAAGGAGAATAAGATGTTGATCGCTGTTGGAAATTTAAATCCTGAACAGACTTATTCTTCAGTGGCGGATATAGAGGCGAAGGAAGTGGGGTGGAGGGGCTAATTCCATCTTGTTTTTATACGAGCCAGACTAAATTTGATGACTAAGCGGATCTTTGGTTCTAGGAAAGATATTGTAATTTCAGAATATTTTTTTCAATGTCTCGCGCTTTCTCAGACTGTAATCAGCGCCTATTTTACCTTTAACACGTTAAGGAGATTAATTTTCCGATTGTTGTTGTCTAATCATGAGTGGACAGAGCGCTCTGAAAGTTGATACATTAACTTGCTTTAATGCATTTATAGGAAATTTGTTGTACTGCTTCTAACTTTGGCTTTTTTTCCCTTGCAGTCAAAGAATTCGGAAGATCCCGCTAAAAGTGACCACTTGATGCAAGCAAACGGCAACTTAATTTTTAATAGTATTTTTGAAAGAGGTTTCGTTTGTAATGGTCTTCAATTTCACATTTGCCCTTTACCCCTCGTGTAAATATGCTGTATAATAAACGTCATTCTGGAGCAAAAACCTGATTATGTTGTCTTGTGTTCCCGCTGACATTTTTGTCTTCATGGAGGATTGCCACCACCCGCTGCAGAAACGGTCCGGCTTTAAACATGCTACTTCTTGGGTGAATAAATGCTGGGAGACAGGCTGTATAAGTTTCCCGCTTCTCGTGCTTTACCCAATACCCACCTATCCCTTAATTCCTATGCTTCGTGCTTTTTCTCCTGCAAAATAATTAAGCACGGTTGCGCATTTCTTCCTGTTTGTTTTTTATCCGGCTCTCTCCACCTTGGCCAAGTTGCTCAATTTTGTCCGTTCTTTTATTTGCCCTTGTGTAAAGGCTTAATATTTGGGACCGCAAACGATAATGCTGCTATTCGTAGGATCTACTGAGAGATCTGATCAGCAATAAAATGAAATAACAATAAACTGCGAGCAAGGCTGATCATACTACGTGAAAAGTAGACTTTGCGAGACAACACCACGACTAGAACCGATACAGCAGGATTGCAACCGCAGACAGCTGTTTCGTCCTTATTGGGACTCTTCAGTGCGGTGTAGCGAATCTAAATGACGCCAGCTCGGAGGGCCAACGCAAATAAATTGCCCAATAACCCGTACACTGTATCGAGTTCCGTACTTTGAACTTACTTGTACGTGTACGGGTTATTGGGCAATTTATTTGCGTTGGCTCTCCGAGCTGGCGTCATTTAAATTCGCTACACCGCACTGAAGAGTCCCAATAAGGACGAAACAGCTGTCTGCGGTTGCAATCCTGCTGTATCGGTTCTAGTCGTGGTGTTGTCTCGTAAAGTCTACTTTTCACGTAGTATGATCAGCCTTGCTCGCAGTTTATTGTTATTTCATTTTATTGCTGATCAGATCTCTCAGTAGATCCTACGAATAGCAGCATTATCGTTTGCGGTCCCTTGCAGTTTTAGTCTTACTTTTACGTATTTTTGGACCGTAGATCTTTTCAGATCCGATATGCTGTGCTTTTATTTAGCATGGTTTTGTCCATGCGCTTAAATGTTCGGAATGGCTGTGCCTACCACATTTAAGTTATTTTACTTTGCGAGACTCACCGTGACACTTTGAGTTTCTTGTCCCCCGAAACACGTGATGTGGCAACGCGTGATTCGGGGGACAAGTAAGTTCAAAGTACGGAACTTGATGCAGTGTACGGGTTATTGGGCAATTTATTTGCGTTGGCTCTCCGAGCTGGCGTCATTTAGATTCGCTACACCGCACTGAAGAGTCCCAATAAGGACGAAACAGCTGTCTGCGGTTGCAATCCTGCTGTATCGGTTCTAGTCGAGGTGTTGTCTCGTAAAGTCTACTTTTCACGTAGTATGATCAGCCTTGCTCGCAGTTTATTGTTAATATTTGGATATGTTTCTAGAGGGTCGTACAGGGGGGGGGAGGGGGGTCTCTGGCACGATTCACGGACGAAAAAATAACGAATCACGGATATTGAAATTTCATTTTCCCGAATCATGAAAATAAGTACTCTTTTATCCTGTTTCTTACGCTACAAATAGTGTTTGAAGAAATCTAAATTGATTAAGAAATTACGAAAATAAGAAAGAGACATACTCTTTTATCCTGTTCTTACTCTACAAAGAGTGTTTGACGTTACGATAATTATACGGAGGTCACATTTGAGGTCTCGCGTCTCAAAATCACGTAAAATAAAGTCATTAAAGTGGTGAAATCACGAATATCGGTTATTAATTCAAACTCTTCACGTGTCACGCAAAACCTTCCGGTCACGGGTCACGAATAATAAATTTATTAAATTCACGTTTCACGGAAAATAAAATCAGCTAATCACAGGTCACGAGAATACCCCTGTACGACCCTCTTTCTATTATTGTTTTGTCGAAAAATGCAACAATCTTTTACCTCAAATCTTCCTTTTTCTTTCTTTTATCAGCTCTTATTATTAGCCTCTTTCTTAAGCCGAAAAGTTTTGTTAGACAGTTGAAATAGTTTGATAAGTTTTAGCTGTAAATGTCTAAAATTCCACTAGATTTAAAACTTTTTAAAAAAACCTCTAGCATATTTACAGTTAGGATAGCATTCCTAGCTTTAAAGGATTTTATTCTTGTTATTATTCCGGTCGTGCGCAACCTGTTTTAATAATATTCATTATATAGAGTTTGCGGTTCAGTGACGTATATAAAGCACTGTAAATTCAAATTTTAAAGAAATGCAAATTAGTCATCTGTTTAATTCGACATTTTGTTTTGAACTGGTAGGGAGCAAGCGAAAAGAAAATGGCGGTGCCTTCATTGCTTTTCCGTCGGATATCTCGCCCGTTAATGAACTATCACAAATCGCACAGGGCCACGGTTTGGAAAACAGGAAGGTGTATTTTTCTTGGCCGTATTGTGGCGATTCGAGCTCAAACCAGGCTTAAATACACCACAGCAAATGAAGGGACAATTTTTACTCAAGAAAATGGCGATGAAGTGGATTCTGAACTCACTTTCGAGTGGAGTCAACTGCAGACTGCATACAGATCAAAACAGAGTGGAGAACTGTTACGAGCAATGTTTGTTTTGAAGTTATGTTCGTACGACACTTTCGTACTCAATAGTATGAAGGTAAGTTTCGACCGGCCGGCCGCTATACTTTAACAAAACTTAGACAATTTAATGTAAGATTTATGGAAGTATTTACACTTAACATAGCGGTCTTGAACTCAAAACTGCATTTGGGAAAATAGCGCAAAACGTTAGACTCATGATGGAAAGAAAAGAAAAACCCAATCATAAAAGAGCGTTGCACTGAGACTAAAATACATCAACTAGTAGTGTGATACTAGTATGCAAATCTAGCCAGTGTCCAGCAGAGTGTGTTGAAGTGTACTGTATTTAACACGAATATCGCTTGGTACTTAGCCGACGAAGCCCTAGGCAGACGATATTCCGCAAAATTGAGCAAGATAATTGTTTTATTATTCAAAAAATTGTCAACGAAACGGATTTTGCAGCAAGAAAAACTGTGGTTGTTCAGCGCTTTGCAAGATTTCAGACGAATCTTGGCAACTAACGTATATCGCAGGATACATATCTGTCACGTATGGACTAGGGGACGGATAACAATGAAGTTGTGACCATACACGCAGGGTATCGCGCGAATTTGTTGAATAATAATGCATGATATTTGCAGGGGCGTGCCTAGGATCATTTTCCAAAGGGGGTCACACTGTCACACCCAGGGTACTTACATGGTCCATTGCAGACATTGGGTCCTGAAAATGTAACTACCTGGCACAAGAAAAATTACTAGCATGTTAATTGTTCGTACTCGCACTTTTTCGGTCCGTTTTATACTGGTGTAATCTTAAAATATTCACACAACACTCGCTCCTTATTCATTCTGTCTTTGGATTCAGTTAAGCTCTTTGTCTCATTTTTAAGAGGAAAATATCCATTCAATCTGTAGCTATATTCCAGGCTATAACGAAAGCGTCAATTGCTGGTAACAGTTTAACGGCGTCTATACCGGATGAATAATAAGAACCGGTAACCAACAACAGATGTGTTGCTTGGTAAAAAGAGGTTTTTTTTTTCCAAAAACTTTTCATCGATTATCTCAACAGCATTCACCCAACCATTAAATTTACCAGCGACCTCTACACCAAACCGACAAACAAACGCCAACATTTACTTTATTCTTCTTGTCATCCCCCACATACTAACATAGGCGTACGGGCCGGGGGGGGGGCTGGGGGGGCTGCAGCCCTCCCAAATTTTGGGCAACTCAGATTTTTTGGGCAGCAAAAGAAATTTGGGCAAAGCCAGTTTTAAAAGAAATTTCCATGTTTTTGTTTTTTGAAGAGATAGATATTTTCTATTTTAACCTAAGTCGGCGTGGTAAAGCCAGTTAAATTCACACGAGACAGTGGTTGCCCAGCACGTGATGAGTTTCCGGTTATTAATGTAGTACATATCCTTGCAGTGATACCTGCTACATCGTGTTCAGCAGAACAATCACTCAGTGCGTTGCGCAGATTGAAAACTTACCTGCGCAACACCATGGGGCAACAATGTGTCAGTAATGTTCATCGCACTTATTAACATTGAAAGGGCATATGCCAACTCGTAGTCAACAATGACATGGATCGTATCATTGATATCTTTGGCCGTCGAAATGGCCGAGACACCTATTTCTTTTAACGTGTTTTATGAGCTCATATGATAGATTCATTTGTAAGAATATGTTAGAGCATCGTACATGACCCTCGTTTCTTTTCGACTTTTTCGTAAAAATTTGGGCAACTTGGGAGAATTTTTTGGGCAAATGGTTCACTGCCCCCCCCCTGGTAAAAAATTGCCCGTACGCCTATGCATACTAAAAAAGCAATTCCTTTCAGTCTAGCACTCCGTTTATGCATGACGTATTTACAGACGAAACGTTTAAAGACCTTGTGGAAACGCTATCCTCTCATCTCAGCTCTGGTATTGTTCGTTCTGTGAGTATTTTGTGCAACGTTTACAGGTTGACGAATTAAATTAGCATCTGTCCTGAAAATGTCCGAAAAGGAGCTTTCTTTTTTTAGACGGCATGACGGTGACTTTTCCAAAATTCAAGCAATTTTTTTTGTCACTTAATTTTACCAATTATATAATATAAAACAATGTTCGCTAGTTTTTATCTTCTCAAACGACAATTCTCACGCCAAAAAAACGAAGCCTTTTACTGCATTTTTCGTTCTTGTACTGCGGCCCCGTCAGCGGTTCGTTCTGGAGTTTATGACGTATGATATGGGGAAGAAAGTAAACCCGCTTCCCCATATCATACGTCACAAGACGTCACAACTCACTGATACAAGCTGCTGACAATATTTATGAGCCCACAGGGATCAACAAAACGCCAAATCAAATTATCTCGGAAAAGAAATGTAACAGGGACAAATAACCACTTAAAATTGGTTTTACATGTCTTAGACTTCTTAGAAATAAAATACGAAAATACATTGATTTGTGGCTTCAGTTCTCGGCTTTCTGTTTTGAACACCCTAAGTGAGAACCCTTCTTGGGAGGATTGCGTGACGAGCCAAAAGAACGACTGCGTAGGAGGCTCCCCTCCACCTGGGTTCTAGACATTTGTATATACACAGTTCGTGGTAAGCACAGTTATGGGGAGAATGGTTCAAGCGGTAGACACTTATTAAAACTCTCATAGTGCCTCTCTCCACCCAGGTGCATAAATGGGTACTGGCGAATTTAATACTGAGGGGTAACCCTGCGAAGGACTAGCATCCCATCCAGGGAGATTAGAAATACTTCTAGTCGCTTAATGCTACTGAAACCGGGATAAGCTCGACTAACTGTTGATGCGACCGTTCGCGTGATTTACTAAAGCAGGATGTCACGCAAGCACGTCAAGCATGCCACGTCTGCTTTAGCAACACTATTAAACTGCGTTGCCTTATTTGTTTTTCTACATTTATTTCCCCATTTTGGAAAAACTTAAAGTTTGAAATATGGACCTATTTTTATGGTGCACAACTATGCTAATACAGTGCGACCGGACTGCCAAGAAGGCGTGGGATGGACACAAATTAATGCAAACCAGACATTGACAGCAAGAAAAACAGGTTTCAACTGGTCACCCAGATCAAATCTCTTTACGGATTCACGCACTTTTCATTACAGACTATGTATTGTTATAAACGACTTGCTACCAGCTAGCTAGTCATTATGTTAATTCTGAGACAAATTCGCAAGATTCCTTTTGTTCGACCACGCGTTCGTTTTTTTCAAAGCTCGGCAGTTATATTCCGTGCACACGTAGTTCAGACGCCTCCTACCATTGCTGATCACAATACAGACAATACAGTGGCAGAGGAACGTGCCCTTTTCAACGATGACACGAGAATATTTGCTGTAAAGAGAACACGCGATATACTGCGCTCCCTTTTCGTTCTGAAACTGTGTTCGTATGATGTTGTGGCAAGAAAGAGTATGGTGGTAAGGAATATGTTATTGAATATGTTATATGTTATTGCGCCAAGCTTGAATCCAATTAGATCGCACTCAGATCTCACTTTTGGTCCTCTACTGGAGGAAAACGACAGGCTTAAAAGTTTGAATGTGATCTGTTCATGTACTATAACATTAGTTAATAGAAACAGTTTTGTAGCCTGAATTTCAACCCTTCAGTAGAGGGAGTCCTGAAATCTCAGTGACCTCGGCCCCAAGGCTACTTAATCGTTAATTAAGGATAATAAGGGCTGGCTCTTTTGGCGGGCTTATAATTCTACTTTTCCAAAATGTTTTCTTTTTTTGGGCTGAGCCTTTGAAGGAGCAACACTTTTTTGGGGGAGGGGATGGGAGGGAGGGGGGTATACAGCGAGGAATACATACTGAGGTTGTTCACTGCTTTGCAAGATTTTAGATGAATCTTGGCAACCTACATAAATCGCTGTGCAGGATATCAGTTATGTATGGATGGCAAAAAAAAAAACCTTTTTCACCTTTTTCATCTTGCGAATTTGTTTAATAATAAATGTGACATATTTCCTACTTTGCACAATAAAAATTATTATTCTGATTTTAGTTTTTTTTAACAGCTTATGTCCTTAGGCCAAAGAGTGCTTGGAAAAAGACTGTTTGAATTTTTACTGCGTAAAACTATGTACAACCAGTTTGTGGCTGGAGAGACACTACCAGCTATTCAAGACACAATTAAAATGCTACGTGACTGTGGGATAGGAACTATGCTGTGCGTACCAAATGAAGAGGATCTCTCAACTGACTATGATGACTTTAGAGGCAGGTGAGGATGATTATAAAAATGTCATAAGCATAGATTACAAATAATACAGCTTACAGGCTCAGAAACTACAGGTCAATCATTTAAACCGAGTTACAAACAGCATTGAAGAATGCCAAGATCTTATATTTTCTACGTGAATACTCACTGTTACCGATAATGTGAGGTTTCAATTGTTTCTTACAGGGAGGCTTTGTTTGATAGAAATGCAAAAGCAATCCTCGACTGCATTGGAAAAACAGGTGTGTTGGTTAGAGATCAATAGACCCAATAGACGTAAAGAAATTTTAAACAACTGGTCAGTTAATAACTGCATGGTAAGAAAAAAGTCATTTGCCTTCCCACTTCACATTCCTTTCTGAATCAGTCTTTCTTTTATTCTCTTCCCACCCCTTCCATGCTACTTCCCACCCCTTCCATGCTATGTCCTACCCCTTCGATGCTACTTCCCACCCCATCCCTGCTACTTCTCACCCCTTTCATGCTACTTCCTGCCTCTTCATTGCCACTTCCCACCTCTTCATTGCCACTTCCCACCTCTTCATTGCCACTTCCCACTCTTTGCTTACCACTTACCACCCCTTCCATGCTACTTCCCACCCCTTCCATGCTACATCCTACCCCTTCCATGCTACATCCTACCCCTTCCATGCTACATCCTACCCCTTCCATGCTACTTCCCACCCCATCCCTACTACTTCCCACCCCTTTCATGCTACTTTGCACCCTCTCCTTACCACTTCCCACCCACTTTCCTCTTTTCATCCACTTCCTTCCCACTTCTCATTCTCTATCTTCACCCTTCCCACTCCCTTCCTTCCCAATCTTTTTACATATATTTTTTATCATGCTAATCTTCGTTTGTTTTTGGTTTTATAGAGGAAGGAGGATTTTCACAAATGAAGATGACTGCAGTATGCAGTCCTTTGCTACTTGTAAGTTCATTAGTCAAGCAACAATTATTGTAACAAATTTGTATCATCTGCCTTTGTTCTTTAGTTCATTATTTTTAACAGACAATTTTTTACAGAAACTTTAATTCATAATTAGTATTCTTATACTCATCCATAAGCAAGGCCTGGTAATTAACACCAATTCCACTGAAATTTCTGAGCAATAATTGTGCAAAACTTCTCACAGAATCTACTCACAGAATGGTAACATTTTGTATACTATTTGAAACATGTCACTGTGATTCATTTCTATAAGTGACCCAACCCCATGGTCAAATTCTAAAGGATTCTCGAGAAAGTTAAAGTCAAATCTTGTAAAAATGCTTAAAAGGTATGTTGCTTTGTTTTGAACTGATGTGAAATGTCCAATTTAACTAAAATGAGGATAATTTCAAATTCATTTTTCTCTTGCGGGGTCAACTAGAGTAATAAAAGTTTCAATAAGTTATATTTAAAGTGCCTATGAAGTAAAAATATTTATTGCTTATTTTTAAGGCTTTTCAAAATAAAGACGAATGGCGTTTTCCTTTTTGAAATATCTTTTTTCGTTTTAGAGATATTTAGGTCTTTGTATTATGCAAATGAAGAAAGTGATGACGTGATTAATCGTTCTACAAAAAGATAAATCACTTAATCAAGCATATCTCTTGGAGTATTAAAGCAGTGTTCTTCAAACTTGGCACCATCAATGTTCATCATAAAAGGCACAAGATGGCACCCGTTTAGGCTCGATTTCCAGCCGCTTTTTTGGGAAAATGAGCCCGCGGTCACTTCTCGGGGAGGAAAGACCGAACACGAGAGGACGGCGGAAATCGAGCCTAGCACCCATTGCGCCGTTGCCACTGTTCATTTTTAAAGTGCTGCAAATGGAGATATTTTGTTTATAACAGAAGGAGACTGGATCCAAGACTGTTCCATGGCAACGGCGCAACAGGTGCCATCTTGTGCCTTTTATGATGAACATTGATGGTGCCAAGAGATATGCTTGATTCAGTGATTTATCCTTTTCTGGAATGATTAATGACGTCATCGCTTTCCTCATTTGCATATTACAAAAACCTAAATATCTCCATAACGAAACAAGATATTTCAAAAAGGAAAATGCCATTTGTCTTTATTTCAAAAAGCCTTAAAAATAAGCAGTAATTATTTTCTACTTCATATGCACTTTAACTGTATTCAAACTGTTAATGTGCTATGAGTTCTTTTTGGTATCTTTATTTTTGCCTTTATTGCTCAATTGTTCAGCACAAAGCATCTTAATCATTTCTGTTTTGTTTAGAGTGCACTGAATGAACACTTAACTCCATATGAGACAAGCTCAGAGATGCCAGCGGGACTGGATATCAAAAGCTTTGCAGAAGGCTTTGACAAAAAGCTAGAGGTAAATTGCATGTTTTTTTTTTTAATTATACAATGTAAGAAAACAGTCATCATCTCAATTTAATATTGTTAAATTTTTATTATTTAGTTTCTAATTGTGCTTATTTTTGCAGCTGACTGTTTTGAAAGACAGCCAAAATGAACATCTTCAAAATGTATTGAAAAGACTGGACACATTTGCCAAGGTAATATATACTGTACAAATTGTACCTATAATACACTTATAATAAGTAAATTTACAATTGCAAGGATAAATTTTACCTCATTTTGACAGCCAGCCAAGTAACCTGCTTTATAAATTAGAGCTTTCAATAAGATTGGCATACACATCTAAAAGATTAATATTAAAAAGCTCTCCCTTCAAGATCTGTGCAAAGTTAAATTAGTAACTACCATAAAAGTTCTAGTATCCCCTTTCCCCATTTTTCAAGCCCCCCCCCCCCTCCAGTTTTGTGAACTTCATTTTTTTAAATAAACCCTGCTCTCTAATACCCCACCCCCTCCTTCCTTAAATGGTACTGATCATGGCAGTATTTGTGAACAAGAAAAGCCAGGTGAGTTTATGCATTGAAAGTAATTCATCTATCACATTACTTTATTTTGTATAATTTGTTATGTTTGGGGGCAGATGTGGGGGAACTTCCATATGAAACAGATAGGGATGCTCCTTGTAACTTTCGAATTAGACCCCAAAAAGAGATCAACCTGGGCGTGGCTTGAGCTCTTTTTTTCGCCCCTAAAAGATGCCTCCTCCCTCAAAAGGTCTTGAAAAGAAGTAATTGCTTAATAAGCAATACAATATCACTGTTTCATTCTTGACTGAAAAAGCATAAATAGAGCTGTTACAGTAGTTTTCTTACTGATCTTTTAAAACCTCAGATAAAATTACATGTGGATTGCTTGATTAAATAGAATATTAAGTCAATATTTAATGTTATTCTCTGATCTTTGCTAGGCATGCATAAATCGCAATGTACGGTTGGTGATTGACGCAGAGCAGACATATCTCCAGGCCTCAATTAATCAACTGGTGTTAGCACTCCAGTACAAGTACAACAAGAATGTCCCCTGGGTCTACAATACTTATCAATGCTACAGAAAGGTATGATGCAAGTATTTATGAGCAATTGGCAAAATTTTTTTGTGTTGTTGTGTTACCTCCTGGGTTATGGTAGGTTTTCTTGGTTTTAACTGGAAATTTCAGAGATTTGGCTTTTGCGGCCAGCCCGGCCCCCACCTCATCCCCTCAGAATTTTCAATGACCTTCCATGAGGTAACTGCACAAATTATTCAAAATAAGTTAAAATAATGGCTAAATGGGAGCTTCCGAACACTTGAACTGCATGTACAGTGGAACCTTCTAGAGAAAGACAGCCTTGGGGGCCTAAATTCAGAAATCTGATTATGAAGCACCTGTGTTTAGTAGAATGGGCTGGGAGAAAATAGGAATAATCCCTCTTTCCTTCCAATAAAACTCTCACTTTTTTTCTGTTTTCTTACATAATTTGTCTAGTTTTCATTTTCCCCTAATATTCCTGTTTTACACAAAATGTTGCAGGACACTCATGACAGACTGAAATCAAATTTAGAATTGATGGACAAACTTGGCTTCCACTTTGGAGCCAAGATTGTGCGTGGAGCTTACATGACTCAGGAAAGGACTCGAGCAGCCGACATGGGTCATGACGATCCCATACATAACAGCTATGAAGACACCTGTAGAATGTATGATCAAGTGGTTGAAACTGTGCTACAGAAAGTTAGTCACACTCCTGCAGAAGTTATGGTTGCCTCACACAATGAAGAATCAGTCAAACTTGTTGTGCAAAGGTAGTTATTTTTAATTAGTACACAACTGACCCCCTTGTAAACTTAATTAGGAATGAGTTTTCCTCTTAATAAAACTTAATGTAATTTTAGGGCTTCAGTTAATGGGCTCAGTTATTTTTGTACATGGTTAACTCACTAACTGCCAAGAAAGGGAGGGGAAGGTACAAGCTTTGACAAAACAAATAAACTGACATATAGTATTTTATAGCAGTAGGAGGTATCACTCAGAATTAATCCTCTACCAAGTATAAAATTATACAGACAAGGTATATTAAACCATTATTTTTGATTTACTTTGAAGGATTATTTAAAATATGTCCCAAAATACACAAGTGGCCCCAGTCATTTAATCCATTTTGAGGTTACTAATTATGTAATGTTTAATAAAAAAGCAGCAGTGTTTTATCAAGTTTAAAGCACGAGGCACAGCCCAGTGTTTTAGACTTGATTAAACACAAACTGGGAATTTATTAAACGGCTTCAAAATCTTCTGATGTAGATCAACTCATTCTTGCACTTATATTTAGATTTGGGGTTATTTTGCCCTAGAAAATTGGACGTAAAATTTAGCCATGTCTTAATCAGATATAAAATTTGTATTTTTTGTATGAATTTTAATAATGAGTTTTTGAAAACTGAATAATATATTATGTAGCATGGTTCAGTCCTAACCTTACACTTTCCCTAAAGCCGTCGAGGGTTATTTAGGGTTGTTAATGGTCACACTGGTATATATGTTTTTTGAACAGAATGAAGGAGCTTGGAATTGCACAAGATGCTGGAAAGGTTTCATTTGGACAGCTCTATGGAATGTGCGATCAGGTCTCTTTCCTTTTAGGTGAGGATTGCATTATTGACAAAGCAATAAGCTATTGCAAACACTGAACGATTTTATGCTTGTTATATATATCATAAAGGCAAACAGTTCTTCAGCAATCAGTATGTACTGCTTTGGATGGTTACGAGAGATCATTTGGCAATTCAGCAACTCTACATTCTTTATTTTGTCAATTTCTTGTAGGGCAAAAAGGCTTCAGTGTATACAAGTCAGTTCCTTATGGGCCTGTGGGCGAGGCACTTGCATATCTCGGGAGACGAGCAACTGAAAATCGAGACGTCATCAAAAGAACTGAAAAGGAAAGGTCACTCTTGTGGCAAGAGTTAAAAACAAGAATCACGACTGCTTGACTGTCAAGATCGATATTGTTGTTCAACAATCAATAATATATTTGTACAAAAGGTTCTGAATTATATTTTCTGTGTTTTTCTTTTTAGAAACAGAAGGTTGGCAGGCTTAGCAATGCTGGCAATATATTAATATGTACATTGAATTTGTGAAATTTTATTTCTGTTTATTTAAAGTATTAGTCAATATTGAATTTGTGAAATTTTGTTTTAAACACTTGGTGTCTTTCACACAGACATTTTATTGCTTAGAGGGCAGTTAAATTTAATGTTTGCATATAGTACGAGAGTCCCTTTTTTTTTTCTTAGTCATTGAGCACAAAGCCAAAAAAGATGTGGCTCGAAGGGAAAATGGCTGTGAAATCTTTGTGCATCCCTTTTTTTGTGGTTGTTTTTTTCACTTCACATGCCCAATTTCTTAAAACATAAACAGGCGAATATTAAAGTTAAGAGCCGACGTTTCGGCGTCATCGTGACACCATTCTCAAGGCAAAGTGAGCAAATGTATGCGATAACAGTTTCTATAGTCTCTACGAATTAACATAATAGCAAAGGATCACAAATTCTTCAAGTGAACACCTTTGCGCGAATCGAGTCCGTTTGCACGTTTAGGGATGGTTTAAGTTTTCTTATAAAAAGCATCTCCTTGATAAGGCAATCAAATTTGTTAGTACATTTGGTAAGCACGTGAAATTGTTCTAAAAAACAAGGTGGTATGTTCGAATTATGTTCGCTAAAGTAATGTTTATAAATTGACGACGATTTTTGTTTGTGTCCATCAACGCGTTCGTGGAGGTGGCCGCGAGTGTAACCAACATATCCTGCATCGCACAGGTTACATTGAAATTGATAAACTACACATTGTTGGTTAACAGTGGCTGGCTTTACTTCTTGAACTTTAAGATCTTCGTTGAGTTTTCTGCTGATGAACACGGGCTGAATGGTGGTCTTGATTTTTGAGCTGAGGTCTGTGAGACGTTTTTTCACTACATTCGCAGAGACCTGATCTTTGAATGGTATGATAACTCGGATGGGGGGTGTAGTTGTGTCGGTTGATGGAATGTGATGCTGGTCTGCTACCTTGGAATCTACAAATTGCTTGACAGCCAGATTGAATAAGTGCTTCGGGTACTTAAGCTTTAAGAATACAGTCTCGAGTCGATCGCATTCGTGTGAGAAGTACGACCAGTCGGACGATGTACGGTAAGCACTGCGTTTGTACCGAATGTCCACGTGGCTCTGGTAGTGGAGTAAAAGGCCCGTGTTAGTTGGCTTTACGTAGACCTTGGTCTTGATTCTGGGAGCTAGGTTTAACAGTTCAACACCGATGAAAGGAAGCGAAGCATTCCGTTCCACCTCCATGGTAAACTTTGCTGATGGGTGGCAATGGTTTAGGGTGTCGAGAAAAATTTCGGCTGATGCTATGTCAGGCATAATGGTTAAGGTGTCATCCACATATCGTCGATAATAGGAGGGCAATTTGCCATCTTGAAGGAGTTTATCTTCAATGGAGCACATAAAAACATTGGCCAGTAGGGGACCAAGAGGGGATCCCATTGCGACGCCATCTGTTTGCTCATAGAGATCACCGTTGAACTGAAATAGTTGATTCTTAGTGGCTGCGTTGAGAAGTTCAACTAGCTGGTCTTTGGATAGGTTCAGTTGATGGGTCTTGTTAAACCAGTCATCCTTGAAAGCCTTGTCAGCTAAAATCTGGATAGTTTCATCCAGTGGTACGTTGGTAAATAAAGAGGTGACATCGTAGGATACTAGAATATCACCTCTGTTGATCTCACATGCCCAATTGACAAAGAAAAATAGAGGCTGTTCATAGCCTTATGATGGTAGCCAACAATAATAATAATAATTGCAAAAGGTGCTTGACATATTATGGGGTATTGAACGGTTTAAATTAATGTATTAGACATTATACATGCAGTATTTAATGTTTCATGCTCAGTGTCTTATGACACAAGGTTCAGCAAACATACATGCATTGTACAAATGTAGGCTTGTATAAGGATTTTCTTTTCAACTTTGGTGCTTTAGTATTTTGTTGGTGGAAAACAGTACACTGTATTTGACTTCCCAAGCAATGTTTAGGCTGATAATAACTAGTCTGACATCATGACCAAGTGCTATTGCTTTTTGTACAAAAATTCTTCCAAAACCGCGGTTTTTACACATCAGTTCTGAAGGCCTTGCTCTAGGGACTTTTTATAAACTATTTTCAACTATTTTATAGGATCTATCTTGGTTGCTGCAGTTCTTCTTACTCGTCACAACTTAGAATGTCACTAAGCAGAAAGCTATATTGAAAATTAAAACAAGGGTTAAGGGTAACCCACAAGTTCATTTATTGTTGTAATTGTGCTGTCTTTGTTCTCAATACTTCAGATCTCCCTGATTTTGAAGCAAAATTCAGCGTTTTGTCAAGCGAGAAAACAAAACTGATACCTCTTGATATAAATAGTAATCATGTTAAGGAATCGGGGCCAACCTTGAAAGTTATGATTCAGAGAGTGGCTAAATTGGTTCCCCAAAGTTAGTTTCTTTCTGTCAAGGGCCCAGGATTGGAAAAGATCTGATCTACCAGCATTAAACTACCGGTACTCAATAAAGAAATCCATGATATAACGGTCAAAGAATTTGTTTTATGACTAGTCACAATGACATATCCTTTCATAAGCATTAACTCTCCAGGAATCAAAAATACAACATGCAATTGTTTTAAAAAAAATAGATCTGGATAAATTAAATGCCTATATAAATTAACATCAATAATAAATTTCTCGACCTTTAATACAGTATTTACAATATTTTTTAAGAAAATATTTTATGTCTTGGAGCAGATAAGGTTTGAATTACAGTTTGAATGAAAGTACGGTAGCTATGGACATACAATCATTTGTTGTGAAAAGAACCCTTGAAATCTGCCTGTTACAATGAATGATTATGAAATCAATATTGCACTTGTCCTTATAAAAATTGAGTAAAGCCATACACCATAAATGATCTAATAAATGCCTGGGGTTTCTATTAAATTTTAGGGGTCCTAAAATTAAATTGATATGAGGCGTTTATTACAGAGAGGTATTCACTTTAACGTCAATAAAACAGACAAGGCCCATAGTTTTCTCGCAGGGTAACATAGAAAGAGACTGATCCAATTTGCACAGATGTCATTCATTCATCATATCGGGGCCAACCATGTTGGCATCGTTGGGCTCTTTGATGGTCGAGGCGATTGATCAGGGGGGGGGGGACGTCTATTAGACATGGCATTTATTAGAGGAGAGCGTCAAATACAAACTTTCTACCTCGGGGGGGGGGGGGTGCTTATTAAGTAAGAGGTGTTTATTTGAGAGCGAGTGTTTATTAGATCATTTACAGTAGTTCAGTATAACAATTATTCCTATCACTCCAGATTTCATGTTTCCCACTTAAAAATGTTGGATGTTTCTATGATTCACTGAGAATACATACAGTTTGATAGCAGACAATCAAAAGTAAATTTTTTTATAAAAACTACATTTTTGACAAAATAAAAACAAGTGAATGTGGGTTATTAAGTGTACTTATTTAGAAGACTAGTACAAATAGTATCAGTTATAAAGTACAGTTAATAACAAGCACTTACTAAATCATGTTTTCTATCTTGGAACTAACAAAATAAAAACAGCAGTCAAAATAATGCTGCTCAATGGTACAAAATGTTAAGAAGAAGACAAATCTCTCTCTCTCTCTCTGCAGTGGTGTTACGAAGTTCAAGAAACAATACATGAATTGTGTCCTCTTAGAACAAGGTAATTGCTATGTGCATAATAAGGTTCATTAACTATGGTGGGGTGGAAATTTCAATATTGGAGACAGGGAAAAACAAATTAACATCGGGGAAACTTACTATAAACAAATTATTTTAAAACTATATGCTTGTACTTGTTGTGTGCGTACCGATTCTTGAATTGAACATTGCCAGCAAGGGTCTATCAATTCACACTATTCTCTTCGCTCAGGTTGAAGGCTGCAAACAAAAGCAACAAGGGAATTGTTACATTAGGTTTTAATTAAATTCTCTTGCAAGTTGCAACTAAAGGCCATAATCTATTACAAAAAAAAAATTGCACATAATTTAATGTACCAGTAACCTTTCTTTTTCAAAGTTAAAAGTATCAGTAAGTTTACACATACAGTACTCTCCCAGTGGAATCTACAACCACAGACAGAAGGAGTTTGGAGGGCTGTAAAAATGTACCCGATTACAGTGAATTTTGAATCCAACTTACCAAACTGAAACACCAATGGACTCCCCGCTCCCCTTATCGATGTTGGATCTTCACTTTACAACCTTGTGCGTGTATGGTTGCTTGTAGCTCAACATTGAATAGGGGAGGGGGGGGGGGGGGGGTGGGGTAGGGTAGGAACAAAAGTGGAAAGCTTCCCAACACTTTTGTCTGGGGAAGTAGCCTGTTAAAGGAGCTGTTCTGTGGACCATGTTAGGTTGTGCATTGTAAAATAAAGTGTGTTGTCAAGGCAATAGGTTGACCTGAGCTGGGGAGCAAGCACCGTGTGCTGCACCTGTCTTTATACCTGACTGTCAAACTCTCCTCTTCAGCAGCATCACTAGATTCAGTATCAGGAACTTCCCCCTCCATCACCATCTAAGGAATAAACGGTATTAACAGAAGTATTTTTGTAAAGCAAGACTATGCTGACATTTGTTTTCATGACCTAAGTTACCATTTGTGTTGCCCGAGTCAATTGTTTTAAGTCGCCAGTTAATTGGCATGCAAGTGGGGCCTTAGTGGGTAAGTAAATTCATCGACACTTAACAGTCAAAACACACGAGAGGACAAGACCCTGTGACTAGTTCCCTTATGTGTGCTCACCTGTACAGACAGAGTCAAGTTTTTGAACGATAAAAACATAAAATTATTATCATCCTGTGAGAAGCTGTTACAGTGAATGTTCCAGAATTGTTACAACCACTAAATGATCTGGCTACAACAACTGTACCTGATAAATGGAGGCAAAGTACTCTGCTTGGCCAGCAACTTCTTCCAGGGTTTTGTTTCTTTCTCTGAGTTCTTCCAACTCCTTATGCAGCTAAATATGATACAAACAGGTCAAAATAAAATAAATGAAACAATTTACCACAATTTACTACAATTTCCATTGTGCAGTTGCACAAAATATCCATACCCACCCCATGGAAGGTCAATGGAAATTCAGAGGGTGTGTGTGTGTGTGGGGGGGGGGGGGGGGGGGAGGGTCTCAAAAGCCAAAATTTTAAAAGGAAGTGTGGGGCTTAACTGGATTTTCCAGAGGGGTGGGGGAAATTTGAATCTAAAAAAACTTCTGTGGAAGGGGTATGGAAATTTTCTGGAACACCACATTACAACATAATCTCACCCTCTCATTTTCCTCTAAGGCTTCTTGCAAAGCAATCCTTCTCTCCTCTGCCAACAGCTCCCAGTACCTCTCTGGTGGTGGATCTGAAGACATAAAGAATTGGTTTGAAAAACAAACAAGACTGTCATTAAAATTTCGTTACTCTGTATGAAGATACAGTCATGTGGTCATAGACCATGACAATGATTAAAAGTTGAATATTGTGGAAGCCACTTGCCTGAAACCATCAAGGCAACTGCATCATCAATCACTTCATTCTGCAATGCTTTTGTATTCTACAAATGAACAAAAATCAATTCCTTTGAGAAAAATGAGAGTAAACATTTTTGTGGGGAAAGTGGGGAGACATAGCCTGTAAATTACACAGTTGTCTACTGTAAACAGTAAATTCTGATGAAACCTTGCATAATGACTTGTTACCTTTTTGCCTGAGCTCACAGCTGTATCTGAATCTGAGGAATCTGTACATGCTGTCGAAGAACTACTGCCTGATGCGGAAGGAATCTTGAGCTTCCGTTGCTTGAGCTTCAATGAGGATGACTTGCTTTTCTTTGATTTCTTTTCACAAAGGTAACATAAAACAGACGGGAAACCTTACAAGTTAGTATTACTATAATAATAAATATTCCAGCTGTACCCATCCCCCCCCCCTGCCCCCTCCTGCCCCACCAGTGTGTAAACACTTTTTTAAAAATAAAATTTGGCAAACTGCCAGGGGTGAGGACAAACAAGTTGGTGAAATGCCCTAGAGGGCAAGGAGGGTTGGATGGACACTTCTGAAATTGATTGATGATTAATGATGAATTGACTGATGCATTTTAATGTATAATTAAAGCTTGTTCTATATTATAATAGAATTTCCTGGTTTGCACTTACTTTTCTGGGAAGCTAACCCTAGGTTGAAGTCTTAAGTTTTAAAAATGCTCAGAATAATAAACTTATAAGTTTATATCTTATAAGCTTTATTGCCAGACAGTTTGAAATTTTTAGTGAAGTCTTGACTTCTACGAGAATGGTGCCATTTGAAGACCAGTGTTCAGCTGCTTTGACAAAAACTTATTTGCTTTACCATTTCATGGTGTCTGACCACGCCACGACTGCCAACAAGTGTACCATCTCCGGTTGCAGTTGGTTGAAGAACTTGCAGCGTTTTTCTCTTCTCCTTTTCCACTCCATTCGGTTTCTGACACAAAAATTCAAAGCAAGTGAGCAAAAGGCAGTTCTCTGACAAAAGATAAGCCAAGCTTCGTTCAATTACAAGTTAGTAAAATTTGACAACACAAGTATACCGTTTTCCTCGTGGGCGATGCGTACAAGCTCGTCGAGAAAGACTTCGGTTTAATTTTTCCTTCACCACCACGCGTTGTTCGGGAGGGAGAAAACAGCACAGAAGCAACTTTTGGATGATTTCTCATCATGCGAACTTCTCCGGGACTAAGTGGACTATTCTCGTCACAGGTATATTCACTCTTGGGCGCTTCGCTGTCAAAGAGAAGCGTTGCACTCGGTAGCACTACTGAATTCTCGTCACCTTCATTGTCCGCCATGTTTTTAAACCTCGCGGGAAATTCCAGCGTGCATGCCAACCGAGTCACATGACTTACCATAATAGGATCCCGATCTCTCTCACGTGACTTCTGTGAATGTGTAAACATGGCGAAAACACGGAAGAAGAGGTTACTTCTCGGTTGAGACTAATCGTCATTATTTCTTTGAAACCCATTTCAATCATTCTTTTTTAGCCTGTGGTCGAGAGAATCATTTAAACGAAGGAACAGGTAAATAGTTTTTTAAATGGTCTTATTATGCTGTTCCACCAAGTTCATAGAGTGCCAAACGAGAAAGGTTCTAAGCTTTATACTCTTTACGAACTGAGTCATCGCTGGCCATCGACATAAGCTTACTTCATCCAGTGCTTTGTTATGTTGAAGCTAACAAGCAGTATGTTTTGGTCGAATCACGCGACTTTCATTTCACGTCGAGCCGTGTTAAAAGCTTATGTTAAGGTCGCGCTGGACCCTTGCGATAATTATGTATACATTTATTTTAAGAGTATGCACGAACTGCGACGACTGAAGCCGACAACAATCGAAATATTCATGAGAATATATTTCTTAAAGTTCTTTGTATAATTAATTACATGTTATTGTTCTCCGCTTTGTGTCCTGTGCGCTGGAACGTAGGGAATTATCATAATTCAGCATAATTAGATTGGAAGCTTTGAATAAAGCGCACGTTGTTGTAAACACTGACTCGGTAGGTCTTCGGAAGCGGCAAAATCTGCAATTTTGTGTCCAAGTTTTCTCCACCGATACAGAATTTCATGACTTGATTTGCAGGCAACATAAACTTGGTGTATTCTATTGTGTTCTGGTCAAAACGGATTTTTAAAATCCCTTTTCAAAAAGAAGATAGCATGTTTCAAAGTTTAGATTTCACATTTTTACCCTCTTAGGAGCCAGTAACTCCTAGTAATTATTGAATTCGAGAATTTCGTTCTGACCAGAACACAAAAGAGGTTGTGATTTACCACTAGGTTATATAGTGGTTTAATTTGGTGCGCTATTCTAGCTGGAAACTTGGACACAAAATCACATTATCTGCAGATTAACACTTAAGAGCTTGTAACATCAAAGTAAACGGTCATCTCTCAGTAAAACGACAATCATGATAAAATTCCATCAACCCCTATTATCCTTGATAAGTTTTGAAGGGATCGGTGTTCAAAATTCGAAGAATTAAACATTTACAACATGACACCCCGTCAAAATAAATTGCTAATGAATTTATTAATGAGCAAGGGTCTAGCGCGGCCTTAAAGGGTCCGGGGTATGCTCCACTCTCCTGGGTTTCTGAGACTTAAGACAGGACAATGGCCCGTTCGATTCTCCTTGGATAAATAATAATAATAATAAATAGTGAAAGATTTTTATTATGACAATAATAATAATAATAACTACTTAATTATTGTGTCAAATGGCCATAGCTGAGGGGAAAAGTCCCCTCAACTAATCGTGGACACCTCACTAAAAAACCCAATTAAAATCATTTGCTATACAGAATGAAGCCTTGCAAATCGGTGAATTATTTCATCAAGGTTAATTTCCATGTTGAATTGTTAATTTAAATATAATCATCTTAACAGTGGAAGCCTGATCTTAGTACCTCTAATGCCTCAGTCATTTCCAAGCATGCCCCACACAAGACATTTTTGTGCAAAGGTTCAACAGTGCATAGTAAGGCTAAGTAAAAAAAAAAAACAAAACAAATGTTTCTTGTCTGGATTTCTATTAAAAAAGAGAGCAGGTGGGTGCTTTCTTTTGTTATTTCCAACTTTTTTATTATTTTAAATTGAATGCTTTCCTTAGAAATTATTACCCTCCCCAAGGGATAAGTCAGAGTTCTTTGGTCAAATACTAATAAAAATAACGTCAGATAATGATTAGGCCATCCCCTTTTTTTCTCTGTTCAGGGGCGGATCCAGGAATTTTTTAAAGGGGGGGTTGTACACTATTGTAGTAACCTTTAATGCAAAAAACAATTTTATTCAATTATTTTTCAGGAAGAATAAAAAAAAATAACTAAAAAATTTTGCCCAAAGGGGGGGTTGCAACCCCCATCACCCCTCCCCTGGATCCGCCTCTGCTGTTTAGCGTCGTCCGACCGACCCATATTTTCGCGTTTTCCAAAAAAAAAAAAAAAGTTATGCAAAAGGCAATGACACATTATTTCAAACAAAATTGTCACTTTAATCCGAAACATAGGCAATTTTTTGCTATACAGTTTTGGTCGTTCACCCTTTTTTCGCTGTTCTCGCTTGAGTTTGACCACGATGTCGATTTTCCTTCCTCCATTGCCGCCATTGCCGACTTTCAAATCGTGAGGAGCTGGGAACGAGTCTTGAGCCCGCCGGACAAATTTTCAAGATGGCGGCAGGTTTTGAATCGCTGAGAGGAAAAACGCCGGAGAAAAAATGGCATTGGAACTGTGCAGGGGCACTATGTACAAGCAATTGGAGATCACAGACTCCTATGCTGGAATACTATTCCCTCAGAGGAATTGAGAGCAATGAGAACTTAAAAATAGCGTATGCGAAAGTGCTAAAAAATAGCAATATCAATTGGAAAAAAGGAGTAATTTGCTCGAAGCACTGGTCCTCCGGAAAGCGAGAAAACTTGGAGGATCTTCCAGACCTTGTTTGTTCTCCTGAATATGTGGAAAGACTTGAAAATTCAAACTCTTCCGCAAAAAGAGCCAAAAAGCTTGTTGCTGCCAAGCGTGCGCTGGATACGAAGGGTACAGCAGCTCCAAAAGCAAAGAGACGATTATTGGTCAGAACTCAGGAGGGACAGGTCTCACAGGATGTTGACAGCTTAGATCCGTGTACTGGCTGCGAGGTAAAGCAAAATAACATTGAAAGTGAACTTGTTTCAAGGCTAACGGAAAAGGAGGAGGAAATTACGAAACTTCAGAATCAAATATCTGAATTGTTGAAGAAACAAAAAACACAAGAGGACAAAATCGGTCAAATTCGTTCAGAAATGAGGAGGGGGCAGTTTTCTTATAGTACCATAAAGGAAAGACAGAACAAATTTTTTGATTTGACTGGACTTACTGTAGCCGAATTTGACTGTTTGTTTGAATGTATTGACCCATATACCCACCTGTTACACTACCCAAATTGTACATCTGGGGGGTTAGTTACAAAGAATAGGAAAATGGACCAGAGGACAGAGTTAATGACTTTTTTGACAGTTTGTAGACACTCCCTGCATCTCAAGGTGATGGCATGGATGACACAGAGTAGTGAGGCTACTATTTCAAGAGTATTTGTTGCATGGGCAGTGTTTTTGTCTACACTATTTGAGTGTCTTGACCTCAGCCCTTTACCAGGATTTGTGGATGCATTTCTCCCAAAAGTATTTAGAGATGCAGGCTTTGCTGAAACAGAAGCTTTGGGAGATGCCACTGAGACTTGGATTGCACAGTCCGAGAATTTTGATGTGAACAACATAACATTCAGCAACTACAAGAACCACACCACTGGGAAAACAGCAGTATGGATTTATCCTCACGGAGGCCTGCTCTGCTGCAGCGAAACATACCCAGGAACGATAACAGATCATGACATCACTGAGCAGTCTGGGGTTTTGGACAAAGTCAACAAAGGAAAACTAGTTCTTACAGACAAGGGTTTTGACATTGTAGAACTTTGCCTCAAGAAAGGCATTTTACACAATCGGCCACCAATGAAGTTCGATCTTCAATATGAGCAGACGGACATAAGTAGGAATTTTGACATTGCCACGTTAAGAATATACAATGAGAACTACATTGGTCGCATTCGGGACTGGACCATATTAAACAGCTGTTGGCCAATGACGAGAATAGATATTCTCGGCTACTGCTTCAAGGTATTTGCACACATTGTAAATATTTTGAAAACTCCAGTTGGGCCAAGCGAAACTTAGGAAATAAAGACATTACACAGAGTTGCTAGTAACAATACTGCCTCATGCAAGTTCATTTACTGAGTTTCAGTCCAACAGTAATACAAGTCATATATAAATAAGTATATATTTATAAATGCTTCCAATGGATGCCATCAAATGGATGGATTTTATCATAATATCTCTAACTGAAAAAGTACTAAAAGCTAATATTGCTTCAAGGGGATAAAAAAAAAACAGAGAAAAATGTGAAGCTGTTTTTTTGGGGGGATGGAGAATACTCTTGAAAATGATGTTGTTTCATCAAACGGCATCTCTAACAAAAACTACTTGTTTCACACTTGTAGTCATGGCATTGACCCAGGAACGCAGAGGTTTTGTATTTTCAAATGTTGGAATATTTCCTGTCAGATGTTCTCCAAGCTTCTTAAGAAACCTGTTCTCTTCATGTGGCCACTCTGTTATCTCTTTCCTTAGCAAAATGCTGTCAGTAACAGTCTTGCAAACATCTAGGAGAAGATTGTCCCGCTCAATTAAAAAAATGTTTGCACAGTTCTGTTCTGGATGGTATGACTCTAGGAATGTTACATACCCACCAGTGCATGCCATCTCTAGGTTACTCTGTAGAATGTGAGAGGCAGTTACACTGCTAAGGGGTGCACTACAGTCTATTGCTCGTGTTTTAACTTCCACCAAGAAGGTCTGCCCTATTCCATCCGGACTCGCCCCATACCTTCTATCCGTAGGGTGATAGAAAAACCCCCCTGATGAGACTGGTGCACCTGCAACACAAACAAGTTATATTGTTCACTGTGACAGCCATCTACTTAACATAAATCCTCAAAATAAGCCCTAGGATTATATTTGCTCAATGTCCCTTTCATTAGGATTTTTTTTGGGGGACGGGGGGGGGGGGGGGGGGGGGGTTGGGAGGAGCTTGCTTTTGGATGCAGATTTGTGGTTGAAACTTTTTTGGGGTTTCTATTTGGAATGGATACTAACTATTTGGTACATTCAAGAATACCACATAGTAAAACTCGCCAAATATAATGAGATAAAACCCAAAACGAACCTACAGTCACTCTGAGCGTTCTCTAACAACACAAGCCCTATGATACGGGCTTATGACTTACAATTGGGAGGGCTTGCAGTTTTTGGATTGATTTTTGTGTCTGTTTTTTTTTTTTTCAAGGGAGGGTATTTTCAGAAGTTTTATAGTATCAACTTCCTTATATTTAGAACTTAAAAAATGTAAGCCTTGCTAAGATAACAGCCTGAATCTAGTAATTATGGGTACAAATCGATTCATTTACATGAAGTGATTTAGCTGTACTTTTTCCTGTTTACTTGATATAACTTGGCTGTAACCTTTTTGGTGGAAAGGGCAAAGAGCCAAAAAATAAACAAGTAAGTAAGAGATGCAAACATCACGCATACAGTGAAATATTTACAAACCTGAAAGATCTTCAAACAATTGAATTGCTCTTCCCTCAAACTCGATTCCGCGGGAAAAGTTCTTGAATTTTTTGGGAGCTACCTTCCTTTCATCAACCTTATTGTGAATGCAAAACCAGGCTTGAGTGAACTCCTTGTGCCCATTAAAGCCTAACAGCCTTGGAAGCTTACTTGCAGTGACTGTGCCCACTCTCAGTGAATGCCATTCTTCAGATCCCTGCTGCACAGGGGCATAATTAAAGCCACATGGTTCTAGTTTACTGTAAGGCGGAAATTTTACTTTAATTGTTGTTTCCTTCGTATCTCGGAGTAATCCTATCAGATGTGAGATTTCATCCTGTTGTTTCTCATGCATTAAAACTCTGATATGCTCATCATCTTGGAGGGTCTCCTCAGTACTCTCAGTGAGAGGAGGAGTGGTTGCTAGATCATCATTTGATTGGCTATCCCCATGGCTATCTGGGCTGGCAAACCTTGGACAGAGAACATCCTTGTCAAAATTCTCCTCAGCCTTTTTACAATAGCTATGATCAATAAACACAGTTCTGGCCCGATAGGAGTTATTATAGTGAAGCTGCACTGAAAGGCCTGATCTAATGTTATACTTTTTCAATGTTTTGTAAAAATGCAACTGGAGATGTTCTCTGCTTACATTGCTTGCAATTTTGCTGACCATCTCGTCTACATCCCTCTTGTAGTAAGTATTTCTGTCTATGTCACAAGTGACTGCATTGTCTTCAGGGCTGAATTTCAGAGGTTTTCTTGTAGATCTGGTATCTCTGAATGACTTGAGTGGAATGTGGGAGGCCCTTGTAGGAACTCCAGACTTTTTCCCTTTCCTGTGCCACGTCTGCATTTTTTGTGTGACAGTCAGTGAAAGCAGGCAAGCGTTATGTTTAAAGTAGTACTCTAAAAACATCAATAAAGCGATAACGTGACAGCAAATGCCACACTTCCCTATTGGACAGGTACAGTGTCCTTTCACTGGCAGATTTTTCTGAAACATCACGACCGCTGGACGTGTAATCTCCTGTCCAAAGCTTTTCATTATCATTGCTTTCACAAATGTTTTGTCACCAACCTTAACAGACTTCACAGTCTTAATTTTTCTGGACAAGAACACTCTTCGCGCTTTTCTAAACTGCCCTTTGCTGCCTTGTTTCTTGTAACCAGTGTATGTTGATACCATGTTGGAATCCACCTTAGGATACAATGATCGATCAGCGCTCCAAGCGGAGGACAGCGGAGGAATTTCTGACTCTTCTAAACTTGTGTGGAATGCATAAGTATTGTTAACCTCCTTAAGCTGTTTTTCTAACAATTCGTTGTTTTCTTGAAAGATTCGAAGCCTATTAATGAGCTCTGGTTTGGTTCCGGTTGCTTTCAATTTTAATTTTAGCAACAAACCTTTCATGTCTTGGGTCTTCCATGTAGTTAAATCGCTGTTCATCAAATTTGCCAATTCCATCTCTGTTGCCTTTGCACTTTTTGCTGCGCCAACATCTGCCAGTTCCATCTCTTTTTTTGCCGCATGGGAACCAACGTTTCCCTTAGTAGGAGAAGGACCTTTAGGACTGTTTGCTGTCACGGACTTATTTGCCATCAATGCTTAGAAATCTCGTTAAAAATAAAAAAGTAGCTAGATAAACAGTTTTCTAAACTATTCGAAGGAAGCACCGTGCCAGCGCTGAGCAAATTTGTCCGGCGGGCTCAAGACTCGGTCCCAGCCCCTCACGATATGAAAGTCGGCAATGTTGACTTTTTTATCATGTCTTGTTGTTTCCAGGCTCCACGGATATTACGCTGAGATACCGGGCCTCCTAGTTCCAGACTCCTTTTCCAATTTTTTCTTTGTTTCTTTTTTTTTTCTTTTGCAACCAACCGACCCAAAATCAGAAAACGCATTCGACAATAAATGAAAAAAAAAAGGGGATGGCCTTAAACACAAATTTGGTTTATTGTGATACATGTTTTAAACATCAACGTGATGCGTCATACCAGAAGTCCATAACTAGAAGTCTACATCTCTGGTAATAGGCTTTGAGATATGTCTTTCGCGTGTACCTCGCGCTCCTCGCGTGTAGGCCATTTTTAGAACAGCTTTGCCGCGAACAAGTAGCCAATCACATTGAAGTATTTTTTAATTCGCGCCTTTGATTGGTTGAACAAATTTTTGAAGAAAAGCAGAACTGCAGAGGACGAGTGAACTCGAGCGAACGGCATTACGAAATTTCTGTTTGTTGGTCATCGTAATTTCCGTTTTGTGAGGATTAAATCGTCCGGACAAGAATCATCAGGCCATCTTTCATCGATGACGATAGCATCGAAGTTGTAAAAATTCGGAGCATCCAAATAAGCGAGAGGACCTCAGTGTTTTGGAGTCAGAATACGAAATGGCAGCGGGCAAGATAGACTAATTCCGAGTCAAATTCAAAATGCGAAGACACTAAAGATTAATGGTACTCTCAAGATGAAGACAGGCATTAAGAGGGCAAGTGCATTTTGGCACAGGTTCGTTGCTATTTTGAAAAACAAAACCGTGGTCCCTGAAGCGCTCAACATCGAGCGCGGAATGAACAGAATGAAGTTTGATTCGTAACATTCAGAGAAAACGACAAGTTTGGCGAGTTTCGCATGTTTTTGAAATAATAAGGACGGCATGAAAACAAAAGACTGACTAAGGTAATGTACTTGTTTTAATATGAATAGAAATACGAGTTTAATTCATCGAACAATGATGATTTCATTCACATCCGTCAAAAGTTTAATTCAAGTTTTGCTTCTCGGGCACTTCGCAGTGTGCAGCTATATTGTGTTGTGTATGTTGTTCAGTATTTTAACACGAGGATATGCTGTACAAAATAAAGACACTTAACTACTAAAGGTTTGGGGAACTTCTGTTCATAAATTCTCTCGTAAATTATAAAAAGTCCACCTGTTTGTTTTGTGAGTTTGTCTACGGAAACCCGGCGACGGGTTGCTTTTTCACTCGCCTTCAAATGCCACTGAACAGACGTTTGAAATCACTATCTACGATACTACTTCTGTCGAAATGTGAGAATTAAAGAGAATGGCCTGTCAAGTGTTTTGATGTGATTTGATTTATTTCACCTGCCACTTTCCAAAATATTCGGCCGCAACTTAGAACTCCAATCGTGTCGAAATAGTGGGTTACGTCATTTTCTCGCGAGACATCAGTTTCTAAAAATAGCCTACACGCGAAAGACATAGCACGCGCCCCAATACCAGATGTAGACTTCTAGTTATGGACTTCTGGTCATACAATAAATCTCAATAGGTAGGGTGCATGAGAAACGTCAATACAACTCAGTATTTAATAAATGCTTCGTTTGATGATTTGGCCTGCCTGAAAGCTCTCATGATTTTCTTCTTTGGCTTGTATCCCCTTTCGTGGCATACACTGCAGAACGGGTGTTGGTTTTTGTTTGTTCCAACTTTTCCAATAACAAATAGTAAAATAAGAGAGAGGTGGCCCCCAAGAATGAAGTGGGCAGGGACGAGAAACATTTTTGTTTTTTTTGTTTGTTTTTTTTTTTACCTTGCCTAATGTGATTAGATTTTCCAAGCACTACTCAACTTGAAATATAAGTCAAAATGTATTTTTGTGTGTACAGTGGAACCCTGTTACTACGGCCACCAACGGGCCATGGAAATTTGGCCGTATTAACGGGGTGGCCGTATAAACGGGGTAGAGTCAAATCTCATGACTGGTCTACTTCAAGTGACGTCTTGATAGATACATATCACAATTGAACAGAGCCACATCAAAATGCTAACGAATCTATTGGACCTTGATAACAATCTTTCTGTAAGAGATGTTCATGAAGAGGAGAAAAGCTCAGATCCACATGCGTTTTTAAAAAAATAATATCATTCATTATTGTTTCTCAAGTACTGTATTTGTTTAGTTTGGTCAATTATTTATAGGTATTTGGTTCAAGTGGCCGTATTAGCGGGGTAATATTATAAAGGATTGTATAGTTTGGGATTTCAGAATGTGGCCGTTGGCCGTATTAACGGGGTGGCCGCATTAACAGGGTTTTATTATAAGAAAATGTATGGCCATTTTGCCGGGACAAAAAAAGTGGCTGTAATAACAAGGTGGTTGTATTAACGAGGTGGCCGTTAGGCGGGGTTCCACTGTATTAATGTATTATTTTCTAAGTTAACAATCTAAATTCTGTTTGAGCTTGTTTTTTGTATTTTTCCCTTAAACAACCACCTCCCGTAAGGGATCACTTTGTCATGCACCAGGGGTGGTTGCTTTTGAGAGAGTGGACTGTCATAATTCAACAACTTCAGGGAATATGTTTTTCAAACCTTGCGCTCACAATTTTTTTCTGGAAAATCCTAATGGCTGCATGGATTAAAGCATTAATTTCTACAGGCTAGAACTTTGAGGTGTTGATTTATCATCTTTTTTAAAGATCATGTCAGGGCTTTTGTGTACTCAGAAGTGATATTGTGCCAGTGAAAATGGCTTAGCACATGCAACTCAAAACTGTGTTCAGCTGCCTTAGTTAATAATTTCCAGACCGTGTGTACTATAATTATACAAGAGAGAAGAGAAAAAAATGATTTTAAATGTAGGCCTCTAGGGCAGATGCTTCCTCTCTCCTTGTGTGTACACCCTCCTCCCTTGTGTATACTGAGCACTCATTTCGTTTTCCAAAGTCTGTTTTACAGCTTGCCATTTAGGTAAGCTGTAACGATCCCCAACCCCCCTCCCCCCAAGTTTTGATGACCAGAGATTGAATATAGCTCCTCTTGTAATTTAAATTAACCAACAAACTTCACTTGCCCATTGGGCAAGTTAAGAACATAATTAATTAGCCAAATAGCAAATCCACTATCCCCTCTACTTTCTTTGCACGCTGTTAAGGGGTATATAATTAGCCGGTGATCCCAGACAGAAGGGAGCTTAAGCAATGATGATGGTAATGGCAACGAGAACGGCGAAAAAATCAATAGTTTAGGCCTGGTTTAAACGTCCCATTCTACTGCGCCGAATACAATACTAAAGCCTGGTTTAAACGTCGCATTTTACGTGCACCGAATCAAATTGCCGAATAAAGTGCATGTAAAATGCGACGTTTAAACGAGGCCCAAACCAGGCCTTAGACTGCCAAAACAACAACTTTGCACATGCATCATGCTTTTTTGTGCATTTCTTAGCCGTCGTTGCACGACTAAAACGTAAAAGTGCCTAATTGCACGTTTTCTTCGAGGACGGGAACACAAAACAACGTTCTTTTTCTTTTCCTAGACTTTAGACAAAATCCTTTAGAATTCAACGGCAAAGAAATTTGACAAATGAAACGAGATGGAATAAGCGCGACAAAGTTTGAGGCAGCGCGACTTCACTTTTTAAGTGACGTTTTGGTAGCCGTCCGGCCATCGTCATTGCTAAACTCCCTGTTAAACCAGACAACATGCTGTTTTAAATTTCATGGTTTTCAGTGTTTGAAGCAATAAACTGGATGATTGTCATTTTAGATGATTGATCTTGCTCTTCAGAAAAGTTAAATGGGAGTCTTGACCACATGGTTTAGTGATTCATGTACACAAAATTTGGTGTGCCATGTTTCATTTTCCTAACTGCACTTTTTGCAAAGGAGAGTTTTGGGAAAGAGAAGCACGTTATTCCCATAAAACCCCTCGACTTGCAAGATATCCAAAAATACAGAAAAAAAAACATAACGATGCCCCTTTTGATTCGTGCTTTAAAATTTGGTGACTATTTACAGTATTTTGCTAGTGCCTCCCCGTGTAATCTAATTATAAAGACTGGATTTTCTCTCATCTCTCATTAAAGTTATTCTCACTTCTAAACAAATTTTCCTTTATAACATTCCAGATGGAACCTAATGATAAGAAAAACAGTTTGGTGAAAATTGACAATCCACCTACAGAGAACCAGACATCTTTGAGCAATGTCATATCTCCAAGGGAAAAACTCATTCAGGTTGTTGGTACATTTGAAGACATCAAGCGCAGGCAGAAGATGTTTCATGTAATGAATCTAGTTAATGGTTATGGTGATATAGATTCGGTGTCTATCTCAAGTGGAAGCCTTGCTGAAGGGCTGGACATCAAGGGCAGTGATGAAGATATCACCCTTATTCTTAAATACATCAAAGCAGTGCCCTCTGATGCTGCCTTTGTGCCTAAAAGCGATGAAACAGTTGTTCTGGTTGATTTCGACCAGGACTTCCCAGGATTTGCCACGATTTGCCCATTGTTTGATGCATCAGTCAACAGCTATGTGCAGAAGGCGACTGTATTATCGTCTTGGCTGTTCAGAGAGCAGTTCAGAGTGAGTGGTCAAGAAAGCCATGGTCCTTGCCTTAATGACGGTGAACGTGACATCGCTGTTTGTATCCACTGCCCCTTTTTGCCAGAGTTTGTTATCAAGAGGTTTGAAAATCGGCAGTCAAAGTGGCTACAGGAAGACTTTCTGGGTGATATATTGGCTGATGGCTGTCTTTTGGTTCCTATTGGACCAAGGAATTCTGAGAAACGGAGTATATTGTGGAGAATATCATTTGCTATTGCCGAAAAAAGCATTATTTTAAGAATGAATCATGCCCAAATTCTGTGCTATGCGTTGTTGAAAATAATTTTGAAGGAAGGATTGGAGCAAAACAACTCTGTCAAGGATTTGCTTTGCTCATATTTCCTAAAAACTTGTCTGTTTTGGCTGATTGATGAGACAAACAATGATGAACAGGTTTGGAATGTTGAGAATGTTCTTGGCTGTTACAAGCTGTGTCTTGACAGGATGATCTTGTGGGTTACGAATTGCAACTGTCCAAATTATTTTATACCTGAAAATAACATGTTCAGAGGCAGGATATCTGAAGACAACAAGGATGTCCTTTTGTCATTGTTGAAAAAGTACAGATCTGAGGGCTACTCGGCACTTCTACACTGTGATTCATTTCTTGTTCAGTCAGAATTTGTCACGCATTCTCAAAGAGAAGCGAATTTGGATTTGCTCTGTTTCAGAGTTTTGCATATCTATCCATTTGATGATATCGAACTGGCATATTCAGCGGCAAGAGATCTGGAAAATTTGTACAGAACGGAAACTGACGGGTTTGTTCTGGGTGTCATCAATAAACTGCGGTCTTCTGTACACCAAGAGATTGCCCAAATGCTTCCACTGCCAGATATGACGGTCGGCTCTGGAGGTGAAAGACCTCAGTTACTGGAAAAGCATTGTAAACATATATCGATTGGAGGTGAATCCGATGCCATAAGTGGATCTGTTTTACTTTCTTGCCTTTATTACAATGTAGGGAACTACCAGCAGGCATTGCAGGTCTTAGGTGAAGCTGAGGAAAAACTCACTCAGACTGCAAATTTGATTCATCTACGAAAGGAGATCTACTCGAAAGAGGAGTATGATTTTCATCTGTACTCCATGTGTGGCAAAGGCTTAACTTTAGTGGACAAATTGAAACGTGCCACAGTAGGTTCTATCATTATGCTGGAAAATTCCTCACTCATTCCAGAAGAATTTCGCCCTGAAGTCATGTACAGACCCCTGTGCGATGTCCCTGCTATTGTGCTCTTGCACAGCATGCAGTATCTATGCTACAACAAACTACATGATGTTGAGAAGAGACAGAAAGCCATTTCTAAGCTTGATTCGGTCATCAAAAGAAAGTTTCTCATCCTGCCACGATTTCACTCCGTAGCTTTAACATTCCTTGGAGCCTGTTTTGAAATAGAGGGAGACAACGAAAATGCAATGAACTGTTATGAGCGTGCTTTGGAGAATCCTCCAGTGTGGAAAAGTGCTCAGGACAGAATAAACCGTCTTCTTTCCGTTTGCTGAGCCATAGCAAAATGTATTTCAAATCAACTCACATGGAAGTTTACATACCGTAATGATTCGATTTAGCGCCCTCCTTCAAATAAGCACCCCCTTTGGAATAAGCGCCCCCCCCCCCCACCCCCTTCGAAGGTGTTTTTGTCAATAAGCGCCCCTATTCCAATAAGCGCCACCATTATTACAAGCGTCCCTATTGTAATAAGCGCAAAATCACAGCAGGGGCACTTAACGACTGTTTTCTGTAAAATATCTGTTCGGAGAAGCAAAAATTGCCTAGAATTTCCTATTGAAAATGCGACGGAGAGAGGAATCAAAAGAGCTCTTACTTTCGTAATACTTAAAAATGTATCTAAAATGTTTTGGAAAATAATACTGAAGCCCTTGTAATAGGCCACTTCTGAGTTCCAAAAACCCCACTTTCAAAATGAGGCCAAGTGCAGAACCTTTCTTGTGAAAATGAGTTTTATTTGCATGAAAATGAAAAATCATTTCTATATCAAAGGTTGAGCACTTAACCCCATTTCGATCAAAAACGGAGTTTGTATCGTATGTATCGTGACGTCATTAATGAAAACTGTTTATGACGACAGCGCAAATTTAAAAACGTGTTATCGGTACAACCTCACAACGAGAAGAAAAAAGAGATTTCACTGACAATGTTGTTGTGGTTTCCTAACATTGATCACTGTTACGGTGACCGTTGATGAGAACAAATGGCAACAAAATAACAACGCAAACGTAAGTAGCAATGTAGCAAAAGGTGAGCTAGCTAGTGCGGTGATTGTAAAAATAATGACAAAAATCGTTTTGAATGTTTAATATAAAATGGAAACCTGTAAGATTACTACCCCCCGATTACTAACGGATTTAGCAAGAGGTAATTAAAAGTTCATTTATCTGTTTATCGAATTGACAACGAAGGTAGATACGTTGAAATGGGCGTGTACATTAATTTGGTTCTCGTTTGACTTAGTTGAACACACATTCAACCAGCTCATCTTTTCTCGATAGCCAAAAAAACATCGATGCATTAACGTGTAAAATAGCCAGGGCATATAGGCTCATTTGAAAATGGATGCCAAAAAAATATTTTTTTTCTTCTGCGTTCGTTCGCAACCTGCTTGGAGTTTCGATCGCGTTGCTTGTCTCATGGCGAACTTTCTCATCGTTAGACGAAAAAGTTGACATGCGGCAAGCAGCGAAAGGAAATATTTATTTTAATATAGTTCCGTCAGACAGTTAACTGACGCGAAAACACTAACCTTGAGTGTCCTAATACCGTCAGGAACCTACAACAAGCTAAATTCGATGATTCTATGTACGATTGACTGTTAAAATCAAGGCAGTGTACGTACAACAACGGCGAACCGGAGAGCGACGAAGCATTCACCTCGAGCAACTCCATGGTAAATGAGGGGTCACGTGTCCAACTCAATTCGATAATATAGTTGATCCGCGTTGCATCATGGGATACCTGAATAATCTTCTTTTAGTTTCAGGCTTTCCTAAAGGGGAAGGAAGAGAAGAACACGAAATGGGCCTGATACTCAGGTGACCAAAAACCGGCGCGTCGGTCGAAGCTTGTCAGGGATGGAAACTGCCCAAATTTGATTGACAAATTGAAAAGGGAGAACCTCTCGAGCCAGGGGATTTGCAGGTCTTTTGCTGTCATTTTTCATTGTGACTGGCCAGCTATAAACTATCTTCTGTCAAGTAACGTATAACAGCGAGAGTCGTTTCGGGTACGAGACTACAGGACAACAAACAAAAAAGGCTACGTGGTTGCCATTGGCCAATTTCAGTGCGAAGACGTTTAGTTTAATGTTAGTTTTATGATAGCCTGCTCGCAGGCTAGTTTATGACTGTGCATGTTGCTAATCGATTTTACGAATACCCTCCGTCGTGTTCAGTTATGTGACAAAGCAGACCATTCAACACAATATTATGAAAACCCCAAGTTTATTTTACAATCTACCATGTTAACTAAGTACTCAATTTTATCCACTTACAGTAACCTACGGTGAACAGAATTTAGACAAGGCTCACAGTAAAGAAGTATTCCTTTCTCGGAACAGTGAACACTGAAGTAGCCTTGCCTTTTACCTGACACGAGTCCGTTGCGTTGATAAGTGTATTTCTAAGCAACTTTAAACGTTTTTCCTTGTTATAACGAACAAACGGTGACTTGGAAAACTATATTTACAGAATGTTCTCCTTGGAAGAATTGCAATCATTTCTCTTCGGTACAGTGATAGAATAAAGGTACCAGTCTTCATTCTACAAAAATCGACACTTCAGGTGATTCCTTCTATAAAATTATCAGTAATTTACGGAAAACAAGCTAAAATAATAGTCAAGCACCTAGCAACCTTCTAAAAGGGTAAATTATTTCATATACTGTTGTTCTATCGGGTTAACTGTTGGATTACATCCATTCACAAAATATTCTTGTGAAATCAGCAAATTAAACATGAAAATTAGACGTGAAAATACTTTGTGTACTATTGATACTGACAATAATTCAGTATTATGAAATCACCAACTGTTTACTCGTGATCACTAACAACATTTATGAGAAATTGGCGGCAACTATTAATAAATTCATGAGTCGCATGAGTTGAATGAGCGAGACAGGATAAAAACTGTCATAATAACAACGACCAAAGATACTTTTTAAGCTTCAATCCTGCCTTATTTTCCACATTCATGTCTGTAAAGCATTATTTGCATGATTGTGCACTATATACTACCAACAGTCGGCCAACAGTCGGCTGACAGTCAACTGACAATCCGCCAACAGACAACTGACAGTAGGTTGGCTGTTCTTCAATTACCAACATTACAGGTATTGTCTGTATAAGATTAACTAACTGCTATACGTTTCTCTCTTGTAATACTAATAATACGAGGTTGAAACCCGCTCTATAACAGAAATAGAAAATATTTTTCCTTTCAATTTATATTTTAATAAGAAATAGAAAACATATGCAAGTGTAAACTCGGAAGGTAATGTGAACCCCAAATAAAGGCAAGCAAGCACTCGTTTCTACTAGAGTTCTACCACCCTTGATCTTAGTATTGGCTTCAGGTTTTTCATAAGCAGCAATTTTCTAACTCTTCTATAAAATGCATGCAAGTTAAAACGTATCACGGTGCTGTAACTATGTCAAGAAAACACCCAGTTGGACAACAATCCCGCTTCTATGTTTATACACTATTTATAATCATTATTTTATAAATCATTTTTTGCCAACTGACTAGGCATCCACAAAACCATTAGTCATCCTTTTAGAGAAAAAAGGGCTGAAAGGGTTTTTATAAATGAATGAAATTGGGAGAGACAGTTCTTAACTAAAAAAATTGATCTTTAACACAAGCTCTGGGAAAGTGCTTCCACCCAGTTACTTTTTTAACCTGTTTTTTTTTTTTAATTAGCAATTAATGGACCACTGTCAATGTTTTCTATTTCCTCAACAAAATAACTTGAATTCTAAAGTCATGCATCAGCATTCACTTCACTAACTTGGATTCTAAAGCCAAACAGTATGTCAGCATTCAGTTTCAATTTTTCCTAACTGAGTAATAAATGATAAGACCAAGTGCAGCGGCAACAACAACTAACACCACTAGAATGCAACACATCTTCTTCCTTGCTGCTTTCTGAAAACAACAAAAAAATAGTTTGATTCAGCTGGCAATCAAAACATCGCAGCTATAACCCCCAACTTGTACACTATGTGCCTAGGATTCTGGTCGCTTTTTCAAAACCTGACTTAAGATTTAGGACACTCAGATCCTCATGGCAACAAAACATGCAAAGCATAGTCAGCATAGTATTTTCTTGGTTCATATTTTATTATCTAGCATCATAGTCCCGCAATGCGTGCAGAGGCCTATAGCTATACAGTCAACTCTCTCTAAAACAGACAACGTCAGGACCATCTCCAACTGGCCGTCTTAGAGAGGTGTCCATCTTATAGGAAGTTTAGTTAATTTAAAGTAAAATAACTGAAAAACAACAGGAACTAGACCAACACCAGGTGTCCATCTTATGGAGGTGTGCATCTTATAGGGATGTCCGTTAAGAGAGAGTTGACTGTATATGGTTCTCTACATGCATTGCACTGTTTGCACACATTGCATGCCTAAGAAAACTCATGAAATAACAGTACCTGGTAATGACTAGCTTTTTGCAACTGAACATTTGCATCCTCAACATGGACTGCGGCGTTGTCTACATTTGCCTCAATGCTATCTGCAAAATAAAACAATCAGGATTACAGCTTTTCTCATCATCTGCACATAAACACACTCAAGACTGAAGATAATAGTCCACACAAAAATAAAAGTTATAGACATGGGAGTGTTCGCCCAACCTCGCAAGCCAGGGGCTCACGTTAAAAGCGCATGACTGTTTACAATAAAAGCATAACTACTTACACAGGGTTCGTACAAAAAATCGTAACCATTTTTCCAGGACTTTTCAAGGACTATTCAAGGACCAAATTGAATTTTCAAGGACCCCCTACCAGGGAGGTAATTTAACAGATGGTATATAAATGCTGTAAATGTGTTTGCTCCATCTCCTTCTCTACATTCTTGAAGGTATTTAAATGCTATAAATGTGTTTGTTCCATCTCCTTCTCTACATTCTTGATGGTATTTAAATGCTATAAATGTGTTTGCTCCATCTCCTTCTCTACATTCTTGTCTTTTCTCGTTATTGGCTGCTTTTACACTCGTGTTTTAGAGTTTGAAGGTGCTTTACACAGGAAAAGAATATTTTTAAAGTTGAAGAAAATTCAAGGACTTTTCAAGGACTTACACAGAAATTCAAGGACTTTTCAAGGAAAAATGGAATTCAAGGACTTTTCAAGGACTCCCCCTAAAATTCAAGGACTTTTCAAGACTGTGCGAACCCTGTTACATAAATCTAGAATTAAAATATCAACTACTCTTAAATGTAACTAATCCTAATATTACTAAAAATTTGAGTTAGTACTCAAATGACTCAAAAGTTCTTTCTTTACCTATCATGTCACCCTGCTCATAAACCATAGTGGCAAGATCTCTGAAAATCTCATTGACGCCAACAATATCAGCCTATATGTGTAAACACAGAGAACATTACATGACAGTATGATTACCACCAAGGAAATAGTAACATAATCTGTACTAGGAAGAAAAAGATCATCATTCTTTACTTGGAAGCAATTTAATATTGTCTGTTCAAAATGGTTATTTTAACCTCACTAGTCTATTTATCTTCAGTCGGTTTTTATCAAACTACAACTTTGAGTGTGCAGTTACAGGGGTTAAAGAAAGAGAGGAAAGTTCTTTTTTTTTTCTTTTAATCATACCTCAAGTTGCCTAATGGCTCTTTCCCGCTCTTCGATCAATTCCACTGAAACTTCTTCTTCTGCCTGTACTTGGAATCCGCCACCAGTTCTATACAGGAAGTTTTTTTTATTAAAACCTTGGTTTTTTTTCCACAGAAGAAACTAGTTAAATGAGAGCTATTTATGTGAACAACCAATCGACTGACCAACCGTCCCACCTACTGACCAACTAAAACTAGTACAAGTAGGTAAAAATGCCATTAATAACTAGAAACTAACACACCATTATATTACCTGTCATGTGCTGACAAAGTATGCTCATCATTATATCCACCCATAGGCTGCAAATAAAACATCGCAATAATTCAGTTATTACTGCAGAGGTCTGTTTGTTTGTTTTTCAAGCCCAAGACACAGTACATAACTCTAAACATAACTATGAATCCCTTTTCAAGAATACAGATGGCTACTGGTAGATTACTAATTTTTAAAGGGGTAGTCTCATCAAGATTTAGCCCTACTTGAAAGTCTAATGAAGATGATGGTATGAATTGGAAATCCGCTAATAGTTGCCTAACCTTGCTAAAACGCACCGTACTACTCAGGAAAGTTGTTTAAAACTGGTGTGGCTACGGACGGGTAGGAAAGAAGCGGTCTAAAACTTGAAAACGTCGGGCCAACGTTTTCAAGTTTGACAGTGTTATTTGGAGGAAAATCACTAAAAAACCGTTGATTATGGTTTATGCACATCTTAGAGAGTGTGTTTATGACCTTTTGGCATTTAAAGGTTATTTTGTTGATCAGTGAGTGCCGCTTTATAAATTCAGCATAGTTTACACAAAAACTTAGAAGAATTCTCGTGATACTGCCCCTTTAAGGCTGGGGTAGCCTGTGAAGGACTAGCATCTCCCTGGGAAGGGGTCAGAGTAGAACTAAGCCTAGCTACTGTGTGCTATGAAAATTGTCTTCAGCAATCATGCTCTAAAATCTCTATTACAATTTAGTGGAATACTCACTAAAGACTTAGGTTGGCATACATTTCTTATGTAATGAACACTTACACTTGGAGTTGGCATCCCTGCAGACATTGATCTGGCTCGTGACACAGATTCTTTCTCTTTCTCAGCTGCAACCTGTATAAAGCAGGTAAAAAAAAGTGGTTCAGGAATTGGCAATACATCAAAGAAATGTTCAATCATGCAGATTAGTTACTCATACAATAATCATTTACATCTACACACACTAGATAAACTACGGATTTTCATCAAGACTCTTACTCACCCGTTGAACTTTCTGAAAGCTGTTCAGTGCTGTAGAAAAGTTGTCTGCTAGCTTTTCCACTTGAATTTTTCTTTGACGCTATACAAAAAAAGAGAGTGACATTTATTTGACATAATTCTAAAATGAGCAATTTAATGAGTGGTTCTTGCTATCACTTTTCAACAAATGTATTTTCTTAAAAATGTAACAAGTTTTTAATTATGGCTGCCACCAAAAAAATGCCATCCTCAAATAAGTGCTGCATAGGAAAGCCACTAGGCTCGATTTCCGCCGTCCTCTCGTGTTCGGTCTTTCCTCCCCGAGAAGTGACGGCTGGATGCGTGAGTGGCCGATCGTGTCTGTGACGTAGATTCAAAATTTAATTTATGCGTCGTTTCTGATCACCGGAAATGGCATAAAAAATATATGTTTTCTCGTTCCAATACGAACTTTACCTTACGGCTTACCCGATAAGTTTATATTTTAGATTGCTAAAGGAGTATCGAGTGTCTAAAAAAATTCTGAGACAAAGCGAAGCAAATGTTACTGAGAATTGTGACAAGCCGACACAGACTCACTACTGCGGATTTGTCTTTGTTTTGACATGTTACACGTTTGCATGATGCTCTGCTCGAGCGGTTTGGCTCGCTTCTATTTGCAAGATATTTTGACTTCGCAAAATGTTTGCTCTGAACGGACAAGATCTGAAAATTTTTCGTTAAAGATGATGATTACTTGCATTTAAACAGCTAAGCTCGGCTGTCTAATTTAACTGTTACAAATCTTGCAAGATGTGTTGTATGAAATATTTATCTTTGTCCGGCTTCACCAGAGACTGCTGTAACTTATACACGTAATAGCTATTTAGTTTGTTTTAAAGAGACGCAAAATAAGTTAGTTCTGGCTCCAACATTTGCGAACAGCAATGGAATTGTATGTCGCCGTCTCTTTCACGATGTCACCACCGTTTCTGACTGCAGGTTGAATTACAAAATCATTTTCACCATTACCCAGCTGCTCTAATGCTTTCTTGTTGTAAATCTTCCAGGCTTAAAGTTTAAAGCGCTCCAAAACATAGGCTTGATTTCCGCCGTATTCTCGGGTCCTTTCTCTGACAACATAATTTATGCAGCCTGTTTGGCCTGACAAAAATCTGCAGGCGGAATTCTGATTGGCTAAGGCAAACAAAAGAAACCTCACACGTCCAGCCGTGCTTTCGGGGGGATGACCGCGGGCTCATTTTCCCGAAAAAGCGGCTAGAAATCGAGCCTAGAAAGCCACACAAAATGAAAAATGTAATAAGACAAAGTGCTACTGAACAGAGCTTTTTCAAGCAATTATCAATGACGGCAGTTTTATGTCTTCTTTAAATGTATATAAAACAAAAAAATGCATTACATACTCTGTCTGAGGGTAAATCTCCAAAGAGATGAGGCAGCTGCTTCAAGTATGAATGAGTTTCCTTGGCAAGTTTTTGTGTAGCCTGTTCTGTCTGTTGTCTAAAAACAACATCATAGCATTCATAAGCACCATTAGTGATAATTATTTGGCATCAGGAATGTGATCAGGAAGCAGCTCTTGCAGAGCAATTGAGCCCCCCGGATGAGGGGGGTGGGGGGGACTTGGAGACTTAAAGTGACTGTGATGATCAAATGAGAGCACAAATCAAGACAACTCCCCCCCCCTCCCCCAACTAGGGCTTCCAACAAAACCCAGAGTAATCCCAGGACCAAAAAATGTTTGGGTTTGTAACGTATTCATCATACCATCTGAATTTAAAACTACAATAAAACTACTTGCCAAATTGTCCTACCCCAAAAAAATCCTGAAATCAAACTTTTAAACCCAAAAACACCCTTTGATCATCCCTGGAACTTGAAATCCTGAGTACCCCCCCCCCCCCCCCCCCCCTCTGGGAAATGAACAAACGACAAGAAAAATGTTTAGCAACTGCTACACTAGAGGACCATTGAACTGACAGAAACAAAAGCTTACAGGGGCTGCTACATGTAGGTTATTCAATATTCTGATACTCTGTAGGTACAGTCATAACTTACAGTTTGCTCTGCAGCTGTGCTTTATCCTCTGAAGTGCCCAGCTTGTCGACAAGCTTTTGAATTGTGGCCACTATTAATTTAAACAAGTACATTAGGTTTTAATACAATGTCATATTACAAATGTCCAAATAGTTAATTTCTAGTTAACTGTCAATTAATTAAACAATCTCTGCTATCCATGTCTACAACTTCTTAACATGTTCAATTTTTTGCAATAAACTTGACAAAAAATACAGTGTATTAACATACCATTTTTGTTGATTGCTTGAATATTATTACTAACACAGCCACAAAGTCTGTTATACTCCGAGGCACCACCCTTTGATGCTACAAAACAAAATACAAATTTTAATACTACTACTACTACTCATGACTGACAATTTTAAGTCGTACACAATCCGTGAACCAAAAACAAATTACTTTATTTAAGTGTCAGAGTATTTATAAATAGCACTGTTGTGCTTGGCTATTTACAAAGGGTGGTCGAGGTGAATTTGAGGATCACCCAAGACAAATCCATCTTGTAGCAGACAGGTGGATTTGAACTCAGAACCTCGGCATCCTAACCACTACGCCATGCTCACCATTTTTTTATGGTTTAACTAATCGTAAATCAAAGGTACAGTGAATAGGCTACATCGTCGGCTTTATTTCCAGCTGCTTTGGGAAAATTGTTAGAGATCGAGTCCAGAAATAAGTGAAAAACTAAGTGTATTGTTAAAACTAGAGTCTTATTATTATTGCAAACATTATTACCTGTGCTGGAGTTTGAAGAGTATTCACCAAAGGACATGGCGTATGTTCTACTTCGAAAGGCTACAAAATGAAAAGTACAAAAAAAATTGTTTAGCTGTTTCCTAGAAAGCCTGCAAAAGCAGACAGATTTACGCCTGTTGTGACATGCCAAAAAACTGGATGCTGTTACAGGCTATGTCCTAGATGAACTGCCAAAATTACTATTTTTTACTGATAATCGAATGAAGCTAAAATGGAATTTTTCTAGTGACAAAAAAATTTCTTCATGTATGTTGAAAGCCAATCTTAATAGGCAGGCCATGGTACTTTTGATACAATTATGCTAAAAAGTTAGAGGTACCTTTTTCTACTGGCTTTAAATTTACAAAATTGTTTCTTTGAAACTCATTATTTCTCAACCTTTCTTACAACCAGGGGCATAGCTACATATACGCACATACACACGTGGTTGCAACGGGAAATGGGCTAAATATACGACTTAGTTGGTATTTCATATCAAGAACAAATGCTTTCACTTACAACATCACCTCAACATTACACTCGCCATTACTCATACACTCAAGTCATCAACAAAATCTAAACAAGGCACCAGAATTAAAAGATTTGGGACTTGAGGGGAGGAGAGGGAGGGGGGAGGGAAGAGGCTTGTAGGAGGATTTGGAAAATTGTGCATACCTCTGCAAAAATCCTGGCTATGCCCCTGATAACCCCCTCCCCTTACAAACAAAAATATTTTTAGTTGTTCTTCAAAGCAATACATGTATATCCCTCAATTAAGTCATTAGCCTTTCTTATAATTCTCAGCTTGCATTTGCTTCCAATACTTTTTTTATAGTGCCTATGAACCTCCCTGAATATCACCTCTCCCCCGGTTATATGAACTCATGCACCCCAAAACCCCTTGTATTTACAGGACGTAACATGTCAATCAAAGTCGATCATCGAAAACGTAGTCGATAAGTCGATAGTACTTGATATTTGTTGATAATTGTCAATCGACAAGTTTAATTTGTCAATAAAAGTTGATAATCACAAGATTTTCAACTGATTATCAATTTTATCGACATAAAAGCAGACACATTTTTCAATCAGCCACGAAATTCAAGTAAGTTTGCGCTGCAACTGACGTCTTGCTTCCCGCCATATATCATTTTTTGTATTCCCGATCAAAATCGATCAAAATCGAACAAGTCGACAACCACAAGGAATTGCGTGATTGACTTTTATCGATTTCCGATATTTGTCGATTGATTAGTATTGAATTTGATCGACAATGATCGAATTTTATGGACTATCGAAATTATCGACATGTTACATCCTGGTATTTACAAGCTCAGGCCCAGGTTACAATTCGATAAATCATAGTTAGTGGATAAATTGACCCTGAAGATGCCAATACTCAGATAAATTTATTCTACCTTTATCCAGACACAAGAAAGACCAATCTCTCTATTATGAGCATCTAAAAATAATAGGGTCATTCGAGTTTCTCCCCTCAATCTTGGAGAAATTCAAATGTGTGATTTGCTAAATTTACTTGAAATCTTGATCTCGATTTAAAAGGCTTAAAATTAACTAAATTTACGATATTATTACTAAATTTAGTGTCTTGCAAGTTCATATTTAAATGTTAGAACATGTTTTCTTCTAGCGAACATTTCGTATTAAATAAACAGATGAAGTGAATCAATTCCGCTTTTCGAAACGTCAAAGCTAGTGGTGTGCCATTTTACATCATGACAGTATTCGGTAAAAATAACTGTGAAATTCGCATTTATATCACAATTTAAGCCCTAAATATGAAAACGTAACTAAGGTAATCTCTGTGAACTTAGAGATTGTAAGATTTCTCACCTTAAACCTTGCAAAATCTCTGGATCGCTGACACAAAATCTATCGTTTCGGAAATGACTCACTTACTATTTGTGTCAGCGGCTTTTCAATGACGTCATGCCTTATACGCACGAGAGAGATTGGGTAGGAGTTGAGCCCACAATCAAATAACAGCAGTTTTTCTTCTGTAGCAACCAGAAAACTTGTAAACGTTTCCATGACAATGGTATATTTTGTTCTAGCAACCAGTCATGTGCATAAATTTGAGAGCTACAGTAACGCCAAATCAAATTAACACGACGGTCTTCCTGTGGAAGCTTGAGCTTGTCGATCGTTCTGTCTTCTTTTCTCAATTTCACTGCCCTTTTCTCGTCTGGATTTCTGTCGATCAGGTAAAAGATTTGGTTATTGCAAAAGCAATACTAGTTTTCGCTTCGCTCCAATCGCTCAGCATGGCTCTTTCGTGTTCACGATCAATTATTTCAAGTGCACGATTTGACATGATATGTCTTCTTGTATTGTAGCTCTTTCTAAAACATGGGGTGTTCAGCTTCAAAAGCGTCCAAAGTCGTTGTGCCGATGCCGACAGAGGTGAAAGAAAATTTAAAATCATCTCCCGAAAATGAAACACAAGAAGTTAAAAGCGAAGCAGTGGACACATCGACTGTGAAAACTATTCAAGTGAAACAGTCGAGCGAAGACAGCTTGCACGGAAGTCGAAGTAGTCTGAACTCAAACTCTGATTCTGGAAGATCTGATCGTGAAAGCTCGGCCAAGTCCACAAGAACCATGGACAGTGGGCTAGGCGAACTTGAGGACGATGAAAATATTGTTACAGAGAGGTCTGCGCTAGACAAACAGAAAACCGTGTTGTTGGAACAGAGGCCTCCGACACCAGGTTTGTTTGCACTTCGTTGTTATGATCAAACAAACTTGCTATATTTTGGAAACTTTTTGTGGAGCCTGAAGCGTCCCAAGAAGGAACGTGCTAGGGGTAGCGTGTATTCAGCACAAAAATTGCGAAAGGTTGCCGTCTTTGTATCAGAGCGGTCAAGCGAGGCACGGTCGTGTCACGTATATACAGGCGATTAACATACATTTAAAGTAAAGTTTTGTCTTAATTTATATTTATTTTGACAACACAGGTGCTTCTCGAGAAATTTCTGCGTATATTAATTTGTGTACCGGCCCGGGTGTCGTTTAGATCTATCCTTAACGACTATTGAAATTTTATTTAAATTTATCTATTTTTTTCTTCTACAGAACTTTTCATCGAAGGCTCCCAAGTCCCAAGACGGAAGAGCTTAAAGGAGAAGAGAGTTTCCTTTTCAGAAAAACAGGAAGAAGTTAGAAATCGAATCAATGCTCTTGCACCGGTCGGAGGTGTTACGGAAAGACCGCAAAGTAGAGGAGGAATGGCATTTGACGTTATGTTGTGCCCTGAAACTGGTAATGTGAAAAGAAGACCTCAACATCTTAAGAAACTAGAAAGAAGGAAGAAGAAGGGTTCACGAAGAACGAAGGAGGAAATAGAAGAAAAGCTTAGACATGCTGATGAAAGAAGAAAGGTAAATAATTAAACTCAGTTTATATGATATGCGGATATAAAGTGGATGGTAACGTGGATAGTACAGTAGTGTTATCAAACAAATACCCAATCAGTGATACAAAACAAGTTGTGATGATTTTCTTGATATAATTGGTTACCATAGCAACAGTATAACCTGTTAAAACACCCTTAATTTAAGCTCTTAGTGCTTAAAACTCAAAAACGAGCTTGGTGACACTCATTTAAGTTCTAAGTGCTTAAAATTCAAAAACGAGCTTGGTGACACCCACGTTTTCTTATTGCCTTATGATCAACATATCAAGATTCAACTTTTTGCAAAGTTAAAAAAATTCTACGGCATGGTGTCAGAGCCACCTTAAATTTTTAAAAAGTTTATTGTATTTTATATTTCTCATCACAGTATCATCAATGCAGACATTTTAATTTTAGACATTTAAACATTTTTTTTTTTTGCCAAAAAAATCTACATATATGTACGTAATTAGGTTATTGCATATAGATCTTATAGAAAAATAACTTAAAGTATTAACCAATATTTTTTTATTTTTAGGAAAAAGAACAACTCATGAGAGAGAAGGCACAAGCCATGATGACAAGAGATAAGTTAGTTAAACAAGCTTTGGATGATTTTGCTCAACGACAAATAAACAATGAACAAATGGTCTCAAGCTAGGACTGCTGTCAGAATAGAATTTAGCTGTATATAGTTTTACAATGTAAACTCTGAGTGCTTTTGCAGTACTGTGCAGTTGTTAGTTGAACAATTCTATCAGTTTTCTCACTCAATATTCAGGCGTGGGTTCATTTACTGAAACAAAATACTTTCATGACTGTCAAACTTTTGCACTTCACCTGCTGCAGACTGTTGACCCAAATTAGTTCAGTACTGTCATATATATGACAGTACAAATACTATTTTAATACAACATTTGAAATAACTCAATATAACTTATTTTTCCAGCTTTATCAAATCTGGCCATTATTTGGCCCTAGTGAGAGAAACTAGCTAGCACAAATTATGCATCAATCCAGAAAGTATCCATACCCCTCCCCTGTGGAATTTTCCATAACCTTTTTCAGGGTGGGAATGGATATTTTCTGGAACAATACTTTTTAAAAAAAAAAAAATTGTATGCTAGGGTATGCCTATTTTAGGATTCTTACATTTCATATTGTTAAGATAACTGGTAGCTAGTCAAAAAAATATTTGCTTCTAAAAAGAAGTTGTAAATAGAAACTAAAAGTTTTTTTATATTTTTCAATGCTTCACTGTAAAATGAGGGTGTACAATTTTATTAAGTTATTGTCAATCGTTCCATAAAATTATGAGTATAAAGGTTAAAAGAGTGAAAGTATATTATTATATACACCAATAAAAGTTTTCATAATATAATTGAAGCTTGTGGCATAATGTAATTAAATATATGCTACATAAAATGCTACAGGTTCATGACTCCCCTCCCTTAAACCAGCATGTGTTACAGTTTGCCCAGTCAGTTATATTTATTAGGCTTCTGGGTGAAAACCCAGGCAGGGGGAGGCTACTCAAAAATATTTTATACGAGGATCGAGGCTTCGCCCAGAGTCCAGTCCAAACCCCTATCCTTTTATATGCCATTTTTGACCATGTACTAAAACCCGAAACGGCAAATCCACCGAAACTGAGATACTGCATAATTTCATTTTTTTTAACTTTTCTCTCCCAACTCGTACTGTTAAAGGCACCCCTATCGGGTGGATTCTCCTATTCTTCTACAGGGAATATGCCCCGGGAGGGGGAAAAAGTCCCATAGTGGGTGGAAAAAAGCGCTGCGAGGGTATTTTCCAAAAGAGCACAAAACGCAGACCAGAGGCCTTATCTGAAGTCAAACAATCTCGTTGAACGAGATTATGTTGTCCATCATTTGATCCTTAGAATGATTCGTTTCAGCGGAGTCTCGAAATCTCGTCAAGGGCATATATTGAAGGGTCCAAACCGAACACTTATACGGATCGACTGCAGACGTTTGCAATAATTTCATCGGATTCGCGTATTTCAAAAAGACGATGGATCGCCGATCAAATAAGAGCAAATCATGGATCAACTGAAAATTTTGGCCAAGAATTGGCCGTCACGTACCTAGCTACAGTTGGGATTCGACATCTCTTTTCTAAACTTTTCACTTGCCAAATAAGTAATTTGTACTTCGTTACCAGAATAACTTATTCAGTGCGTCTATACAACATATTCTAAAATTCCCTGTTAAACCTAACTAACGGTTTTTCCTGCCCTTCTCTATTAATTATAATACTCCAACTCGTGGAATCCTTATACCATTTGATATACCCCCAGCACGAACAAGGTACCCCTTTCGTTCCGCAGGGGTGTAGCTACCTGTACACAAATACGCACGTGCGTACCTGAAACTTACTTACTTACTGCCCATCATGCCTATGTGGCACATAGGGCAGCAACGAAGTTTCTCCAACCCTACCTGTCTCTAGCCAGTTTCTCAATGGTGCTCCAGCTGTAATTGAGCTCCCTTAACTCCGTTTCTACCGTTCTGCGCCATGTTGTTTTTGGGCGCCCTCTTCTACGCTTGCCTTCAGGCGTCCAGCGCATTGCAGTCCTAGCTATGTTGTTGTTGCCCTTTCGAAGCACATGTCCAATCCATCTCCATCTTCTCCTGGTGACAATCGTGCGAATATCCTCCTGCTTGGTTTGCTTCAGGAGCTGGTCGTTGGAGATTTTCTGCGGCCAGAAAATTCTCAGAATCTTCCTGAGGCTAGTTGTGTGGAAGGACGCTAGTTTTGACAGGTCATGTTCAGTCATTCGCCAGCATTCGCAGCCGTAAAGGAGGGTTGACAACACACAGCTCTGGTAGATCCTAAGCTTTGTCTTTGTGCTATACCTGAAAAACAGTGGAAAATAAAGCAAGAAAAAAAATAAGTATAATGTACATGTATCACGCTATTTGTGATGCATGTTCATAAACATCAGAAATTATATTAAATTAGTCATTCTGGATTTTCTGGGAAGAGGGAAACAGGATAAGCTCTGTGGTTGTAATTGGAAACTGGCTAAATAACGACTTTTAAATTTTTTTTAACATTTACGTCTTACAACATAACCTCACCATAATACACTCTCATCATAAAAAATTAAACAAAGCTCGTGGAAAAAACAATGATCTGGGACTTGTGAGGAAGGGAGAGGGTTGGGGGGGGGGGGGGGGGCTTGTAGGGGGATTTGGAAAATTGTGCGTACCTCTCGGAGTTTCCCTAGGATCGTTGGAAATCAGCCTTGATAAGCATTAAGCAGACTTGGTTAGGGCAAAGGTCTTTGATATGATGTTGTAGCTTGTTGTCTTGGTAGTACTAAGTTATTGTCTGAACACTGTATTTCATTTATTCTTCTTTCGCAGCTTTTATTTGAGTTGGGGAAGCAAAATGGTAGAGTGTTAATGCGTTCGACATACAGACGTCAATCCCATCTGGGCACTGTCTTCACACTTTCTCTCTCTGTGCTTTCCTTTCCCGACTCTACGTCTCAAGGAATTACTCTCCAATTAACGGGCTTGGGGCCAAATATTTTTTTCCAAGAAATTCCGAAATTTTTTCACGTGTTTTTGGCTTTTTTTATACCTTCATTACTCCCTTCAGCTTCCCTTTTCTAGGTTTTCATAGTTTTACAAACAACCCCCGCCCCTAAATTCTTTAGCCTTTCACTTGCAAAGAAAAGCATTATTTTTGCGGTATTTGCACGAAAGATTTGCATTCGAGCCCATGGTACCGTACGAAAAAAAGACTGTTTTTATTTTCTTCTTCTTCTTCTTCTTTTTCTTTTTCTTTATTCACAGTTTTGTCAGGCATTGCAACTATATTTTACTTCACGTCTTCTCTTTGCTTGTTTTATGGGGAGTACCACACGAGCAGATTTTATGTCGCCACGGTCGTGTAAATGAGACAATTTGCCCGAATTCTATATGACAAATGCATTTGCTGAAAAACGGGCGAGCCACTTTTATGTGGCAAATAAAAATAACCACATGTCAAAGTTTGCTCGTCAGTTGTGATCAGTGTGAGTTCGTGACACTACTAGTGGCTTGGTCGACAGGTCACTAGTAATAGAGTCTTATATTACACGCTACCTCGAATCTAGCGAGGAGGGAAAAACCTCTCTGGCATGCACCCAGGATTCGGAGGAGGTCACTTGTCATAGCTTTAGTCATGAAGATCATTTGCGCAGGCTATGCAAAAACCGGTACTAAATCAATCAGTGAAGCCTTGCGGCACCTTGGGTTTACGGTATTTGACTGGGAAGAGCAGACCTTTGACTTCTTAGATCACTGGGTCGATGTTTTCCAAAATGGTACCAAGCCAGATGTGAAACGAGTTTACAAGAATGCTGATGCAGCCGTGGATATGCCTGGAACCCTTTTCTTCGAGGAAATACTGGACGCTTTTCCCAACTGCAAAGTGATTCTGAGCGAACGAGAGGAAGATTCGTGGGTAAAAAGTTTTGTGAATCATATGGAATTGATGTATGCCGCACGATCCAAGATGGAGTCAAAGCTGTCACCAACAGCAAACAAAGTGTACTATCTCGTGGATTCCTATGGGGATGCTGCCTTTGGCTCAAGTAACCCCAAGTCCACCTATGTTTTCAGAAAGCGATATCGTATCCACAACCACCGTGTAAAGTCGATTGTTCCCGCTGACAAGCTGCTGTTGTACAACGTAAAACAAGGATGGAAACCGTTGTGTGATTTCTTGGCGTGCGAGGTCCCGACTGTTCCCTTCCCACATGGAAATATCAAGGCTGAAATGGTTGAGACACTTCCCATGACCAGATATGGCCGGCAAATAAAATGGGAAATGCAGAGAGGAGTTTTTGCTATCGGTTCAGTTCTTGTAATAATTGCAGTAACATTTCTGGCGATCTGTTTTAAAGTTTATTTTTGATGGAATATAGGAGTCACACCCTATTACAAGACCTAATTTCTGTATTCCGTATTTTAAATACCTCCCATGGAAAATGAAAGCCCTTTCTAGGGAGCACGTAGCCCCTCTCTCCGGGGCTTGGTCGGTATTTCGGCGTTTTGTCCATTTTACAGATTTTATGTCTATTTTTGACATTGTAACGTCACCTTCGTATAATAAACCAGGTATAAACCGTAAAAACGTTGCAGCTTCTGTAAATTCTGTGGTTTAGCTTCACTACTATTGTGTTCATGGTCTGTCCCCTTAGAATTCAAATAGTGCGGCAAATTCGGATTTGAACCTAAGAAAGTGGTGGACTGACGGATTCGGTGAAAAAAATATCACGGATTGGAGTACCCTCCGCCCCCACCCCCTATCCTTGCTGTTTCAGGCCAGCTAACTGAACGTCTGAAGTGGCAACCAAATTTTTCGAGCTGCAAGTCTCGCGCTCTTCTTTGACAACACTAAGAACGTCTAGTTTAATTATCGGCCGAGGGTGACGTCCTTACTTTTACAAAGATTTGAGCCTTATTAAAAACGTTCTATTTTTTCCGTTTATATGTATTTTTTTTTTATAAAAACAAAGTGGCATAACAGTAGATACATCTCTAAAATCGTTAACAGTCACGTATGGATAGCCTGCTCGCAGGCTCTCCGCGCGAAAAAAAATGAAGAGGCTTCATTAAAAAATGAAGAGGCTTCATTTTTTTCGCGCGGAGAGCCTGCTCGCAGGCTACGTGTGGAAGGCGCGAAGGGCCGATTGTTGAGGGGCATAAAGTAGTTTTTTCTCTAAAATGGTTACAGAAAAAAAAAAAAGACCGCCCAGAAGTGTTCGCAAAAAATACGGCTGTTTCGCAGTCTATGACAGTGTTGGATCCAGGTTGGATTTCATTTGGTACATGTATATATTTGTCATTCACAACAAACAGGACAAAATATATGTTCGTTCTTCACCAAATTATAGCCTTGGGTACGTTCTGAATTTTTTTCTTTTCTCAGCGTCAAGGATTTTATTTAAAAGGTGTATTTACACTGTGAACTGATGGGGACAGCTTGTGTCTAGGTATGCCTGCGATTTTACCATACTGCATTGTTCGTGGCAAGTGAAAGTGTGATAAATTAGTCACACATGACCTCCAGTGAGGATGTTTGTGTAAAACATTCAGTTTGTGTATTGTATTCAGTTATATCTTATTCACTACAATTCAAAGTAAATTTAAGTTTTAATGTATAAACTTCACACCACTCCAAGTTGCTTGTTTTTAAAATTTATTTTATTTCACCACAAATTTATATGGGGCTGTATTTCGTCCTTGGAGACTCTGGGGCTAGAAGTTGGTTTAACGGGAAACCGGCGGAGGGGGGGGGGGGGGGGGGATACTCAAAAAATGTTTTACGGGGAGGCTCTTATCCGAGGGCCAAACCTTTACGCTTTTTTAGTCGTAATATACAGTTTTGACAGAAAGGTTACCCTTTCGTAGCCTGAAAAGCTACTTCTTTCGGGCAAAGCCTCCCTGTATTGTCCCCTACACGGAGTATCCCTCCCTCCCCCCGTGCGTCATACCAATGTCATGCCCCTGGGTTTCGGAGGATCGGAGGATGGATGCGCTCAAGCAAGGCAAGTGATTTACAAGCTTTATTACATTTGCTACTTATTGCCGCAGTCTTCTTAATTAACGGATACAAATGAAAGTTCAATGTCATTCAATTTTAAAACATTAGAAGCAAGTTTTTCATAGCTCAAAAGCTCAAGTATTTCGTAGCTTGTAATCTATCAATAGCAGCGGTAACCTGTTTTCACTGCTTTCAGCATTAAAAGTTAGCAGCAACTAAATTGTATAAATTATACGAAACGAGCTCCCTACTTTTTAAACAGTCTATGTTTATGTTAGAACTAAAAAGCGAAAAACATAACCGGACAACATAGTTCCAAATTGCCAAAAAGTTATTCCAAAAGCACGTTAAAGGGAATTGTCACAGAATTGAACAGATTTTTGAACAGCCAAAATATATCGTTGTGTAAATAATTGTCCATTTTTATTAGCAATTGCTATATTACAACACTGAAACTGCTAACAAGCGTCTTTAACTGGAGGTGGCTAGGATTGAAATGGACTACAACTTGAAAAATTGAGGCTACAAATTGAGGCTACAAATTGAGGCTAGTTGTTTCCACGAGTCTTCCAAAAAATTGATATTTATAGTCGTGGTTTGATTTCTCTCCTCAAATTAAAGTTATATCATCCTTTAGATGTTCAAAAAGAATGCTTTTTATGGGTTAAGCTGCCTACCACTAATTTTAGAACAGTTTAGACCAAAAATCTGCAAAATCTCCGTGACGTAGCTCGTTTAAACTAGCACAAAAGGCGTCTAACAGCTGATATGATTATGCCCGTCACAAAACTTGTTCATTATGTTAAATATAAGAAATACTCTGAGCCTTATAATTAAGACAATTTCTATGACGAGAAGTGATTTCATGAATGAATCCATCGGTCTTGGCAAGTTCTGGAACGTTGGACTGCACTCCACACAAGAAACACAACAACCTCTTTAAAAACTCAGTTTGTTGTTCTTACAATCCCTCAAAACCAACCAACAATTAAAATATTATTATATTAGTTGTCACCGCTACCATTTTGTTCTTTTGCACTGTTGATGTTTTACGATCCGATACCCCGACATCAAAGACTAAAAATACATAACAATAAAATAGCTTCTTTTTCTTTGCGAGTAATTTTGCGTCCTTGTAGACCGCTTGAGGAGAAGACAATGGGGCAAACAGGAAGATAATGCAACAGTGCGATCAGTCTTAAACTTTTATTGCATTGATTTTGCCTATTTTCGTTTCACTTTATCCAAACATTTATCTCTCCTGGATCTCCATGAATGGAAATTTTGGAAATCGACTAGCCCACATTAAAACACTTGTGCAATAAATACGTTTCAATTCATTTTTACCGGCCACAAGTCTAACAAACCCTAAATATTCCTTAGCCACAAATTTAGTCAATTCCAGTTACAACAGACCCTACCAGCAATTTGGTGTCTGTAATCATGGGTGAGAATTTTAACATCGTAGGCCGGAGTTGTTTTTAGTAAATTCATTTTGCTTGGAATTTGCTATTTTCCACAGTAGTTATCTATCCACATGACAGGCAAGTTGACTGTAATAGGGAACATTAAAATAATTACCAATAAAGTACAAAGTTATGAACCTATTAAACCCTACATGTATGTACCACAACTCTTGTACAAGTTAAAACTCTTGCAACTCAATCACCGCAAGTTAAAAAAAAATCAGGATTTAAACAAATATTGTCGATAACTAGTGACGTAAATGAACGGACCTCGGCAGATCTCTCCAAACCAATGAAGCCACCCAGTATTTGGCAACATATACAGTCATTTTCTAAAAAAAAAAAATCTTTCCCTGCGTCAACAGTTACCACTGCGATTTCACTGTTGCTCTAGTCAATCGATTTTTACAGCTGCATAGATGTGCCGGATGAAGAGATACGTAGCATAAAATCCAACAGTCCCCGTGAGAAGCCAGAAGGATAGCACCATGATACAGGTGTAGCCAAAGTATAACAGACCAGGAACAAAGTCCTCGATCTCAAGCTAAACAGAAACAAATAGAGAACAATCTATCAAGCTGAACGTTTGTAACTAAAGTAACCTAATTTATTTATTGAGTTTGTATGTAAAGTAGATGCTTGTAGCACCCGTATATTGAACGTTAAGAATCGAATCCCAACTTGCAGGAGTTTGACCAGTTGCTTATTTACAAAGCATGAAGGAATTGAATTATCAGGTTAAAAGACCTCTACGCAGTGTAAAATAACAGCTTAATACACATGTTTCATTGCTTTAGTGACAGGCAGGTAGGTTAAGTCTTCATTCGAGCCTATTGGCCTTTCAGACTGGCGTGTACGTTCGGTTTCTGTAGCATTAAATGACTAGCATCTCCCTTGGATGGGATGCCAGTCCATCGGAAAGGTTACACCTAGCCTTTAATTCAATGTCCCGTCTTTAGAAGACTTTATTCACGGAGCTTGCTATGTATTTCTTATAAGCTAACTGAAAAAGTACTAGTTTTATCTAAGAATCCTGCTTACAAAATGCACTTTACGTGTTTAATGTTAAGGTATCATGGACAGCCCATAGCCAAACTGTCAGAGTTTGAAATGATCAGGCAGTGAATAGCTTAAGACAAGTTAAAAACAGTTTTATCAAACTCACCTTTGTAATGAAGTAGAATATAGCATAGAAAAACACATATATAGAGCAAGAACCAGACATGAAGAATGATCTCCACCACCAGTGATAATCCTGATATAACAACAAAAACAAAAACAAAATGTAAATCATTTATTTGTCCGCCAAAATGATTCACATTAGCCAGGGAAACCAGGCAAGTGCTAATGTCTATCCCTAAACCTACACTGTATGAGATCATTATCATTATTCAGTATAAATGACATGTCAGCAATGTCATGTTTTTTAACAAGCCTCTTGTGAAAGCTGTAGGCTTGGGAACTACAGAGATTGAATACAATAATACCTGTATTTCGATAAACGGAGCACTTTTGAATTGAGAGTAGTAAAACACCAAAACCAAAATAGTCAGTGGCCAATCACAAGGGATACAGACAATCCAGTGAACCAATCAAAACTTACATTAAATTATAGGAATCCAGAGCAAAGTGCGAGAAAATGCGTGCAAGGGAGTCACAAGTGGTTTTGTTTTTACTTCTGTAATTGTATGACAAAAGAGTGCAAGATTTTTAAACCAATCACTAAGCCCAAAGCAAATGCTGATTACTTTCAATACTCACGTGTACACTGCTCTATTGAGTGTAATAACATTATCATACCTCAGCGCACAGCTGGAAGTAAATCATCACTATGGAAATCTGAGACACACAGCTAGCAAGGATCAGGAACACAAGAAACAAGAAACCAAACAAGTAGTAGAACTGATTTTCCCAGATGGCCTGAAAGAAAAAAACAACAAAAAAAAATGTTTAGGCAACCATAAGTACAACTGAAGAGGTGAGAGCCCCCCCAAAAATACGGGTTTACCTCGGTGTAAGAACCTGTGATATTTTTCTTTATTTTGGAGCTATTGTTTTCCTTCTCTATCTTTGTTTTTCCAGCTCTGTGTTGTATTGTTCGTTCTTTGTTTTACGTCACCGGTGAATTTCGCAGGTTCTTACACCGAGGATGAGCCCAAAAAACACAAACTTGGTACTTAATGTACCTATTGGGTTATTTATAATTACATGTGCCCCTTCAACAACAATAAATCATTATTATAAGTTCTGGAACTATAATGTTTACTTACAGATAAAATAAAGAAGAGCTCAATAAACACTGCACCAAATGGAAGGATGCCAGCCATCAGGTTACTGAAAGATTTAACAAGAACACAACAGACATGTTGCAACGGGTCCTGTTCTGGAGCCATTATGGTTGCTAAACCAAAGGGAGTAAAATATATAGATTTAGGCAGGCCTAAAAGCGGAGCTCCCATTTATCTTTTTTTTTTTTTGCTCGAGTAAATTACATTGTTACCAAATAAGAAACCACACTATATTTCTAAGCTTATACGGTTGCCCATATAGGTACAAAAAACCTCTCATGATTTTGTTGACGAAAGCGACGTCAATATATTTCGTGATTAACCCGTCTGAATTTTCCTGCCTTTAGTGACAGGTTCTAAAATTGAAATTGACGAGTGCACTTTATTGGGTTCCTCACGTACGCACGTAGGCGCAAAACAAATCTTAGTAAAACTTTTTACAACGTTTACTGTACACTAATCCGTAATACACCTCTAGGACCTCTATGAGTTATTCAGTGTAAAAAGAACCTTGACCTTGTTTTGATTACTACAAAACTGTTAGGGCAAGAAAATCAACTCAAGGCAAAAACAAAGTACGTACAGAAAAACAAAGTAAACACAGTAAACTAAATGAACTCACGCCACGGCAAACTGAGAAAATCACGGCGGCAAAACAAACACTGCAAATTGATGGTGCCGGTTATGTAAGTCATTTTAAAGCAGTGTTTGTGTAAGAATTGTGGCAGTTTGTGATTTGGAAAGTGGTGCACGCTAACTTAGAATAAGCTTACAATGATGTTTTGACTGTTTTGAACCGTCTTCTTTTCGTTGCGGTTTGGTTGCATGATTTACTAATTCTGTTTTATCGTACGCGTTGCTAACTACCTAAGAGAATTTTATGTAGAGAACTGAATGAATTTTCTTCATTTCTGGTAAGTAAATATGCGGTAGGTCTGAACCCACTCAGCCTAGCACAGGTAACTCGCAACGAAACCGGCAAATTCAACACACTCACTAACAAGCAGTGATATTATAAAGAGAAACAAAACAAATGCAAGCGAGCCGAAATCGCGATTTTGATCCGTGAAGCTAAATAATTTGTTTTCAAAATCCAATAATGAACATCACAGTTAACTCCAATAACTAAAACTGAAAATAATTAGTCTAAACAAAATATTTACTAAACAAATGTGTAAAATGTACAAACATGAACAGGCTTGATAAATATTTACGTGAAGATCTGAAAACCGACACAACTTCAAATTCATTCATAAATGAAGTATAATTCTCTCAATATAAAATTACGCTTATGCTCAGTGCATACATTTACGTTTGTTACCTCATTATTGAAGAAGGCTTATAAATTCTGCAGGGATAAGCTTTCAAACCAGCCCAATAATATCGGAGACGAACACTGCAAATTCGTTGCAAGCTTAGTCCAACACAACCGACATATACATTATATGAATTATCACCGAACATCAATTTCTCTCTTTCCATCGGTGTAGCCTTTAACAGTCTTTTGTCCTTTACTTCAGTGAACTTGATCGGCTCTGAATTCACTTTTGTTTGAGCTCAATTCAGTGATATTCAGCCTTGCTCAGTCGTAGGTCGAACCCTGCACATTGCGCTCTTTTTGACTTGTTAATATCCAGTATATCATGTTCAAATCGGCAATTATTTCGGATCTTCCCGTTAAGAGGTTGTCCTAAATCATTTGGCATAAGTTTCCATGATGTAGATGAGTAAATAAAGCGAGAAATATTCACGAAAATCGATGTTAGCCAGCAGCTTTCATTCAGCTTTAAAGGTGGACAGCGTACCAAAGATTTGCCGCCTTTTCGTACAATTGCTTCGTGTAAGTTGAAATGAAATGTTCAGATCATTCATTTAACATGAGAAAAAACTAAACTAATTATTTCTAAAATAGATTTAGCCAAGCCTAAAAGCAGAGCTTGTCGGTTATTTACCTTGCCCTTTATTTAAATCTGAATTTACGCGATGATAAAATTATCAGGCTAAAAATATAAGTAAAAAACTGAGTACTTGAGCCCGCCATCAACTGGAAAACCATTACCTGGTCAGCGGTTAACTTCCAAAAAAGATGTCACCTCGATTAGCTCTACACATGAGCCCGCGATATGGTCATGTGATACTGGTCAGCGGATACCTTGTTTTGACAGCTGTCAATTGACCATGACATGGAAGTTCAATATCAAAGATTTAACAGTAACCAAGGCGATAATTGTCCTGTGACTCCCCCCCCCCTCCCCCAGAGTCTGTACGGACGGACGGACGGACGGTCGGACGGACGCTCGTACGGTCACGTGATTACCAAATTTTCTTGGCTTGATGGTTTACCAAAATTTCTTACCCATGGTGCTCCGCTGGCGCGCTTCGCGCGCTGGAGCTCCGCTATTATGGCTCCAATTCAAAGACTGTTAAATAAAACAAACCAAATTGTGCAACCTGACTATACTTGCTGTCGTTTGTCAAAACCCCTCAACGCTCACCACTCTCAAACTGACAACTCTTTTTGTAAACAAGTAAAGCAATGCACGCAATTGTGCACATAAATTTAGAAAGGTCAGACCAAAACAGCCATCACATAGAACTGAGCCTCAATCTTGACAAGAGCCGAGCTTCCACCATGAAAAGAAGAGTTTCCAGTTATTCTTACCTTGGCAATGGACTCATATACCAGGCCTGGTCAGGAACTTGCCGAGGAATCTGATTTGTCCTGACAGGGTGTTCATAGGGCTGCATATTAAGCAAGTGAAAACATTACAATAAATCACACATCAAATTAAAAAAAAAAACAAGGGCAGAAGGATGGCAAAGCTATTGTTTTGTCCTTCATTGGCTGGAATTAAAATAGAGGTTTGGTCTGTTTAAGTTAGCTACCCAATTCAGTTTGAGACTAGCTTTATGCTCGCGTGTTCCAATACGGTATGGACAGGACTGCACTGATGCCTGGTGAAGCATTATCAGTTAAATCCTTTAGATGGCTTTCTCATCTTTTAGTACAACGGCTACAAGGGCTAATCCATCAATGCAAATCAATCTGTGGACCAGAGTTTTGGAATGATGGGTCAAAGCAGATTACTCACATATTTTCTGTATCCAAAGTAATACCCAACAAACACAAGAGGGACTGAAATACCAAGCCACATACACAGCAGGGCAAGCATGGTGGTAAAGGGAACCTGTACAAAGCAAACACAAACAACTATTAACAACAAGAGCACTTCTAAAAAACACCTGCAGACTTCAATAACTGGATGAACTTATGATAATTTAAGAGAGGAAGCCACATCAGTTCTTGCTGGTTTTCATGTGGGTCCCTTATCCAGGTCTAATTGGAATTTGGAAATGTTGATATTAATAAAGCTGCCCATAGAAAGTCTTGAACAATGATAAACTAGTTTCATTTGAGTAAATCATTTGAAGCACATGAATTGAAATGCAACTAATGTGCACCAATGTGGCCCGGGTTCGATTCCGGCCCGGTACCATATGTGGGTTGAGTTTGTTGTTGGTTCTTGTCCTTGCTCCGAGGGTTTTTCTCCGAATTCTCCGGTTTTCCTCCCTCCATAAAAACTAACACTTCCAAATTCCAATTCGATCGGGAATACACTGTGTCCCCAATTAGCACACCAGTGCTAAATACATTGACACTTAGATAAAGTGATTTATTTATTTATTTATTTATTTATTTATTTATTTATTTATTATCAAAACATTTACCGCTCCAGAAGAGTGCTGTCCCCAGATGAAGAAGTTCAGGATAAAGCAATCTATAGACACAATTCCAGGATACAGAGTAGCAGTCTGCAAAAAATGTGTTCACACATTAGTATCATGATATCTTATATTTTCACCTATAAGAGTGACATCAATGTAACACGGTTTTCCCGCCTGTGCAAATCGGAGTTGTTTTGGCAATATTTGCCAAAAAAGCCCTCTTTCCACCCACGCAACCCTTCATCTATTTTCAATGGTCAAGACGTGCATTTGTTTCTGTGTTAGTTCTGAGTTATTTGGAACATTGATATCAAGATACTATACACTAGTTGAATGTTTTTCTATGTTCTCTTCAACTGTTTGTTTCAATTGATGATATAATACAGATAAAAATGAAATGCAGTTCATGCAATAATACATTTCTAGTACAGACACAAAAAATTACCAGCACTGCAGATTTTTTCCAGTTTTGGCCCTTGCATGTCTTGTAAAGTCGAGCAGCAAAATATCCAGCAAAAACACTTTTAATAAAACAAGAATAAGTCAGAAGACAAAAAAAAAATATTGTATGATCACAGATTGTATGAACAAGATACATGTAGCCTGACTGTGTTACCAAATACTTTCTAATAGTCAGAGCAGTTTTCATCTGAGGATCGTAAAACCAAAACCACTGTTAGTAATCACTCTGGTCAAAAAAGACACAGACAATCCAGGGAACCAATCAAAACCCGATGCATGTACATGTACATGTAGCCGGCACAAAGTGAGGGAAAATGTGAGAGTCACATTTGTTCTGGTTTTACTTCTGATAAGTTAGAAAATGGTGCAGGTTTTTCAAAACTAATCACTAAGCACAGTAATTGCAAAATGAGGGTTATCCAATATATACACTGTGTTGAGGGTGTTTGGGCCATCACGCTTTTAAAACGACAAATATACGTTGTGTTTAGTGCTTTCTCACTTGTAATGACAAGCACTTCACCAACTGTATGACACATAAAACCATTAAAAGTTCCATGGCACGTATGGCTCGACCAACTCGTACGAGTCATACCACTTGTAATACACCCTCAGCATCACTAATGATATGCAATTCACCAACTGTACGACTCATAAACCACTGTTTCACAACCTGTACGACGTATGAGTCATACGGGTAGACTGATGCCATTTACAACGATGCCCCAAATATACATACCCCATGAAGACATAAAGAAATATGATTGCTGTCATCAGACTTCCTCGGCTGGCAGGTGACAACATTCCAAGCATAGCAAACACTGTTCAAAGAAACAATATGATATTTTTTACATGTAACTTCAAACCTTTGATTCATTAGCTTACAACATTATTTTTAAGAATATTATTTTCTCCAGTTCCAAAATTTTTTTAACTTTACACAATAAATTACACATCTTGTTGTTGGCTGATCTCTGGTGCCCTTACCCAAAGTGATGAGGACCATAAAAAAGATCTGCACTCCTGATCCCACAAATGCGGTCAGTAGCCACGCCCTCTTGGGGGGTCTGAATACATCGCCGTGAACCAACTTCCAGCCTGTTTCTTCCATGGTATCCTCCTGTAAAATCAACAAGATAAACATTAATTAAAAATGGTTCCCAATGCAACTGCACAGTTAATAAACTAAAAAACAACGTTCAACTTGTTAAGTGCTTTTCAAACTATTGTTAGTTATCATACCTAGCATTGTGTAAAATTTATTTGTTTGATACCATGTATGCTGCCTATGATAACTTTTGCTTTCAGCATTAAACACAGAAACATTTAACTTTTAATTAATGCACATCATTGCATACCATTTCATCCTCTTTGTTATAACGGGCAATATCACGTCGTAAAGTCCTAATCATTATCATGGACACAATACCTGAAAGGCAGTAACATGTCAAAACAAGGTCAGCAAGTAATGATCATCAAATTATAACACCAAGATTTTGAGGTTAGAAAGATGAAAAACTAAATAGCCAACATGTACTGGCTTTGGATGGTCATTTCTAAACTGGATCACATCAAGATGATTGGCCCTCACATGCAAACTCATAACTGCCCTTAATTAGTGTTAGTATTACATTATAATACAACTTTAATGTGCACATTTCTGAACTGAGTGACACAAACCCATTTTGAACTGTGTTTTGTAGACCGAAATGCTGCCATTTTCATAACTTTAATGGACACTTCTCTTTGTTAGGGTATTAATAGAGAAATGTACGGTACACATTAAAAATAATTATTCTAAGACACCCTGTCTTACCGGACAGAAATAGGACAATCACAACTGAGTTGACGATAGCAAACCAGTGGATTTGGACATCACTCATGGCTAAATATGTGTCCCACCTTGATGCCCACACAACATCACTGGCCTGTGAAATAAGACACTGAATTTATTCTCCAAAATAACTGCTATTAATTCTGAGAGTTTGGGAAAGGTCCTATCTAGTGAATTTCTTTTGTTGTTATACCTGTTTGCCTGAATGTATTTGATATTGTACACAAAGGGGATGTTCAAGAACCAGTTAACGGCAAAATCCTTCCTTGGTTTTTACATGCATGTGGCTAAATTAATTTCAGGTAAGACGCGAGTCAATGCTGGTCAGTTCGGTGCTTCCGGGCTGTCATGCTGCGATGCTTCAAGGCAGTCATCGTAAAAAACTATTATAATTACAAAATTGAATCCTCCATTTTTTGCATAATGACTGATAGCCAGAGTCAAAAGAAATTTTATTTTACGAGTAATCATTGTTTCATATCAAGTACCTACCTCCCATTTTACAGAGTAAGTCATTGCCACAGTGTTCTCCTCTGTTAATAAATTAATGATAGAAGTATTAAAAGGCACTATTATTGCAGAGATGGCTAAGAATGAGTAATCTAGCCATTCCCCTGACTTGTTTAGATATACCTAGTTTCTAGAGATTCAATAAAAAAACAGGGGGAGACCCAAGAGAAGAGGAGGAGTGAAATTATGTAAGAGGATGGTAAAAAGGTAGAGGAGGAGTGGGAACTTAAAAAAAATTTGTCTGATGGCAGGAATAATATTGTAAAACAGGAAAAAATAATTGTGTAATATTGAGCACTTAGTAAATGGGAACGTGCCAAGAGCAGCCAAGGAAGAGTAGGCAGTTCAGAACTACCCAGTCCCTTGCCCCTATCCTCAATAACGCAATGAACAATGTGATAAACATGAGAGTTATTGGAGATCTACTAGCTAAGGATGACTCTTAAAGTTATACAAATTAACAAATGAAAGTTGTGTTCTTACTGTCAGGAGTGATAACTTGGCCAGAAGGTTTCTCAGAAGTGAAAGAGCACTTATTACTGCCAAGTTCTGCTGAAATTGCATCTCTAGCAATACTAAAATTAACAACAATTGAATTTAATATTAACAATAAAAAATATATCCTAAGCAATTTATGTAAAAATAATACAATGTACAAGTATGTCTAAGACCTTGAATGTGTATATCAAAACTTTATTTTGAAAAAGTCTTCCTTTTTGCCTTTGTCATTTATATTTTCATTTTTCTGGACTATTAAATGTGTTTAACAGGCACTTTTAGAGAAGGACAGAAGGGAAGAAATTGTAAGAAACTGGCTGGGAAAGAAAGTAAACCAAGTTATATGAAAACATCAAAAAGAAAAGGAAAGTAATGTTGTGTTGCGTTGATATATGTTACAGGTCAAATTTAAATTCAGGTTAAATTAAATATTTTTAACCTAGGTTATTTTTTTCAACCTAGGTAAAATTTAGGATTATTATTAGGGTTAGGGTTTTGGATTGGAGTCATATATTTTTAAAAAATAGTGGTCCACCCAACGTTTCCTATGTGGCAAAGTGGATAAGGGGTTGGACAGCAAATCTGGAGGTTGAGAGTTAAAATCCTAGCAGTGCAGGTTAGTAAAAAGGTAAAAAAAAAACAACATGACACTGCCTAGGGGGGGGGGGGGGGGGGGATAATAGCAGATGGTAGGGAAGGGTAAGTAAGATGGTGGAGGGGGTTCAGAGACATCAAGGGAGGGGAAGTATTTTAATTTTCTACTCATTAACGTAGTAAAAACAAAAATAACCTAGGTTGAAAAAAATGACCTAAAGCTAATTTTTAACCTGTAACATGTATAATACTTAAAGGGGTAGTATCACGAGAGGTCTTCTAAGTTTTTGCGTAAACTATGCTAGAATTATGAACTAAAGGTGCACTCACTGATCAACAAAATAACCTTTAAATGGCAAAAAATGTATAAATTCACTCTCTAAGATATGAACAAACCATAATCAATGGCTTTTTAGTGATTTTTCTCTGCCGGATGTAACATTGTCAAACTTGATAACATTGGCCCAACATTTTCAAGGTTTAGGCCACTTCTTTCCTACCCATCTGTAGCCACACAAGTTTTCGCTGGTGCTAGCTAGCACAGGAGATTGTCAGTGAGGTGACAATGTAATACTCTTATTACTTCATTATTATTAAATTAAGATATTACATTATTATTTGAAAAGTTATTATCTGAGACGAACTTGCGACTCTTACCTTCTTGTTTGGACTTCAAACCCAACAACACGGAATGTAACGCTGTACAGAAAAAAAAGACAGAATACACATTTAGCAACACTAAACATCACCGATTGCACAGAAACTTCATTTGTGCATCAGTAGGAAGCAAATTAAAACAGAAAAAGGCTCACTTAATTGCAACTTAGAAGTGACTGGCTTTCAATGTCTTACTTGTCATAAGTGTGGTATTTGAGAACCATTGACAAATGATTGTTGAGAAATGTGTTCTGCAATAGACAAGCAATCATAATAATTAATGCCATTCAAGTGGATGTAAAAAAATGGATGATGCAAAAGGAAGGAAAGGGAAGAGCTAGCTAGGCCTTTGGAAAGGCCCAGGGTCCGAAATTAACTTTTTATGCAGGTGCCAAGTGTTGAGTAAACAGTTTTTTCTTGGTAACCAGATGGAAAAATCTGGTCGCCATAAAATGTTTGATTCACAGTGAACATGAAAACATGAGTTAATAATTTTTTTGAGTCATTAAAATAATATCTTCTTCCACTGACCTTATCTAGTGTAAAACCAAGTTTAAATCCATGGTCATATTGCACCTGTAAGTAGAAACAAATTAAAGAATACACTAGAAAACAAGGAAATGGATGTTTAAGTACTGAACGATTTTAAAGTACTTGTAAGTTATATTCGATATTAGAAACTGACATTAAAGACTTTGTCAAATGAAACAGTACGTGTACACTGTACAACAGGTCCATGTTCCATAACCAGTATGTAGGAAGGCATTCCCCTTGCTCTTCCTAGACTAACAAATTACATTTGTCTAGTACATTCCTGGAGGGAATCTGACCTTAGCTACATGTTCACGTAGCATCATATGTATGTATGATGCTGCCAATCTTACAAATGTAGTACATGTACATTGAAATTTGCAAACCAGTTTGATTCAGTTTTACTAAATTTCTTTGTCTGATTAAAATTTTCACAATCCAAACACAAAGTACTGGTTCATAAAAAATCAAATTCAAACCACTGTACATTGCTGGGATATGCTAGCATTACAAGATCGGCTTTCTGTTATGTAATTTACAAGTCCTTTTGGGGCAGCTTTCAGCTCGAGACTCATATACATTGTATTTTTTAAGCTATTCTTATAGAAAACCTCCTTTAGTGATCTAATATAAAAACAGAACAGAATTTATCAAATTGTTGTGATTATATACAACACCAACCTGCCCATTGTCAAGGATAAATTTTGTGGCCACAGGTAGGTTGTCAATCACCCTGAAACAGCATAACAAAAACTCTTAATTAGTATGAAAAAAAACCCTCATATTCAAGTACAAAACAATAGCTGTACCACATACATGTGAACGTGATATTCTTCTGATATCAACTTGCCAAGTTGCGTGGACTGTTGGGCTGTTAAAGTCGTGGGCTGGCACAGCAATGTGCAAGCTTTGTTTTCTGCCATTTTAATCTGGAAGATAGCAAAACAACAACAAACAAGTAGGTACAGTAGAATCCTGATCTCAAAACCTCCAGAGGAAATGAAAATTACTGAATCAAGAAATCAGGGGTAAAATTACAGAGAAGTACTATCCAAGGGAAACGAACAATGGTTCAATGAGAAATCGGGAATTTCAAGAAACCGAGGGTTTATATTGTTTTACTTCAAGAAATCAGTAGGTTCGAGAAATTTGAGGTGAAATTACAGAGAAGCACTATCAAATGGAAAACGACCATTGGTTAAAGAAATCAGGAGTTTCAAGAAACCAGGGGTTCAAGAAATCAGGATTCTACTCTATGATTTTTATACTTCAAAAAGAAGGCAAGGATACTAAATTTACAGAGAGCAACTTCAGGAGTGAAGCTAATTTGGTGGATGTTGTGAGCAAGTTACCCAGTTTAGTATAAAAAGGCAAATAAAGACATAGATTGAAAGGACTAAGCCTGAATGTAAAGAGGAACTTTTTTCAAACCTCATATAAAGTGTTTACTATTCTGTCTCCACGTAGTACTTCACCTAAAGAGAAATACATGATTTGTGTAAAGCTTATTTTTAGAACATAACATTATTTTGAAAATACAGTGGAACTGTTACACTTTCAGTTCCCAGGGTTCTCATTAAGTGCCGGCAACCGGCTAAAAAACCGGCTACTTCAAATTTTGAGCCGCCTACTTTTTGATGATATGGTTTACTAACTACGCATTACCGTGAAACAGAAAGCCGTGTATATGAATAAAAAAGTAACCTTGTGCGAAAAAAATAATGAAGACAGCTTTATCGTAAATATTTTTACATATCACAATAAAATTTTGTACTTTCATAGCACTGATAATGATAACGCTCTCTTTTTCACCTGATGTTTTCCTCCGAGTCAATCCGCCGATCCGCGAGCCGCCGAGCCGCCATATTTTTCAGTTCGTGCGCCCGCGATCACAATCCACTCCCATCATGCATCTGTGTTAGGTTGAGGCTTCGGTTCGACTGTCGTGGTTCCAGTTGTGTTATATAAATTAAACGAGCGAGAAGCCATTAAAATGGACCCAAACTCAACGAAACGGCCTATGGCACAAAGAACGACGTTGGCTTTTATAAAAAAGAAGAGAACTGACGAGGAAAACTTGCTTGAAATGACGGCAGCCACAAACTCAAACGTAGAATCATCGATGGTCAGTGCCGCTTCAAACGTACAGTCCCGAACAAACGTGGAATCGTTGGTTGATAGGAAATGCCTTGCCAAAGTTCACGAAATGGCATATCTGAGCCTCTACATATTCAAAATTTCCTGGGGGGGCATGCACCCAGACCCCACTAGGGGCTCATGCCTTCGGCACTCGATTTGCCGGCCGTCTACTATTAGCTCTCAGCCGTCTACTTTAAAACTTAATGAGAACCCTGAGTTCCTAGCAGGAAACATTACATCCTTGTTACTGATTTATAGTATTTTCTAAAACAAACTAATAAGCCTGTAAAGAATTAACCCTAAAGTAATTTACATGTAAAGAGCTGGAAAATAGCCCAGGACTTCCCTTCTGAGTATTAGCCCTAGATTAGAAATCAGAGTACACGTGAGGCAAAGACAAAATTCTTCGACCTAAGTGGGATTTGAACCCCCAACCTTTACTAACTGCTCTACGACAAAGATTATACAAAACACCTTCACATGAAATAAAAATAAGTAAAGAAAACACTTTATTAGCACTGCTGTGTTAGTTAAGAACACTGTAAATAGGTAAAAAAAAATTGTAAATAGAACAGAAACTCATGAAAAATCTGAACTGGCAGGAGGCTGACCAGTTGGCTATTTACAAAGCGTGGTGGAGTTGAATTCAGGACAACCGAACACAAATCCATCTAGTAGCAGGGAGGAGGATTTGAACCCGGGACCTCTGGATTACAAGTCCAGCGCCCTAACCAATAGGCCATGCTGTTTCCACTATGGACAATACATTGTACATGTTCAATTTCAATGTAAAGACCAATTAAGGGTGATTCTTATGGTATGACTTGCCTACAATTATCGCATGCGACATGCTTATGACATGACTTAAACACAAATCGCATCATGTAAATCAACCTACCACATGCTCACGACAGACATGCACATGTGTACTGTAAATGTTCCTAATTCATGTTGTAGCTCTGTTGTAAGCTTGTCGCATGCGAGAAAGTCGTACCATGTAAATCGGCCCTTACATCCCATTTGGGAATCACAGATATCCAACTTTTTATTCATCATTCTGGCAACCCTTTTATACAAGTGTTAACTTTAAAAAATATATGCAAAGAAACATCTTAGCCTCACCTAGGTTTTCTGGCTTGTACTGTAAATTTTCTGGCTTGCAAATTGGTATAGAGTAATACTCAAATGGTAACTGCGTCTTTATGCTTGTCATTTTGACTGCCTACATCCACAGAAAGATGCAACAATTTAGTGACTTAAAATATAATAGCCTTTTTAGACAAGTTACTCCAGGATAACGTACACGTAAAACAGATTTAACTAAATAAGGAATTGAGGAAGTCTATACCACATTCAAAAAAGACTAACTATGATAGATCAATTGCAAATGCAAAGAAATTACTGTAGTTTAGGATAAGTGTGAACATGCAAAAGGTTGCATTTTGCTCTAGTGTTAGGATCATCCGAGCGTGATATGTTTTCCGCCTTCAGTTTACATGCGACTTGTTGCATCCTAGTGCTGGGACCATCCTATTTCCATGTAAATAGGGCTTTCTCAGTTTAGTGAGCTTGGGAAAATTTGCATACATGTATGACAATCCAAAAAAATCATCCATCCTCGTTTGTTTCAGTATAAACTCAACTGTGCTACTCCTGGTATGCATTAGTACAAGTAAAACAAAAGGAAATTTAAAATAATCGAAGTCATGGAAACGGAATTTCAGAGGCAAAAATGGCATAGTAATAAAATGTAAAAATGTGCATTGTACACGAGCACGGCTAAAAGGAATATAGAGTTTGTTTGGCTTACGATCTTCATCTTATAATGAACCAAATTTAAAAGTTGAAAAAGCAAAGGTTACAAGGTATTAAACACATATTTTCAGCCGCTTTCAATTGCATATAATATTCGACAATTAAGTTCTTAAATATATGTGCCCTAAATATCGTAGGCAGGCACATAAAATAGATAATTTAAGGTTCACTGGATAACAACATACCTTGACATCTAGTTTTTCTCCCCTTTCATAATCAATGGGCGCGATTCCGGGTAAATAAAACGACCGAACGGGCAAAATATTGACGCAGAAGATAAAACATGACAATAGCCACAGGGTTGTTTTCTAGTGTTGCGTACAAATAACAAAGATCAAATTAAAAAATAAGGTTGAAAAGAAGTAATATATTGTTTCAGGAGGCACGTTAGGTAATAATCAAGTGCAGTTTAACAGAAAAAACATACCTTTTGTGACTTTCCGGAAAAGACAGCGTCCGCCATGATGGTTGCCGCGTATATTCTGTATTTATGCGCATGCCACGTCGCAAGTACCAGTGCCAAGCGTTGGCATTGGCCGTGAAGGACTGGTTCTGACTTGACTGGCGTGACTGGTGTGACTTACGTGACTCACGGCCTCTGTGTCGAAGGAGTCGAAAAACTTGACAAATTAGGGCTAAACTTTTCAAGTTGTTTCCAAGCGTCTTCCAAAAATCAGTATTTATAGCTTTAGTTTGATTTCTATACGAAAATTAAGGTCATATCTTCCTTTAGATGTTCAAAGATAATGTTTTTCTTGGGTTAAGTTGCCTACCGTGACCAATTTCAGAATAGTTTTAGACCAAAAGTCTGCGAAATCCAAAGTACTGCTTTTGGCTATAAATCACGCAACCACTGGCATGACTCGCGAAATGTATCGTAGAAGAACACATTTATCGGTAAGGCGACGGAGAAGTGGGTCTCCTATCTTTACATGTAATTGTTCAGCTGATTTTCAACTATTTGATGGGAACCAAAATCAACTTGATGCAAAAGAATACCCTGGAACATGATGTAGTTCCGGGAGTGCGTTGGGGTGGATGGGGGTGGGGGTGGGGGGAGACCGTAGTTCCAGCGATTACGTTAGTGTGCCTCGCGTAACTGCTGACCGGAGACTATCAAAGCGCCCTGAAAGCCGTTTTACGACAGAAATCCCGTTTTGATTTATTCTATTTTGTCTTCTTCGAGCCTGGTTTTCCTGATCTCCTTCTTCCTCTTTCTCTCTCTCAGTTCGTTGTTTTATTTACTTTTTTTCAGCGTTCCGCTATTAGTTTTTGACTTTCAGCCAATATAATGTTTGTCGAATTTTAACAGGTTTATATTTTGATTAGGCCTACTCACCTGAATTAAGGCATGGTTCTAGTTTCTATGCGATGTCTTGGTCATTTGTTATAGATCTTTTTTTTTTGTTAAAAATCTTGGTTCTTTATGCTTATTAAGATAGGAAATGAAACTTTTTGATGATTGGCTCGTTTTCAAGTGGTCACGTGATTGACCACGCCCTTAGTTTTAAGAATTTTGACCGTTTACATTACTGGATGTAAACGTAATAGAAATCTCTCGATTTTTCTCTCAAAACCTTTACCTCACTTAGCCATATGTCGTTCTAATCGGGGATTCTTAAAAGTAGTTTTGGTTTCGCCGTTATTTTCAATCTTTTTCTAGTCCCAGTCCCTCTCCAAAGGAAAGACGTTGTAATTGAAACCAACGAAATAAATTTGGAATCCCCGTTTAGTTTTCTAAACTTAGTAGTTTCGGCCATTCGTAGAAATCAACACAAGTCAAATATTACATCTGCAAAATATCGTAAATTTGAATTCAAATTTATATCAACAATTGGGTGTGGTATGTCACGTGACCAAGCAGCAAAGTTCCAAAAACCAAAAAATGAAATACGGCGTACAAATACTTCACCCTATGCCAGTTTGTAAGCGATAGCCTGAATATATTTCAAATTAGACCACCACCCTTAAATGTGGTAGGCACAGCCATTCCGAACATTTAAGCGCATGGACAAAACCATGCTAAATAAAAGCACAGCATATCGGATCTGAAAAGATCTACGGTCCAAAAATACGTAAAAGTAAGACTGAAACTGCAAGGGACCGTGAACGATAATGCTGCTATTGGCTGTGCCTACCACATTTAAGTTATTTTGCTTTGCGAGACTCACCGTGACACTTCGAGTTTCTTGTCCCCCGAAACACGTGATGTGGCAGCGCGTGATTCGGGGGACAAGTAAGTTCAAAGTACGGAACTTGATACAGTGTACGGGTTGGGCAATTTATTTGCGTTGGCTCTCCGAGCTGGCGTCATTTAGATTCGCTACACCGCACTGACGAGTCCCAATAAGGACGAAACAGCTGTCTGCGGTTGCAATCCTGCTGTATCGGTTCTAGTCGTGGTGTTGTCTCGCAAAGTCTATTTTTCACGTAGTATGATCAGCCTTGCTTGCATTGTTATTTCATTTCATTTTATTGCTGATCAGATCTCTCAGTAGATCCTACGAATAGCAGCATTATCGTTCACGGTCCCTTGCAGTTTCAGTCTTACTTTTAATGCAACATACCGGAAAAACGTGAAAAAAGTGTTTATTTTGGTGGCAACACTTTACGCTCTCCTGTAGGCTTAGTATTGACAAAAGCAGTCTAAGCCGCCCTCCCTTCAACGAATTGTTTGGTCACCACCCAAATTCTGGGTGGCACGTGACCAGCCGCAACCAGGGTCTCTCTCTTCTCAGAGAGAGACCCTGGGAACGAGGTTGATCGCGGCGCGCAGCGAGGACGACGACGTCATCAGAGGTCGAGGGTTCGAATTACACTATAGGAGTTATTCTAAAACTGGCTTGGGGGCTGAATAACTTCTCCCCGGGTGGAGATTTGAGTCTAAGACCAAGTATTTACTCTCGATCGGGCTTGGGGGCCGGGTAAATCCTCCCCAGGAATTTCGTTTTTGACTTTCTTAGCATATTTTTAATAATCTCCTCTTTCCTTGTTTACTGTCTTAGTTCGCTGTTTTCTTTTTTCTTTCTTTTCCTATCAGCTTTTTACTTTGAGATAATATAATATATGTTGACCAAAATTTTAACAGGTTTATTATTTAGGTCTATAAAAATTGGAACTTTAACCTACATCATTTAACTAATTTTATATCGATGTCGTGTCATAAGAATTCAATGTTTACTTCATCTAAACTTATTACTCTACCCATGTATTTCTGAAATTCCAATCCATCTGCTCATTATTTTTTTCGTGCCTCTAGCGTACTGATTATAAGTTGTTGTACTGGATTCAACGCGGCTAAAACGATTCAAACGAATCAGCATCTAAACCCTACTGAATAGGGAAACTTTTATTTTGGAAATATTTTAGTTAGTAAATCCAGTTCCTTTGGTTCATTTCTACAGTGACCCTAAGCTACCCTATGTCTATGAACTGGTGTTATTAAGAACTTAAATACTCCGATAAAAAATCTCAATTAGGCAATCTTCTTCTGTTCCATTACCCTGATAAAATCCATGCCTTACTAAAGTGCTCTCCCATGGAATGCATTGCTTTCGTGCCTTCATTTCAAAACCGGCATTGCGTGTAATTTTTATCCCAGTTCTGTTCGCAAGCATACCGACATAGACATCGTCCACTCTGTAGTATGGTACAAACGCAAAAGCTTTGACAAACGTAACTGCAACATCGTAGGATAAAACAAATCCAAAACCGGGACAGAAATCTGGATAATTTCTTCCGCCATATTCCTCTTTACTAACCTTCCATTTACCACGTCTCTTTACAAAAGGATGTTTGTAATGAATACCCATGTAAAGTTTTTTCTTTGGCGTTGTCATGGGATCACTCAAGAAAGAAAGAAGTTCCACAGAGTTCACAAACACGTCGTCGTCGGCCTTCAAAAGAAACGAGAACTTGCAATACCTGGTTGCCCATTCGAAGCCCATTTGTATCTTGAGGGTCTGGTTCCAGTAATGATCGTAGTAGTCAGCTCGCACGAGGTCTCCATAAACTTCATCTTCTTTCAACAACGAATTTGATTCGCTTTGTATTGGCGTTTGAGCGACAAGAAAAACAGTTGTCCATCGGGGTTTTAAGGCGTTTTCAAAGGCCCACGTTTTGCGAATGCAATTCCTTCTTTGGAAATTACCCGGAGCTGATGACACAAGAATAAGGAGACTGTAATACTGCGCACAAGGTCTTTTAGTGATTAGAGTTGTCTTGTGGTCAAACGGCTTCCAATTTGATTCCGCGATCAAATGTGCATATGGAATTACCGTTGTTGTTTTTGTTTGTGTCTTTGCATTTCCCAGCTCGCGTTCGTTTTCCAATTCTTTGTAAAACGGACGTGTACTTGATACAGGAGACATAAATCTCCCAGGGAAGAAATTGGTATAAAAGTAAAAACCCAATTGTAAGCATACAACAATTGCCAACATAGCGATGAACAACCGGAAAATGTCTCTAGTCAGTGGCCGCACCATTTTAAGATGTTTGGGCCCTTTGTGTCCTGTGTAAAAAACAATAACAGTAACAACCTCTGAGAAATCAGAAGACATCAAGTAGGTGTCTCTGTTTGCACAGGGCACATCGACTCTAGTTCCTGGTGCTTTGCGGTTCAATTCACCAGCAGGAACAACCTCGTTCCCAGGGTCTCTCTCTCCTGCCCCCCAGAGCGAGAGGAGATCTCTCAAGGAGATCTCTCTTCTCGCTCTGGGGGGGCAGGAAAGAGAAACCCTGGGAACGAGGTTGCAGCAGGAAAAGCGAAGAAATTAATAACAGAGAATCTCTCAATTAAGGGGTCTAAAGGTAACGAATCACATCCGCATTCTCTAACAACTGGTAGTCGCATGTGGCTGTGACTGTATCACTTGTGATGTCATCACTATTCCTGACAGAATTCTTTAAATGATTAGCTGATAAACAATTTGTTGACGTACGTAGCTGCTCGCGGGCGCAATGTTGCGCCGTTGCCGCAAGATGCCGCAACAATGTAGCGTTAAAAGTTGTCCCGTGTAACATAGATTAAAAATCGTCTTTAAAAATCGTCCTGTGTAACATCACCTTTAACGAACTCCTTAGTGATTTACTTCCGGCCATATTTAAAACCATTCCGGCCATTTTTAAAACCAATGAAAACCGATCCTGCAACGGAACTTTTGAAAGTCGTTCGTTTGCAGTCAAGCTTGCTAGCAAAAGTTACATTTCTATCACAGCTTCTCGTTTCTTCAATTTCACGAAACGTGGAGACGCGTCAGCAGTGTAGCAACACTCGTAAGCCTGTTATTCAGGTAGGTGTAAAATAACCAATATCGAAATTTTAAAAGAAAAGTCATCTGTGAAAATTCTCAGTGAATAACTCGTAATATTAGGGTAGAAAAATAATTGATAAATACCATGTATGTACCTAACTTCAACAAACTGACAATGAGCGAGTGTTACTTTCAATTTTCATATTTTGACAATGTCAGTTCGGTACCTCAGAGTTTCCTGAAGTTAGCAAGATACTAGCAATCGACTGTTTTACAACGAAAGCGAACTTAGTTGTTTCTTCTTCTTCCAATTTATTTTGTTTTAAAGCAATACCCATTCGATTCATATCTACTATAAATAATTATTCTTGAAACCTTGATCTGAACCTGCCAAGATATTATAAAGTTGACCAGTCAATTCCTTCTACCTACCTTTGACTGATATTCGTGAAGTAGATCGTATCAGTGCTTTCTATAGATGGCTACTCAACTCAATAACTTAATGCCGGCCACATTGGGGGATAAGATAACGAGCGAACGTTTAAATTAGAAATGAGAATCTGCTAAATTTATGCGATAACTGAAGCCTGGGCGAAATTTACTCTAAATTTTACAACACCGCCTGAAATCAGGCGAAAATACTCATCTCGTCGCGATTGTCGTCTATACAAGCAAGAGCCGCTTATTACAATTTGAAAGGAAAACACCACGAAACTGCTGAGATTGATCTACAGTTAGGAATAAATTTTAGTTTACTTTTTAAGCATCGAAATGAAATGAAGCTTCTAGGTACGGGCTGTTTGGAAGCTTCACTCGGCAGGTAGACTGGGAGGACTGTGGCAGTGGCGTGGGTTGAGAGGGTGGAACGGGCGGAATGCCGACCACATTGGGGGATAAGATAACGAGCGAACGTTTAAATTAGAAAAGAGAATCTGCTATATTTATGTGATAACTGAAGCCTGGGCGAAATTTACCCTAAATTTTACAGCACCGCCTGAAATCATATGCACACTGGGACACGTGAACCGCAAGGGACGAACGCGTGTATTGCACGCGGAAGGAACGAGAGGAAACCGCGCGAGGGACCTTGACCTCAAAAATCTTCCTCGGTCAAATGACACGATAGCCTTTTGTTAAGTTATTGTTTTTCTGTTTATGAATAATTTTTTTCTCACATTTAATGGCCTATGTTGACTGAAATGTTCCCTGTTTTTTAGTTATTAACTGAACACGGTAAACGGTTGTTGTTATCGAGGTTAATACAGGATTAAAAAGAGGTATAAAAATGAATTTATTCTGAGGTTTTACAGTCGAACCCCTATTAAGCGGTCACTCATTAAGCGGCCACCCCCTATTAAGCGGCCAGTTACTAACGTCCAAAAACTTTTGTCAGTATAATACTGTAAATAAAACCCGTTTTAAGCGTCCATCTCTATCAAGCGGCCGCGGCCACCTTTCTGCCGTCCCGATGAGCGTTCTTCTATTGTTTTTACCCCTATTTAGCGGCCAGTAAGAATGTAATATACGATGGCTTGGATTTATTTTTAACAAGCTCGGACGGTGACGGCTGATAAAATCATTCAAGCACAGGTTTATTGTCGTCTTCATGTGGTTCCGTTATTCTTTTTCACGTTATTTTGTAATGAAATAACGCAACCTTTTTAAATGGCCTTATGTTAATTTCTGACGAACCCCAATTAAGCGACCAATATCTATTAAAAAAGCGGCCAGTTGCCATATCCCTGAGGGCCGGTCCGCTTGATAGGGGCTCTACTGCATTTAAAATGCATAACCATCAAAACTCAAAATTACTAACAAAGCTTCTTGTTGCTCAAGAACCTTACATAGTTACATACATCACTTACTGCAATACCGCCAAAAAAAATCGGAAAATACCGCAATTTCACTGTAAGCCTGTATAGCTGGCAGATTCGTTGACGCGAGAGCAAAAAAAAAAAAAAAAAAAACGAGCGGTGCGAGGTGAGGTCGGATAATTGATGAATTACTTGAGTCAGAAATACAAAAAAAGTGGGGGTCACCGACTTTGTTTCAGAGCTAAAACCTGTGGCATGGTTTACAGGGTTTGTAGTTTACAGGGTTAATATAGATGATGAGTAAACGGAAGCAAATGATTTTGGTCATATTTTAAAGAAGTGCCTTGCCACCGACAAAAAATAATGTTACGTTGAACTACAATAAAATCATGCACATACAGAGAGCCAAAGCAGATTTACGTAGTACTGACTGAATTTCTACCATGATAATAGGGCTTTAAAATTACAAGCGCAACTTACTGCACTGGAGATTTCTCGTTGAATTTTGCTTCTGTAACAGGTCGGTCGTTAGTTGCACGTAAGGTCTGTCGATGACTGAATGTAGTCAATAATATTCCGCCCTATCCTTAAAATCCGCCCACTTGATCCAGACCTCCCACTTCACCGAGGACGTCAATAACCGTTCAATCGTGCAGGTTTTTTAAACACGTCCAAACAACCTAAGTCCTGCTTTATTTATGTTTAGAGGGCCCCTTTTAAAATAACTTTTTGGAAAATTCTCGCTAAGCAAAGAACTATAATTTTTTACTTATGATCAATTTTAACAGTTTAGTGTTTTTCTCCGGCTCTTAGTTTTCTTGCGTCGAGCTTCTGTTATATGTATTGTTGTCTACGGAAACTAAATTTGTTAGGATTTATATAATTATTACTTTTCTATTGCTGAACACACTTAAACCGTACGTAAAAATACGGAATTTTAAAACCTTATTCTACTCAGCGAGCTTTCGAGTAACGAGGTATTACCATGGAATTGGTTCTGTCCGTGAAAATCACCTGAGAATAATTAACAACTATTCACCGAAGTGGAGGTGGCTTGTGATACTATAACAGTGAGATAATATAAACAAAAAAGGATTATTTTAACCCATTATTTTTGTCAACGATTACAGTTTTCGCGCACGAGTTGCTCGGAGGTGAATAATTAACGAAGTGGAGGTGAATAGGGGTGGATATTTACCGAGCCGCGAAGCGGCGAGGTAAATATCCGCCGCTTTTCACCGACACTGAGGTGAATAATTGTTTTAGTATACAGCTATTTCGAGAAAGGTTGTCAGAAAAAAGCACAAAACTGCAAAAGCCAATCCCGAAAGATAGTATGGGTAGACGCATTGAGCTACTGCACGTGTTGAATACTAATGAGATATAACAACAAAATAAGCGCGAATTTCAGGTTTTCTTTCTTTTCAAACATGTGGAAACAAAGTACGTTTAGCCCCTCTGAACTTTAGAAGAATTTTCCTCACTCAAAAACATGCGACAGTAAACGTAAAGCTACAGATATATGCCCCTGAGAGGAAAAGAAATTTTCCACGTGCAAAAAAACAAATTTGTAAATTTCCTTTAGGCCAATATGCAAAATTCCAGTGAATACCCAGACCACCTTTCGGTCTTGTCGCGTACACTTTGATGTTTTTTTTTCCGACAACCTTTCTCGAAATAGCTATATACCAAACCAGTTGAATAGCCGGCCTTAAATTAAAAGTTTTACCGTGAAAGAAAGCAATTCAAAGGACTGAACACTGCGCACATGAAAAGGCGACAGCGCGGGAAAAGTCACATGACAACACTACACAGGCGATCGACCCACAGGCTTCCCAAGCTCAAAAGTCGTCTTTTTGATGTGTTTTTGAGAGCCCTTCGGCAGCCGACTCTACATACGTGGTGTATGCGACAGCTTGTGTATATAGAGAAATGTATGGGAAAATCACGGATTCTCTAAAATCGGGTAAATAACTATCTATTTTGAAATAAAGTTTACCTTCCTCAAATGTGTCGCTTACTTGTGTCTTGTGCCGAATTTGAAGCCATTCCGACGCCATTTAGCGAAGTTATTCAAAGTCGTTGTCTCCCCTTCTTTTTAGAAAACTAAATGTCGATATTTCATGAATTCATGAACATTTATCCAAAAACATAATATGCTCCTATCTGTCTCTTGCTAGAGAAAGAGGAAAGCTGTTGCTTTCAAAACGTTCCATCAAATTTCATGGAGCAATTTTAAAATCCTAAGGTGATATTTATATTCACGAGACTAGAATTCACAACAACCTCTCAAGATAAATTATTCAAAGAGCGAAGAAAGACACATACATAGGCGAAATTTCTATTTGAGCCCCCTCGAAACGCGTTCGCAAAATGAATCATTTGGGAAAGGTAGAAAAATGCTATGTGGACAACGTTTCATTGCATGCTGTGTTTTCGCGAGAGAGGTTTACATAGACTTCATCTAGAGTTTTTCACCCGTTTGTCAAATAGTTCCTCTTTTTTGTAATAGTCTCCGAGGCACAGTTCGGCGGAGCTGCCAATGAAAAAACCCTCAACGGCACGTGACGATGAAAGGAAAACGACAGTGAGGGAAGGATCTTTGCTCCATTACGTTTTAACAAAATTTAACTCTGTTTTACTTGTTACTTTGAACACTTGCCACCAAGATGTCGCGACCGTCGGTTACCGAGCCGCCCATGCCTGATGAGCCGTCTGTTGAAGGCACAAGTGTAATAATTGGTCACAATTGTAATAAAGTCACAAGTGTAATACGATTTGGTCACAAATGTAATAAAGTCACAAGTGTAATAAGAGTTGGTCACAAATGTAATAAAGTCACAAGTGTAATAAGATTTGGTCACAAATGTAATAATGGTTCACGTAGACACAAAAGAGACTGACACCTGTCATTCAAACTTATGTCGTCAGTCGCCATCGCTTTACACATGTTACATGAACACAATATTTATTGAAGACCTTGTCTTGATGGACATAATAATTTATTGTAACAATTAAACACGTCAAATCAGGTACTGCTTTCAACTAGTAACATATTCATAGCATAAAGAACAAAACTTAGGCCTGACAATAATCTCATCAGCATTTGACAAACTCAAGGGAGTCTAAGACGTCTATTTAGCCGTAAACAGTCATTTAAACTTGAAACTCAACTTCAACAACACAATTCAAGTAACAAAACAGTGCGACTATACTAACTTTGTTAATGTGATAGCAAATCTTGTCAGTATATTGGTATTCATTTTATGGCTATTGATGTCTTAACGATAAACACAAATCAAAACACTTCTCCGTAAACTAAACATGGTAGTCTACGCTTTTTTGCCATTTTTCCAAAAAATCCCAGCTATGGCAAACCAACCATACTCTAACGGCTCTAGTCTTATCCAGGCTTGGTGCCATCTAGGGGACTTTATTGCCTCTTGAAGTTGAGCAACAGCGCCACTACCTTTTCCTTTTAACATCATGATTTTCCGCATGCTGATAACTGCTTGCTCCTCGGGAAACTTGGGTATATAAACCCTGGGGCAAGGCACTTTGTCCACGGTCGATTTAAATAACTTGTTGACACATTTTAAACTGGTTCTCATGAAAGGAAAGGCTAACAAAGTAATAGTGATTATCAGCTCAAGCACATCGTTGTTTAAGAGCTGATGAGTACTGCTGGAGGATACTTCGTCGCATGCGTCCTCCTCAATTTCACCTGCTTCATCGTTTACGTCACTGTCAACGTGACCTGTGCCACAGTAAATGTCGCCTACGTCATCGTCGACGTCACTTGCCTCACTGTTAACGTTATCGTCCTCATTTTTAACATCACTTACGTCATCTTCGACATAACCTGTGTCATTGTTAGCGTCGCCTTCGTCCACATCAGTACGGCCGTCATCGGCATCTGAGATACCCATATTGTTATTGAACTCTGGCATCAGACTCACATAATGTTCTCCATGATTTTCGGCGAAATGGCCAACAAGATAAACGGAGGCTAAGGGAACGCTCAGTGAGGGATGGAATACATGTTGTGCCCCAGCCCCAAGTGTAGATGTAATCTGGATGTTGATGTTGTATAAATTTGCTGCTGCAAACAACGTTAATTGATCACCAAATGTGCTCTTTCTTTTCATATATTGCAGGTATTCTTCCCAGGATGCAAACTCAGTGTCTACTAATTGTTCCGAAAGGGGAAAGCCTTCGTGATCAACTGGGTGATTTTGTAAATATGTCACTATTTCTTCTCGCATTGTTTCAGGGGATCTGAAAATACCCAACGCATTTAATTGGTGTGCTAGAGCGGCAAATTGGCAGTTGCCATCTCCAGGAGGATTATATATAACTTGAAAACCCTGATGTTCAATTACCTTAGTGTAGTCGTCTCTTGTCATTACTATATTAAACCTTGTATGGTGCAGGACTTTTTTCCTTCTTGATAACTTTGCGGCTTTTTGTTTTCGTTTTTCCTCCTGGAAGGTCAGACTTGTGACGTCATCCACAGGTAGCCACTTATTTTCCTTTTTTCCTGTGACCAGGGAAATGTACGACACTTTGTATGTTTGGAGTTTGAGGTTTCTCTTTTCTATTCGGGCCTCGATGATATGTCGCTTTTTCTTCGCTTTTCCTGATAGGCGTACTAAAACCTTTTCTCCAACACCATATTTGGCAGGAGGGTTTGATCCTAACTTAGCCCTCTGCATCCTCTTGTCGCACCGGTCTGTGGCCTTGTGGGCGCCCTGTCTGACTTGAGAGACATGCTTAGAGCGCCGCCTTCGATCAGCTACAGTGGGATTAATTTTGCCATTATTAGCCACTACCTCGTCATCTACCTCGCTTGGTTTTAAAGAATTCCACTTTCGGGCAAAGTAAACTTGTATCTTAAAACCTCCTTCGGGTCATTGTTCAGAATCCGCTGGTAGGTAGGAAGGCTCTTTACCCAGTTAACACCTTTTCCTCCCATTTTGATGAGGTCATATTCCATCTTTGCCCGTAAAGATCTGTGGCTTCGTTCCACCTTCCCTTGTGACTGGGGATGATAAGGGCGACTACAAATTGTTGTGATGTCCATACGACGACAGAGTGTCTTCACTGCGCTTTTAAACTCGCCCCCTTGGTCACTCTGAATTACCCGCGGAGGTCCATACTCCATATAAATACTCTTTAGTTCCTTTGCGACTTCCTTGCTGCATTTGCTAGTGAGAGCGCGAAGCCAAACGAAGCGACTAAATACATCCATCACGGACAGCACGTATCGATATGACTTCCCATTCATCTTCACAACTCCTTTCTTCCCCATGTCCATCAAATCTATTTGATGCCTTACTTGAACGTCTCTAGCACGAATTGGTTTTACTCTCGCCTTGTTTAAAACTTTGCATTTCTGCGAAAGTGGTCTTTGTCAGAATTCAGTATGTTTTGAACTCTTACACGACTTAGCCCGACATAGTTCTCCCTCAATGAATACACTAGCTTTGCTGCACCTGATCCTTTTGTGCGATCAAATTCGTCTGCGACAAGTTTACTTATTTCTGAATTTCTAAGCAACCGACGCCGTTGAAAATAAAGTACCTTCTTTCCGTTTTCTTCCTTTAGTGTTATTTGTCCGCCAGCTCTCCAATACCGTACATTTGCAGATCTCTGAGCTTTAGTTCGTTCTTTTACGGGTGGCTGAGACTCTCCTTCGACAATTTTTATAAGGGCTTCATAAATGTCATCCGCAATCGCAGAAGGATTTCTCTTTCCTCGCCCTCCATTATCGCCAATGCAACTGTGTATTACAAATACACCAACTAAACGAGCCAAGAACTTTACACTCTTCATTCTGCAGGGTTGGATCAACAACGTATTTTACGTTTTCGATTGAAACCCACGTGTTACTAAATGTTTGTCGCTGACGGACCAGAGACTGCGCGCAGAGCGAAACCAATTAAGAGATTGGAAAATAGAGAAGTGAAAAATATGAATTCAATATATTACCTTATGGTTGTCATTTCAGTGCTCTTAGAAGGGCTCGACCCGGCCCGTTCGATGTATAAAATAGAAAACGGATGAAATGTAACTGATGATTATGTTTTTACCTATAGAAAAAACATTTATTAAATTTGTGACCAAATCCTATTACACTTGTGACTTTATTACATTTGTGACCAAATCTTATTACACTTGTGACTTTATTACATTTGTGACCAAATCTTATTACACTTGTGACTTTATTACAATTGTGACCAATTATTACACTTGTGCCTTCAACACCGTCCACCTGTCGACAAACCTGGGTTGGCTTTCTTTTGATTTTGTCGACATTTACTGAGGTCTACTGCTGTGTTACGACCGAAATTTTTATTTCAGTTAGCGATTTACTTTACCAAACAAACTAATAATATGAAATTCTGGATTCTTGACAACGTGTTTTTATTAGAGATATTCTGGTGGTGTAATTTAACCACCTGAGATTAAATTTTGACATTTTATGTAATATATCAAACACGAGAGAGCGTGTTTCATCACATTTCCAAACACCGAGAAGAGAGTTGAAAATACGACGCGCAGCGGAGTATTTTTGACGAACTTTGAGGTGTTTGGAAATGTGATGATACACTCTCTCGAGTGTTTGATATATCTTCTCAATCGAAACTAAAACTACGGAGAAAACGGAGAAATAAAATCATAAAAATCTATGCTAATTAAGATCAGATTTCCAAACTGCCTTCACGGTTCTGATTTCCTTTGTTTTAACTAGATGAATTATTAATGAGTTTAAGAAAGATTCGTGAACATTAATACCAAAGTTAATACGTCCCCTCCTGCTTCTTGGCAGAGAAGGAGGAAAGACATAAGAAAGTAACATACGATGCTTGGATTTATTTTCAACAAGCTCGGACAATGACGGCTGATAAAATCATTCAAACACAGGTTTATTGTCGTCTTCATGTGGTTCCGTTATTCCTTTTCACGTTATTTTGAGTTGAAATAACATAACATAACTTTTTAAATGGTCTGATGTTTATTTCTGACGAACCCCTATTAAGCGGCCAACCTCTATTAGGCCCGTTTCAGACGCCGTACTTCACATGAGCCGAATTAAATTAGCGCGCGAATACAGCCGCCTCTCCGCGCTCCGACCCGCTAGCTGCGTTCGGAGGGGAGAGAACGCAACAAGCGGGTCGGAGCGCGGATAGGCGGCTGTATTCGCGGGCTACATGTTGTGCGAAGGTCAAGCATTGGTCTTGTGTTGTAATCTGAAATGTCAGCCGCCTTCTCTTCCTTACCCCCCAGAGAAGGGGCCCTCCTCTGACGGGCAAGGAAGAGAAGACGGCTGACATTTCAGACTACTTGTGTTGCGACACCGCGTGCCGATTACGGATTAAGTCTCTCGTGATCTCTCTTTGAGTTTAAAATATAAATGCTCAAGTAAATTTCGTGATAATGTTTTCCCACGTATGTACATACAGACATATATCAACATGTAATACTTGAATTCTCCTATCATAATTTATAACATTGATATTCTACGAAAATTATTTACTCGCCTTCCAAATCTATTCCTATTATTTCCTCTTGAGAACGATTGCCAATATCCTGATTTGACGTCACTACTCCCAGTTTCTGCTTCACTCGGTCAAGGGTTTCGTTAAAAATAGCGGTTTTAACCAAATCTAAAAATTGTTGCGACATTTTACTCAGTATAATGCAAAGAGTTAATTCGGCGAAAGAAATGTTTGGGTTTATAGGCACTTTTAAGTGTCGTGCATGTTCGAGAAACGTATCGAGTATACAGAAGGGCGTTTTGATGTTTGGTCGTCGAGATTCAGTTCTTCAGTCTTCAGCTTATTTTGTGAATTTTTCAGGATAAATAGACTGTGGAAGATAAGCGAAATATCCTGCGACAACATTGATGTTCTCTTGTGTTCACAGCACTTAATTTCAATGCTAGCAAAGAAGTTGAATTTGCATTTTCGTAGCATCATAGTTAGTGGAGGAGACTAACTATGGTAGCATCGATTCGGATCCAGACAAGGTGAAAAGTATTATTGCTGGAGGGAGTTTAAAGATATTTCGGATTCTAAACTCGGCATTAAGAAGTACGGGCAGTTTATTCGTTGTTATTTTCGGCCGATCAACATTCTTGCGAGAAAATATCGCGAATATATTTTGGGCCTTGAAAAGGGTGCGAGCCAGCGAGTCAATGAGGTTAGCCCAAATACCACATCAGTTAAGCTGAATATATCACTCCTTTTAGCTTAAAAAAAATGACTCCGGTTAGCCTACAATTAGTTTAGGTAGTTTCCGGTTAGCTTTTACATTGAGATAAGGGATTTCTTTCTCGCACGGTTCACAAAGCCTGCGTGGTAACAGACTCTGATCTAATCGAGTCTGTTACCACGGAAACATTGCCTATCGGGGAAGTAGTCTTCAAAAAACATTGACAGAAGAAAAGAAAGATGTCACACTTCAATGCAGCCTCAAAAGGAAAAGTAGTTTTGAATAAACAGTTCATTAAAAAAATGTTATGTTAACAGGTGTACTAAAGTTATATTTGCTAGTTTTATCAATTTCACACACATATATGATGAGGGTTTTATGACCCACTATATTATTAGTGTTTTTTGCCCGAAATTCGGCTCTAATTTTGATGCAACAACTGCCGGTATGTTATTAGTGTTTTTTCGCTTCTGCATGCATTGCGTGCCGTTTATTTCTTTGCCATATCAAGTGGGATAGACTACACACTTGATGAATGGGCTAAAACCTCAGTTACCTAATGTCTTTTTTAAATGTCAAATAAATTCGCAATGAGAAACAACTGAAAATTATGTTGTTGCCATTCTCCCTCCCCCTCTCCCTACCAACTGCCATTTTTTTCGCCTATTTTGCTTGTTAACAAGTAAAATGGAAGAACAGCGGAGAAGGACGGCATTCTCTTACCGAATTCCGCACATTCTTGTAAACTAAATTTCTCAAGGGAATATTTTAATTTCCCAAAGGAATACTTTTCGCTGTGGGTGATGAAAACGTCGCTCGAAGGGACTGCGTCAGCACTTCTGATTTTTCAAGTGTTACTGTCTTTATTGAAAGAAGTATTTTTAGCTTGTCACTCATCACTCGCAGGCAAATCTCGAAAAAAGGAAAGATACGAGGCAGGCAATCCTCCCTAAGAAAAAAGATGGCGGCGGTACATTTGACCACAATACCTTGCGAACCTAACACAGCGCATATGGCACACAGAATGCTATGCTTTTGCGAAATTCATCCCCGTACTAACAACATTGTTCACGCTGGGTTTCAAGGTTTTAGAGCTTTTCTGTGCGCTTTTATGAGCGTTTTTGCAGTTTTCGCGCGCTAAGCATTATAGGTAAATGTACCAGTCGCCATCTTTTTGCATACGGTGGATTTCGTTGGCGTTTTGAGACTACAGTGTATAATTTTCTATGCCACACGTCGCTCGTCATCTAGCCTTTTGCAAATTGAAGGTATGTATTTTCCACAGTTTTCTGCAACTGTTCGATTGAATCGCTATTTCATTGTCAGAGGATATTTGCCAATGCGATTTTCTATTGTAATAATCTCAGTGTAATCTTATTTGAATTGTTTCAAAACGTTACCTGGAAAGCATATGGCGTAGTTGTTGCGTAATGAACGCGGGCTCAAGGCAAGCGTAGGTTTAAAACATAACACATGCGATACAAAAAATATTGAGCAAAATAATAAATGGGAAGCACTTATTAGCTCCTTTGGGGGTAAAGAAAGAAAAAAAAACATCGAAGGGAGAAAAAAAAGATCGTGTGCGTGCCTGCCCGTGTGTTGAACTCTCGACCTCCCTGCTTTCTAATACAATAGGCCAACGCATTGAGCTAACCTAACACATAGGTCCGCAATGCGTACATGTGTCTAGAGCGTTATGCATTAGTCGGGGAAGCAATTTGAGTGTAATTTTAGGAGGTTTAAAGCAGAGATAGAAGAAAAAAAATTATTTTTGGAACATCACTGAAATGTTTTCAACTTTTCAGCTTATACTGCTGCTCATACATGTGCTTTATTATGAAAAATAATCGTTGTCTCAAAGAGACTTTGATCATTCAATATTTTACTTTTAAAGAGAACTTGAGTGAACTACAGCCCTGCCTAGGAAAATGAAAAACGCTGGAAACGGTGCCAAGAAACATTTCATGTCCGGTGCTTTCACAACTATGTCCACTACTTTACAAACTATTGAAAACCCTGCTGTTTGCTTACCGTTAGCTTTCACTGGTTGGTTAGGGCAACACCATCTCATATATATATTTATTCCTACAGAATATGTACTTTAAAATTTGGTTTATTCTCGGTCAGTACTCGAAGATCCAACTCGAAACCCAACTCGAAAATCCAACTCGAAATCCTAACTCGGAAATGAGTCTGTCTCTTAGTATTGATTGTTTTCTTTTCATTACTTGGAAGTATATCTTTTTTAAGACTGGTTTCACTAGCGAAGGTGTCGGAGTCATAAAAGCGCTTACAACACAGTGAAAATCATTTTTTTCGATTCAACGTCTCCTCGATACACAAAAGTGTAATCAAGAAAGAGCCTGCAGCGTGATTGATAAAACTACAAAGTTGCATTCACTGATTGATAATCATGAAATTATTTCAGAAGCACGTACCTTTTCGGTACGGTGTTTTCGCTTTGACTGCCAACATAGATCAATGATCTTAAACACAAGAACTTCCCGTTCTAAAAAGCGTTTGAACTGTTCATCACGTTATACTGTTTTGTTTGCTAGTCCGCCTACACGAGTAATACAGTCTGTATATATGTATGCCATATTTCCCCGATAGAGCAATGTTCTCGTGGTAACAGACTCAAATCGAGTCCGTTACCATGAGAACACTGCCCTATCGGAGAAGTAGTTTTCAAAAAACATTGACAGAAGAAAAGAAAGATGTCAGACTTCAATGCAGCCTCAAAAGGAAAAGTAGCTTTGAATAAACAGATCAATAAAAATTTGATAAGTAAACGGGTGTATTAAATTTATATTTGCTAGTTTTATCAATTTCACGCACATATATGATGAGGGTTTTGTGACCCACCATATTATTAGTGTTTTTTTGCCCGAAATTCGGCTCCCATCGCTCCCATGTCGCACGTGTTATGACTGTCATACTCAATCGCTCAACCTCGTTCCCAGGGCTTTTCCCTTCTTCTTGGGGGCGGTCGGGAAGAAGGGAAAAGCCCTGGGAACGAGGTTGTGTCATGCTTGGCATGTTGGGAAGCCACAGAAGCGTTGACGTGATAGACTTATTTTTTATTTGGAAGGTTTTTGCCCATGATCACTTCAATCTGGGCTGATTTTTTTCTTTTTTGCTTTCCTCATAGCATTAACGTCTTGATATGTTATTCTTCACACATTTTTTTGCCAAGAAGTCGAAAATAGTTCGGTGAAAAAAGCAAAATCTGATCGTATAATCCAATATTTTTAGTTACAGGTAATTTTCCTAGAAATCGATTTTTATTATGATGTAATTGCCATTTGAACCAATCAACTGTCTTGAAAATGTTTAGCCCTTTTCTTTTAAAAAATGTAAAGATTTCTGTTTACTAAATCTAATAAAACACATCAAATATAATTTGTGTCTTTCGTTTATACATAGAATCGGTCCTTTCTAACTGCCCGGGAGTATTTTGCTTTGAGTTCTACGCCGTGATTTCTTGTTGAGTTTTACTTGAATTCTTTTCTACTGACGTTTATCCCTGAAGTTAGTTCCAAATTCTATTCGGTTCTAGAAAGAACGGTCGATTGCCAACAGACAACAGATCCCGTCCACTCGCACGACGACAAGAACAAGAACACAAACCATGCACCTAGTTCCCAATGCTCTTCGGTTCAATTCAGGGAGTAATCGCACTCACGCCGTAACACCAAAAATTCCATAAATTCCATCGCTTTTCCGCTTTACAGCATTAACCGATGACGTCATTCTGTGACGTCATCGCTTAAAAATTAAGAAGCTTTAACTCAGTTTATCGACATGAATCATTTGTAGATGCCTAACGAGGGTACGATTAATGAAACTGCGAGAAATGAAGAACAGCTGATACAACTTGAGCGTTTGCCAAACTGAACTGAACGAAGGCAAGTAACAGACCTGTACACGTCATCACATTGGAATGTCAAATGGGTCATCCAATTTATCAAACTTGACCAAAATCAACCAAGTTATCAAAGGAACAGCCGCCGACAAGCACTTCCTTTTTAACAAAGTTTAATAAAATAATGTTTTTATAAAGGTTAATAATTTTTTTTTTTAAATTTTACACTCTTGTTGTATTAACTGTTTACAATCCCCACCGCATACCTGTTTTTTTTTAAAACAGGGAAAAGCCCCTTATTTAATGACCGGACTTTCTAGAATATTCTGTGAAAACATTTGCAAGCGGCCTGATTTTGTTATTGCGCGATGTGTGTTACAGAAATTTTTTTCTATTATATTCCGCTAATATACAATACAAAGAAACGGTAGAACGACATTCTTGCTGTGTTACCCACGGGATTCCCTTTCATATTTTGTTTTCCTTTTTTCGCGCGGAGAGCCTGCTTTTTGGCTATAAGGCCCATGTCAGACGTCGTGCTTCTGCCGTGCCGAACTTAATTGCAATAGGTTCGACTGTAGTCGTGCCAAATTCAGGATTAAATGAAGTCACTTAACAATTAGTCAGCGGTGATCAAACAAAAATGGCGCCGTTACTACCCCCGTTAAAATACATGATTTAATATAATTTATGAATTTTGTTTGGCACGGCAGAAGCGCGACGTTTGAATCGCTGCCGTGCCAGAGTCGTGTAGCACGGCAGAGCTTGTCGAACTTAATTGCTTTGCCGAACTTAGGCCCAGTTCAGACGCCGTGACTTAATTGTAATAGGTTCGACTGTAGCACGGCACAAACACGACTCTGATCCAGACATCGTGCCAAATTCAGGACTTCCTGAAGTCACGTAACAATTAGTCAGCGTTGATCAAACAAAAATGGCGCCGTAACTACCCCCGTCAAAATACATTTAATATAATTTATGAATTTTGTTTAGCACGGCAGAAGCGCGACGTGTAGCACGGCAGAGCTTGTCGAACTTAATTGCTGTGCCGAACTTAATTTTAAGTTTGATTCAGACGCCGTACTTCTGCCGTGCTTTTGTCGAACTTAATTCCTGAATTTAATTCGGCACGGCAGAAGCACGACGTCTGAACTGGGCCTTAGGGCGCGTTCGTTTGGGATCAATCCGGAATAAGAATAATTGAAATAATACAAGTTAGCGTTCGTTTGGCTGCTCTTCCTATTCCGGAATACTTGGATTTCCATTCCGACTATTCTGTTCCCAGTAGCAGAATAGCCGGAATATATTCCAGAACATATTCTTAGTTCCAGAATATTCCCAAACGAACGCGCCTTAATTTTTAGTTTGATTCAGACGCCGTACTTCTGCCGTGCTTTTGTCGAACTTAATTCCTGAATTTAGTTCTGACTGTAGGCCTAAATCACGCAACCACTGGTTTGACTCGCAAAATGTATCGTAGAAGAACACATTTATCGGTTACTGTTATATACGCCGGCGAAATAGGTCTCCTTTCTTTTGCATGTAATTGTCCAGGTGATTTTCAACCGCTTGACGAGAACCAAAATGAATATCCAAAAGTAATACCCTGGAAGATGATTTTCGTGTAATGGGGTGGGGGATTATGGTTCCAGCGATTACGTTACTGTGCGTTAAGTGATTGCTGACCGGAGACTACCAAAGCGCGCTGAAAGCCGTTTTACAGCAGAAATCCCATTTTGATATATTTTCTTTTTTCTTTCGAGTCTGATTTTCCTGATCTCCTTCTTCCTTGTTCTCTCTTTAAGTCTTTGTTTTATTTAATTTTTTTTTCAGCATTCGAACAGGTGTACATTTTATGAACGTTTTGGATCTTTCACTAACCTTCTTAAGTAAATTTAACTAATTTTAGTTCGATCTCGTGTCACAATAAGTCAGTGTCTACTTTAATAATTACTCTACTGATGTATTTCTTAAATGGTCGCGTTTTTCCGTGCCTCTAGAGTGCTAATAGTAGTGTTTCAAATTAAGTTGTCGTTGTTGTAGGGTATTCAACGCGACTAAAGCAATGGATACTTCAAAAATGTTACACAGTTCAGTAATAAACGCGTTCGATCTAGTGCTGCACTGAATGATGCAGTCGTAGATTGATAATGTTAGGTTCTGCCATTTCTTGTACATTGTCTACAGTGAGCTGTCTTTGCTTCGAGCCCGGCGTATCCAATCGAAAATTCCGTTATCGAACTTTCATTTCATTCATTTTTATTTTATTTATTTATTCCATTCCAAAATTACAAAGATAAATATAAACTGAACCAGTAGAAGATGGGAAATGGAAAAGGGAAAAAATATAGCTAGCTAATTGGATGTCCTTGTTTAAATGACAATAATAATAAGGCCAATAAAAAAAGTAAACTTAACATAGGAGAGGAAGAGATATGAATTAATTAATACTGAGCAAAATAATTCTGGTAGAGTGCTTTTTTTAAAACGTTTTCTAGTTAACAAGGTACGTATGAAGGTCATTCCAAGAGTAGCATCCAATAACACGCAGTGGGGCAAAATCTCCTTATATTTATTCTGGAGAAACCGGGATTTAAGTGTTGCAAGGATGCACTTCGAGTAGCGTAGTGATGTTGCTCAGATAACAGAGATAAGGTGTAATTAGACTCAATCGAATTCCAATCGTTCGATTGATTTGGATTAGATCCAATAATCGAACATATGCGAACCTCACCCTAGAACATGACCTAGACTTGCCACAAAGATCTAGAGCGACGAAGTCGCGAGAGGCCCGGCAAAGACGAAGACTTAATTGAAAGTCTAGTTCTGCCATTTCTTGTACATTGTCGACAGTGAGCTGTCTTTGCTTCGAGACTCAGAGAGGGTATATTATCTATCTTTACTTTTTCATCCCTTATCACTCGTATTTACCTTTAGCCTGGAGCTCAGAAGGTCGGCAAAAACAGGCTATGCAATCTCGCCAACTTTTTTTTTGGCGGAATGATGGGCTGGGAGTGCAATGCCCACCACCCTTACTACTCGCTAGCCACATAGGAGGAGGGTGCAATCCAAGTGGCTAGGACCGCCAGGTGGGGGAGCACGTACTTAACGTATTATTCGCCAGGGAATCGAACCCTGCCCCACCTACCCAACAAAAAAAATTCAGCACACGACAAGACAGGACAGCAAAGGCAAGACATCACTCGGCAACAGAACTGGAACATCTCGGGACAGAGCTAGACAACAGGACTGGAGCATCTCAGGACACAGCATCATCACAGGACGGCAACAGGACTGGAGCACTCAGGACTCGACGGTAGCTCGAGGAGGAGTAGGAAACACAGAAGGAACGATATCAGCAGTGAGGCAAGGAAGGTCAACAAGGTATGACACGACTGCAAAATAACTTAAAGAGCATAAATGAGGATTATCTTGGTGACGTTGACCCGTACGTTACGGACCACTATATTTGAAAACCTTCACGCAGTCTCCCACTTCAAAAACGAGACTTCTACAGCTTTGCAATATGCTCGAGACTTTGGCACAGTTGCAAAAGATTCATTAAAAAGAACGACAAAGTGAAGCGCAAAATACTTTACACATGACAATCGCTTTATCCAGTTCCAACATCTAGTATGGAGTTGGCAGATGTTGAAGTGATGAAGCCTCCGCTCCACCAGCTGCAAGGATAGATCCTCCAATTGAAGTAGCGATAAAGGGGTTAGTGGACAAAGATCGTCCTGCAGGGCAGAGAAAAGTGAGCAGTGAAACCACAAAAGACAAAGCCGAAGCTCTCCCATCAGCAGTGTATTACACGCAACCTCCTCATACCAAAGTAATGTTCAACGACGACTCAACAATGAAGGTCGAGAAGGAATTGAACAAATTACGCCACAAGTCACGGATGGCGAAGGGGACTCGCATGTACCCAGCATCACGTTTGTGCACGGTAGCACGGTTGAAGTAGTTGCTGTTGGTGAACTGCCAGATCAAGAGAATGAATACGACACCGACTCAGATAGCGATATGGATGATGGCGATCATGACTCCTATGCTCATTTCCGTTTTGTAAACGGTCGATGCCATTTTAAACGGTCGATGCCATCATTGGTAACCAAGGTTTTCGGAATGGAGAGTGCCATATCTGCTCTAGTTTAGGCCTGGATATAGGTCGAAACTGTGCTTTGATTATTAGATGAAATTAGGCTTAGAGAAGACGATTATTAAATCTAAGTTAGATTCACGCTTAGGTTAGGGATAGGGATAGGGTCATCTATTATAGATGTAACCGGTAAGAAAGTCACCTTATATAATTAAATTTTTCGAGAATTTGGCGGATCAACGTGGTGGTGTAGTGGTGAGAGAGGGATGCTAGCATGTCAGAGGTTCCAGGTTCGATTCTGGGTGCTGACGTAGAATTTTCATTTTTCTTTTTAGTAGAAAAAAAATTTGATGACTGTGAAAACATTTCTAAGTGTCGCAAAAATGGCACCGACCGTTTACGAAACGGAAACGTGCGACTCCTATACCGCCACACAAAGCTCAGTACACTATTCAGGTCTGGTCGCGCTATTCGCTCTCATTTTTGCCTTGACTTGTAGAGTTTGCAAGATCAGGTGTGCGCATGCACATTACCTTGTGATGACTCTTTGATCCGGAGTTAATTAAATGTAAACCCAAAAATAGCACTACCTTGGACCAGGGAAGGCAAACATCGAAGAGGCAGACCTAAAGAGACTTGGAGACGAAATGTAAAGAAGGAATGGGGGAGTTCAAATTCAAAAGTTGGCTTGCTGCTGGTGCATGTGATAAGAACCGAGAGGATATGCTAGTGAGGACGCAAGACCCGATTTTCCCGATATGCAAAAGAAGCATGATGATGATTACTTAAACAAATTTTTTTGAAATGAAGTTTGCGAAAGAGTGATTACGACAGAGGAAACTTTCTACTGTTGAGCATAATGTACCCTTCCGCTGAGATTCAACGATGTAAACCTTGACCATGAACGAACACAAAATTGTAATCAAAATGACAGTCTGTAAAGTAACCGTAGATATTATTCCATATCGAATTCCCACGTTTCCCTTTATTAGTATCTTCTGCTCTCTCGAGCCATTTCCGCTTACATTTGTATCAAATTTAGCCTTACAGTGAATTTTTTTGGTGTTAGATGTAAAATTGCTTAAATTTTAACTGTTTGATGTTATAGAAGGAAACAAGTTAGTTTTTAGTGTTGTCTAGGTACCCCATCCAGACCTTCCAACCAGGGGCAGTTAGTTGGGGCGAAACGAAGTAAACCGGGCAGAAATCGTAGCAGCAAAAGTTTTCTATAACTTTAACTTTTGTAGAAAACTTTCGCCGCTACGTTTGCTGCCCGGTTTACTTCGTTTTACCCCGACTAACTGCCCCTGGGTCTCCGAAGGATGCCTACGACCTCGTGCTTTAATCTGCTTCTTGGTGTCTGGAACCCGTGATGAAGCCAGTACTTTCCCTTGTTTTTTGACATATTACTTCGTAAATTCAGTTCCTTTGGTTCATTTATACAGCGACCCTATGTCAACGAACCGGTATTATTAAGAACTTTAATGCTCCGATAAAAAATCTCAATTAGGCAATCTTCTTCGGTTCCTTTACGCTTATAAAATCCATGCCTTACTAAAGTGCCCTCATTTGGATTGCATTGCTTTGGTGCACTCATTTCAAAACCGGCATTGTGTGTAATTTTTATCCCAGTTCTGTTCGCAAGCATACCGACATAAACATCGTCCATTCTGTAGTATGGTACAAAGGAAAAAGCTTTGACAAACGTAATTGCAACATCGTAGGATAAAACAAATCCAAAACCGGGACAGAAATCTGGATAATTTCTACCGCTATATTCCCCTTTCGTTATCTTCCATTTACCACGTCTCTGTACCAAAGGATGTTTACGATGAATACCCATGTAAAGTTTTTTCTTTGGCGTTGTCATGGGATCACTCAAGAAAGAAAGAAGTTCCGCAGAGTTCACAAACACGTCGTCGTCGGCCTTCAAAAGAAACGAGAACTTGCAATACCTGGTTGCCCATTCGAAGCCCATTTGTATCTTGAGGGTCTGGTTCCAGTAATGATCGTAGTAGTCAGCTCGCACGAGGTCTCCATAAACTTCATCTTCCTTCAACAATGAATTCGATTCGCTATGTGATCTCGTTTGAGCAACAAGAAATACAGTGGTCCATCGGGGTTTTGAGGCGTTTTCGAAGGCCCAAGTTTTGCGGATGTAATTCCTTCTTTGCAAATTACCCGGAGCTGATGACACAAGAATAAGAAGACTGTAATACTGCGCACAAGGTCTTTTAGTGATTAGAGTTGTCTTGTGTTCAAACGGCTTCCAATTTGATTGCGTGTTAAAATGTGCATATAGAGTTACTTTTCTTGTTGCTTTTGTTTGTATCTGTGCATTTCCCAGCTCACGTTTGTCCAAATCTTTGTAAAACGGACGTGAACTTGATAAAGGAGACGTAAATCTCCCAGGGAAGAAATTGGTATAAAAGTAAAAACCCAACTGTAAGAATACAACAATTGCCAACATAGCGATGAACAACCGGAAAATGTCTCTAGTCAGTGGCCGCACCATTTTAAGATGTTTGGGCCCTTTGTGTCCTGTGTAAAAAACAATAACAGTAACAACCTCTGAGTAATCTGAAGACATTAAAAGTAGGTCTCTGTTTGCACAGGGCACATCGACTCTAGTTCCTGGTGCTTTGCGGTTCAATTCAGCAGCGGAAACAACCTCGTTCCCAGGGTCTCTCTCTCCTGCCCCCCAGAGCGAGAGGAGATCTCTCCTCTCGCTCTGGGGGGCAGGAGAGAGAAACCCTGGGAACGAGGTTGCAGCAGGAAAAGCGAAGAAATTAATAACAGAGAATCTCTCAATTAAGGGGTCTAAAGGTAACGAATCACATCCGCATTCTCTAACAACTGGTAGTCGCACGTGGCTGTGACTGTATCACTTGTGACGTCATCACTATTCCTGACAGAATTCTTTAAATGATTAGCTGATAAACAATTTGCTGACGTAGCTGCTCGCGGGCGCAATGTTGCGCCGTTGCCGCAAGATGCCGCAACAATGTAGCATTAAAAGTTGTCCCGTGTAACATCACCTTTAATGAACTCCTTAGTGTTTTACTTCCGGTCATATTTACTGCCGTTAAAACCAATCAAAATCGATCCTGCAACGGAACTTTTGAAAGTCGTTCGTTTGCGGTCAAGCTTGCTAGCAAAAGTTACATTTCTATCACAGCTCCTCGTTTCTTCAATTTCACGAAACGTGGAGACGTGTTAGTAGTGTAGCAACCCTCGTAAGCCTGTTGTTCAGGTAGGTGTAAAATAACCAAAATCGAAATTTTGAAAGAAAAGTCATGTGTGAAAATTCTCAGTGAATAAATACCATGTATGTACCTAACTTTAACAAACTGACAATGAGCGAGTGTTACTTTCAATTTTCATATTTTGACGATATCAGTTCGGAACCTCAGAGTTTCCTGAAGTTAGCAAGATTCTAGCAATCGACTGTTTTACAGCGATAGCGAACTTAGTTGTTTCTTCTTCTTCTAATTTATTTTGTTTTAAAGCAATACCCATTCGATTCATATCTACTATAAATAATTATTCTTGAAACCTTGATCTGAACCTGCCAAGATATTATAAAGTTGACCAGTCAATTCCTTCTACCTACCTTGGACTGATATTTGTGAAGTAGATCGTATCAGTGCTTTCTATAGATAACTACTCAACTCAATAACTTAAATCTGCAGAAAACCAGTATAAACTTGCCTTTCTAGTCGCATTTTTTTTTAGTTCAAAGAGATATTTGAAAAAAATGCGACTTCTTAAACTGATCCTGTGACTTCTCCTGGCGCATAATCATTCTAATTTAAATCAAAGGTTCTATGAGCAAGGTTGTGAACGTAGTATTATTAACTGATAGGTGAGAATTGGCCAATTTTTTTATTGTTAGCTGAGAAATCAGAATCTGCTAAATGTATGTGATAATCGAAGCATGGGCAAAATTTTAAGTCATAACTGGAAAATGCCCTAAATTTTACAGCACCGCCTGAAATCATATGCACACTGGGACACGTGAACCGCAAGGGAAAAACACGTGTATTTCACGCGGAAGGAACGAGACGAAACCTCGCGGTTCACGAACAAAACCTGCGAGGAACCTTGGTCAAAAATTTTCCTCGGTCATGCAAATAAACGAAACACCGACACGATAGCCTTTTGTTAAGTTATTGTTTTTCTGTTCGTGAATAATTTTTTTCTCACAATATAATGGCCTATGTTGACTGAAATGCTCCCTGGTTTTAAGTTATTAATTAAAACACGGTAAACGGTTTTTGTTATTGAGGTTTAATTCTGTTTAATTTAAAAGAGATATTATAGGAAAATCCATTACCTGACGAGGGAATTCCACGTTAAATTTCACGCGAAAAACCGATATCGCACGAATCGCGAAGCGATGAGTGCGATATCGGTTTTTCAAGTGAAATTTAACGTGGAATTCACGAGTCAGGTAATTGATTTTCCTTGAATCGCATAATCTTTTAAAAATGAAAATGTGGTGAATGTTGCGAATTTAAGCCCAGCCTCACTTTCAAGTCGCAATACCGCGCTGAATACCCTCGCATCTCTAGCCAATCAGAGCGCGAGAATTCTTTGAGCTATGCGATTCTAAAATGAATTTATTCTGAGGTTTTACAGTTGAACCCGTATTAAGTGGCAATGTCCTTAAAAGCGGACCATCGCATTTCGGGTCGAAAAAAAGTTTTCCTTCAAACTTTGCCCAGTGAACTATCTTGGTTCATATGTAAATGCAACGGCTTTAGTTTTTTGAAATACGTTAAAACATATATTTTTAGAGCCTATAACAGCCAGCGCGGCAAAAAGACTAATTTTGCTGGTCGCCACAACGAAAAACTGCACAAGTTGACGAGCTCAGCACACAAAAACCGCCGACCGAGACAGAAAACTATTATAATCCCATGAAAGGTGGTCCTTGAAAGGTTGTAAACTCATGTTTGTTTTAATATTTTTTTTTTCTTTACAGGTTCGGAAAAGAAACATCTCAACAACCGTCAGATCGCTTTTTATAAACATGCCAACGTACCCTTACTTTGCTGGCCTTTAATTTACAAGTCCAGACCAGACCATTCTAAATGCCAGCTGAATTCTACTAAATAGATGCCAGAGAGCACAGAAATCTAAAAATACCCTGCACTTCTTACCTTCTTTTGTCACAGCGACTTCCAACTTTTCGTGTTTTAAGCGAATCTTTCACACGCGTTATGCAAATGAGGTTGTAAACCGAACTACGGTTGTTTTCAACAAAGACGGTTAAATTGTAGAATTTCGGCAATGTAAGAAAAAAATACAGGGGGTTTTATAGAAAGAAAAATTGCAAATGATATAAGTGGTTAAAATCGACGAATTCTTCTGTCTTGAACGCTGCATGCTTTCAAGACAAATGTCACAATTAATGTGTTGTCTGTGTTGTCTGTTGAACTTTGACCGATTTTTTTCAAACAAACCATTCTATTTTTATTTGAACTCGTTTTTTTTTTCATTTATAAGGGGAAGAACAAATAAGTTCTATTTAATTCTGAAGGCATTCAAAGTGTAAAATTTAAAAATTCATTCAGTTTAAATTGGTCTAACAAGTTGGCATTATGTACCTTTTGAAATAAACAATTTGTGACTTTGGAATTCAGTTGACTTGTTTTGTTGCCACTTTAAAACGTTGCAAATTTAGTTAGTTAACCTTCTGTTAACAGTCACATTTCTAACTTGTTTTGCATAAAGCGGCATTCATTTTTCCTAGCCTGAATTCCCGCCGTATCTATGGTTGCTTACTTCTTTAGCGCCTTTCCCATGAAACCTTATTTGCGTGACTTTGTCTGTTTCATGCAAAATAAGATTTGCGTCGGCAAAACCCGGCGGTTTGTACCGTCAAAATTATGTTGCCATGATTCACGTTATCAGTTGTAAGAATGCCCAAAGACATTTGACATTGTCATTCTTTTACTAGTTTTATTCATCGTTTAGTGTATGGTGTGGTATAATGGCACAATTTTAAAATAAATGTTAGAGACAGTTCAGGTAAGTATTGTTACTGTGATAATGTAATTAGTTTTGAGCCAAAGTTTTGTAATTGGTTCGGCAAATAAAATTTCAAAACAAGATTTCGTGCTTTCTGTCACGAACGGGAAAGTGTGGCGATTCACGAGGTGTTACAGGTCTCTTCTGCTTGCTTCAGAGCGATGAATCTATAGACAGCCACCTCGCTTCCATCCATCTTCATCGCGAGAGGACATCACGGAATGGAAACTTATCCTGGCCTGAGCTGACTTTTTCGATTTAGAGGAGTCGAATGCGCAAAAATGATCGTGTGCTCCAAGCATAGGAAATTTCTGGCGCCCAAGAACAGCTTGCCAATATCCAGCGCACCAAGGGCGTCCACGAAGAAACCAGCAGGGGGCAAAGAGCCTGCATAAATTTGGAAATGCCGAAGGCCATTCAGCAGATGTACGGTGTTTTCGTTCAAGTCGGATCAGGTACGTATAGAATTACCATACAGTTTTTCTTACATAAAACGGATTATAGAAGATATTTTTCTTTTGCTTGAGTAGTTCATGCCGGTTTAAGATTTTTATTAAGCTGCTCTTTCTAACATTTGTTGAGGAGGGAGAGTTATTTGCGCCCTCTAAATTCTTATCAAGCCTTTGTCGCGCTACTGTTAGATATCTTGTTTCGAATGCTGACCAAAACAAATACATGTAAAAATAATAAATTAAGAATTACTACGAAGCTAAGGGAAGGTTTTTTATAGTTGGTGAAAAACCGCCGGCCCTTTCTTAGTTTTTTTTTCATTGCAAGTTGAAAGTTCCGCGAGAATACCTTACATTAACATCATTACAGATGGGATGGGCACAGAAGAAAAGTGGAAGTAAGAGGTTTTCTCAGAAGTTCAGGAATACCTAACAAAGAAATTTAACATCGGACAAGACACTGGCCGGAAAGAATATGCAGAGCAGGTTGCGAAGGATAGGAGAAAGACTGTTTGATAGAGCGGAGTGTCTGTCGAAGACCCAGATCCAAGGTTTCTTCTCGAGGTTGTCGGCGCACATCAAAAAGGGAAACCAGAAGCGCATACAGAGTGAAGACGCGAGGATACAGACAGGGAGGAGGACGATGAGGAAGATTTGTTAGAGGAATACGCATGCGATTTAGATGAGCACGGCTTAAGGGAGACAGCGGATGCTGTACAGGGGAAAATTGGCCTGGCCCATCCAATTATATATGATGTATATAATTTGTGCACCCTTGTAAGAGAGGGGAAGCTACCAACTTTCAAGGTTAAGATGCTTAGGGAAATGTGTTCACATTTTGATATCCCCTTTCGATCTAGAGATGCCAAGCCAATCCTGGTTTCAAAAATCCATGACATAATTTCACAGTGTAGTTGTACCGTGTAGTGGCGACAGAGGTCAGAGCCCCGAGGGGGGGAGGAGGTAGTCAAAAAAAAATTTACAGGGAAAAGGCATCCCTTTCGTATACCTTTTACTGAAAAAGGTACCATTTTCATATACCGAAAAGACATGACATATGCCTTAAACAGGAAGTCTTGATGTCATTTTTACGTAGCGTTTAATAAATTTAAATAATACAACCAAAAGGTGCAATTGTTCGAAATATTTTAATTGATACCCTTTTAAATACCTAAATAACCGATATCCCTACCGTTTCATATAACTAAACTTGAAATTCCTACCCTTCTAATGTACCTGAAGCATGAAAAAAGTACTCCTTTCTGGCGGAGCCCCCACGTATAGGCCATTATAGATTGTTATAAGCTTAGAGGTAGTTGTGCAAACTGAAAATTGTTTGAGGTGTGGCAGCACATCTAAACATGAAATCCAAATGGATAAGCAAAAAAGTCGAAAGAAACTAGATGAAGAACCACGCGATTAGTTCTGAACAGATTAGTTGGCGACAGGGATCAGAGACGTTTCTTGTTACAAGCTTAGAGGTAGTTGTGCAAAACTGAAATTTGTATAAGGTTTTTGTAGCACATTTAAACATGAAAGCCAAATGGATAAGCAAAAAAGTGGAACGAAGCTAGATAAAGAACCACGCGATTAGTTCTGAACAGACTAGTTATAAATTATTGGCCGTGTCACGTCAGTTTCCGTTTTGTCACGGTTAAACTCACCCCAGTGATCTAAACTGTGTCACGAAAACAGACTTGAGTAGAGTATTTCTGTGAAAAGTATTTCATTTGCGATGAGGCAGTGTTTTTTTTTTTTTGGAGGAGAATATCTCCTATTGACCCTATTGCACTTAGAAGGATGAAAGTTGGACGTCGATATTTACGGGTTTGTAAGTATAAGATGTGTGTAAACAAAAATAATTCAGTTCGCACGAGCGAGCTTTCAAGTATTAAAATACCGAGGTATACTAAAATTTACTGATATCTGTGTATGTAACAAAGAAGTTAAAAACGAAATTCATCAGGAAGAAAGGCAATAAAGGCCACAAAGGACCGTCTTCAGCTACGTCTTGCAAAATGGCAGGTAACAGGAGAAATTACTTTGTTTCACTTCGTACATGTGTGATAATTTGATTAAAATGTCACGAATTCTTGAAAGCAATGTGTGGTGTTAAAATTGTACATTAATATTTACAAGTTTAAATACGGAGAAAGCGTTCAGAATCCAAAAATAACAATAGAAAGCAGCAAAACCTAAGAGTACACAATCCAATTAACTTTACCTGACCAAGTTTAGCAGACAACGCGCGGCGTATTTCGCATCGTAAACAAACGAATTCAAAGTTCCGGGACGAATATTTCGCCGCTTTGAATCGCTTAAATCGTTTGCAAGTGATCGGTCTGTGAAATCACCTGTATTTTTGACCCTCAACGCCGAAAGTCAACGATTAAACTGTTTTTTGTTGAAAACAACCGTTATTCAGTTTACAACCTCATTTACATAATGTGTGGGAAAGATCCGCTTAAAACACGAAAAGTTGGAAGTCGCTGTGACAAAAGAAGGTAAGAAGTGCAAGATATTTTTATATTTCTGTGCTCTCTGGCATCTATTTAGTAGAATTCAGCTGGCATTTAGAATGGTCTGGTCTGGACTTGTAAATTAAAGGCCAGCAAAGTAAGGGTACGTTGGCATGTTTATAAAAAGCGATCTGACGGTTGTTAAGATATTAATTTTCCCGAACCTGTAAAGAAAAAAAATATTTAAACAAACATGAGTTTACAACCTTTCAACATCCACCTTTCATGGGATTATAGTAGTTTTCTGTCTCAGTTGGCGGTTTTTGTGTGCTGAGCTCGTCAACTTGTGTAATTTTTCGTTATGGCGACCAGCAAAATTAGTCTTTTTGCCGCGCTGGCTGTTATAGGCTCTAAAAATATATATTTTAACGTATTTCAAAAAACTAAAGCCGTTGCATTTACATATGAACCAAGATAGTTCACTGGGCAAAGTTTGAAGGAAAACTTTTTTCCGACCCGAAATGCGATGGTCCGCTTTTAAGGACATTGCCACTTAAGTGGCCACCCCCTATTAAGCGGCCAGTTACTAAAGTCCAGAAACTTTTGTCAGTATAATACTGTAAAGAAAACCCGTTTTAAGCGGCCACTTCTATCAAACGGCTGCGGCGACCTTTCTGCCCTCCCGATGAGCGTTGTTCTATTGTTTTTACCCCATTTAGCGGCTAGTAAGAATTTAATATACGATGCTTGCAATTGGATTTACTTTCAACAAGCACGGACAGTGACGGTTGATAAAATCATTCAAACACAGGTTTATTGTCGTCTTCATGTGTTTCCGTTATTCCTTTTCACGTTATTTTGAGTTGAAATAACGTAACTTTTTAAATGGCCTGATGTTTATTTCTGACGAACCCCTTTTAAGCGGCCAACCTCTCTTGATTTGGCCCGTTTCAGACGCCGTACTTCACATGAGCCGAATTAAATTAGCACGCGAATACAGCCGCCTCTCCGCGCTCCGACCCGCTTGCTGCGTTCGGAGGGGAGAGAACGCAACAAGCGGGTCGGAGCACGGAGACGCGGCTGTATTCGCGGGCTACATGCTGTGCGAAGGTCAAGCATTCGTCTTGTGTTGTAATCTGAAATGTCAGCCGCCTTCTCTTCCTTACCCCCCAGAGAAGGGGCCCTCCTCTGACGGGTAAGGAAGAGAAGACGGCTGACATTTCAGACTACTTGTGTTGCGACACCGCGTGCCGATTACGGATTAAGTCTCTCGTGGTCTCTCTTTGAGTTTAAAATATAAATGCTTAAGTAAATTTCGTGATAATCTTTTCCCACGTATGTACATACAGACATATATCAACATGTAATACTTGAATTCTCCTATCATAATTTATAACATTGATATTCTACGAAAATTATTTACTCGCCTTCCAGATCTACTCCTATTATTTCCTCTTGAGAACGATTGCCAATATCCTGATTTGACGTCACTACTCCCAGTTTCTGCTTCACTCGGTCAAGGGTTTCGTTAAAAATAGCGGCTTTAACCAAATCTAAAAATTGTTGCGACATTTTACTCAGTATAATGCAAAGATTTAATTCGGCGAAAGAAATTTTTGGGTTTATAGGCACTTTAAGTTTCGCGCATGTTCGAGAAACGTATCGAGTACACACGCGGGCGTTTTGATGCTTCGTCGTCGAAATTCAGTTCTTCAGTATGCAGCTTATTTTGTGAAGTTTTCAGGGTAAATAGACTGTGGAAGATAAGCGAAATATCCTGCGACAACATTGACGTTCTCTTGTGTTCACAGCACTTAATTTCAATGCTAGCAAAGAAGTTGAATTTGTATTTTCGTAGCATCGATTCGGATCCAGACAATGTGAAAAGTATTATGGCTGGTTTAAACGCTTCATTCGCTGGAGGGAGTTTAAAGATATTTCGGATTCTAAACTCGGCATTAAGAAGTACGGGCAGTTTATTCGTTGCTATTGTCGGCCGATCAACATTCTTGCGAGAAATTATCGCGAATATATTTTGGGTCTTGACAATAAGGTGCGAGCCAGCGAGTCATTGCGGTTAGCCCAAATAACACATCAGTTAACCTAAATATCACTCATTTTAGCTTAAAAAAAGGACTCCGGTTAGCCTACACTGAATAAGCTTAGGTAGTTTGCGGTTAGCTTTTACATTGAGATAAGGGATTTCTTTCTCGCACGGTTCACAAAGCCTGCGTGGTAACAGACTCTGATCTAATCGAGTCTGTTACCACGGAAACATTGCCTATCGGGGAAGTAGTCTTCAAAAAACATTGACAGAAGAAAAGAAAGATGTCACACTTCAATGCAGCCTCAAAAGGAAAAGTAGTTTTGAATAAACAGATCATTAAAAATTTGATATGTTAACAGGTGTATTAAATTTATATTTGCTAGTTTTATCAATTTCACGCATATATATGATGAAGGTTTTGTGAACCACTATATTATTAGTGTTTTTTGCCCGAAATTCGGCTCTCATTTTGATGCAACAACCGCCGGTATGTTATTAATGTTTTTTCGCTTCTGCATGCATTGCGTGCCGTTTATTTCTTTGCTTATCAAGCGGGATAGACTACACACTTGATGAATGGGCTAAAACCTCAGTTACCTAACGTCTTTTTTAAATGTCAAGTAAATTCGCAATGAGAAACAACTGAAAATTATGTTGTTGCCATTCTCCCTCCCCCCCTCCCTACCAACTGCCATTTTTTTCGCCTATTTTGCTTGTTAACAAGTAAAATGGAAGAACAGCGGAGAAGGACGGCATTCTCTTACCGAATTCCGCACATTCTTGTAAACTAAATTTCTCAAGGGAATATTTTAATTTCCCAAAGGAATACTTTTCGTTGTGGGTGATGAAAACGTCGCTCGAAGGGACTGCGTCAGCACTTCTGATTTTTCAAGTGTTACTGTCTTTATTGAAAGAAGTATTTTTAGCTTGTCACTCATCACTCGCAGGCAAATCTCGAACAAAAGGAAAGATACGAGGCAGGCAATTTCGTTGGCGTTTTGAGACTACAGTGTATAATTTTCTATGCCACACGTCGCTCGTCATCTAGCCTTTTGCAAATTGAAGGTATGTATTTTCCACAGTTTTCTGCAACTGTTCGATTGAATCGCTATTTCATTGTCAGAGGATATTTGCCAATGCGATTTTCTATTGTAATAATCTCAGTGTAATTTTATTGGAATTGTTTCAAAACATTACCCAGAAAGCATATGGCGTAGTTGTTGCGTAATGAACGCGGGCTCAAGGCAAGCGTAGGTTTAAAACATAACACATGCGATACAAAAAATATTGAGCAAAATAATAAATGGGAAGCACTTATTAGCTCCTTTGGGGGTAAAGAAAGAAAAAAAAACCATCGAAGGGAGAAAAAAAAAAGATCGTGTGCGTGCCTGCCCGTGTGTTGAACTCTCGACCTCCCTGCTTTCTAATACAATATGCCAACGCATTGAGCTAACCTAACACATAGGTCCGCAATGCGTACATGTGTCTAGAGCGTTATGCATTAGTCGGGGAAGCAATTTGAGTGTAATTTTAAGAGGTTTAAAGCAGAGATAGAAGAAAGAAAATTATTTTTGGAACATCACTGAAATGTTTTCAACTTTTCAGCTTATACTGCTGCTCATACATGTGTTTTATTATGAAAAATAATCGTTGTCTCAAAGAGAATATTTTACTTTTTAAAGAGAACTTGAGTGAACTACAGCCCTGCCTGGGAAACTGAAAAACGCTGGAAATGGCGTTTCTGAGTGTTGCAGCTTCCGCGTTCGCGAGGCGCCTTGCCGCGCCAAGAAACATTTCATGTCCGGTGCTTTCACGACTATGTCCACTACTTTTCAAACTATTGAAAACCCTGCTGTTTGCTTACCCTTAGCTTCCATTGGTTGGTTAGGGCAAAACTATCTCCAACTCGAAATCCAACTCGAAAATCCAACTCGAAATCGAACTCGAAAATCCAACTCGAAATCCAACTCGAAAATCCAACTCGAAATCCTAACTCGGAACTTAGTCTGTCTTTCAGTTTTGATTGTTTTCTTTTCATTACTTGGAAGTATATCTTTCTTAAGACTGGTTTTCAATAGCAAAGGGTGTCAGAGTCGTAAAAGCGCTTACAACATAGTGAAAATCATTTTTTTCGACTCAACGTCTCCTCGATACACAAAAGTGTAATCAAGAAAGAGCATAGCTGCAGCGGGATTGATAAAACTACAAAGTTGCATTCACTGATTGATAATCATGAAATTATTTCAGAAGCACGTACCTTTTCGGTGTTTTCGCTTTGACTGCCAACAAAGATCAATGATCTTTAACACAAGAACTTCCCGTTCTATGTATGTATGCCATACTTCCACGATAGAGCAATGTTCTCGTGGTAACAGACTCAAATCGAGTCCGTTACCACGAGAACACTGCCCTATCGGAGAAGTAGTCTTCAAAAAACATTGACAGAAGAAAAAAAAGATGTCAGACTTCAATGCAGCCTCAAAAGGAAAAGTAGCTTTGAATAAACAGATCAATAAAAATTTGATAAGTAAACGGGTGTATTAAATTTATATTTGCTAGTTTTATCAATTTCACGCACATATATGATGAGGGTTTTGTGACCCACCATATTATTAGTGTTTTTTTGCCCGAAATTCGGCTCCCATCGCTCCCATGTCGCACGTGTTATGACTGTCATGCTCAATCGCTCAACCTCGTTCCCAGGGCTTTTCCCTTCTTCTTGGGGGCGGTCGGGAAGAAGGGAAAAGCCCTGGGAACGAGGTTGTGTCATGCTTGGCATGTTGGGAAGCCACAGAAGCGTTGACGTGATAGACTTATTTTTTATTTGGAAGGTTTTTGCCCATGATCACTTCAATCTGGGCTGATTTTTTTCTTTTTTGCTTTCCTCATAGCATTAACGTCTTGATATGTTATTCTTCACACATTTTTTTGCCAAGAAGTCGAAAATAGTTCGGTGAAAAAAGCAAAATCTGATCGTATAATCCAATATTTTTAGTTACAGGTAATTTTCCTAGAAATCGATTTTTATTATGATGTAATTGCCATTTGAACCAATCAACTGTCTTGAAAATGTTTAGCCCTTTTCTTTTAAAAAATGTAAAGATTTCTGTTTACTAAATCTAATAAAACACATCAAATATAATTTGTGTCTTTCGTTTATACATAGAATCGGTCCTTTCTAACTGCCCGGGAGTATTTTGCTTTGAGTTCTACGCCGTGATTTCTTGTTGAGTTTTACTTGAATTCTTTTCTACTGACGTTTATCCCTGAAGTTAGTTCCAAATTCTATTCGGTTCTAGAAAGATCGGTCGATTGCAATAGACAACAGATCCCGTCCACTCGCACGACGACAAGAACAAGAACACAAACCATGCACCTAGTTCCCAATGCTCTTCGGTTCAATTCAGGGAGTAATCGCACTCACGCCGTAACACCAAAAATTCCATCGCTTTTCCGCTTTACAGCATTAACCGATGACGTCATTCTATGACGTCATCGCTTAAAAATTAAGAAGCTTTAACTCAGTTTATCGACTTGAATCATTTGTAGATGCCTAACGAGGGTACGATTAATGAAACTGCGAGAAATGAAGAACAGCTGATACAACTTGAGCGTTTGCCAAACTGAACTGAACGAAGGCAAGTAACAGACCTGTACACGTCATCACATTGGAATGTCAAATGGGTCATCCAATTTATCAAACTTGACCAAAATCAACCAAGTTATCAAAGGAACAGCCGCCGACAAGCACTTCCTTTTTAACAAAGTTTAATAAAATAATGTTTTTATAAAGGTTAATAATTTTTTTTTTTAAATTTTACACTCTTGTTGTATTAACTGTTTACAATCCCCACCGCATACCTGTTTTTTTTTAAAACAGGGAAAAGCCCCTTATTTAATGACCGGACTTTCTAGAATATTCTGTGAAAACATTTGCAAGCGGCCTGATTTTGTTATTGCGCGATGTGTGTTACAGAAATTTTTTTCTATTATATTCCGCTAATATACAATACAAAGAAACGGTAGAACGACATTCTTGCTGTGTTACCCACGGGATTCCCTTTCATATTTTGTTTTCCTTTTTTCGCGCGGAGAGCCTGCTTTTTGGCTATAAGGCCCATGTCAGACGTCGTGCTTCTGCCGTGCCGAACTTAATTGCAATAGGTTCGACTGTAGTCGTGCCAAATTCAGGATTAAATGAAGTCACTTAACAATTAGTCAGCGGTGATCAAACAAAAATGGCGCCGTTACTACCCCCGTTAAAATACATGATTTAATATAATTTATGAATTTTGTTTGGCACGGCAGAAGCGCGACGTTTGAATCGCTGCCGTGCCAGAGTCCTGTAGCACGGCAGAGCTTGTCGAACTTAATTGCTTTGCCGAACTTAGGCCCAGTTCAGACGCCGTGCTTCTGCCGTGCCGAACTTAATTGTAATAGGTTCGACTGTAGCACGGCACAAACACGACTCTGATCCAGACATCGCGCCAAATTCAGGACTTACTGAAGTCACGTAACAATTAGTCAGCGTTGATCAAACAAAAATGGCGCCGTAACTACCCCCCCCTCAAAATACATTTAATATAATTTATGAATTTTGTTTAGCACGGCAGAAGCGCGACGTGTAGCACGGCAGAGCTTGTCGAACTTAATTGCTGTGCCGAACTTAATTTTAAGTTTGATTCAGACGCCGTACTTCTGCCGTGCTTTTGTCGAACTTAATTCCTGAATTTAATTCGGCACGGCAGAAGCACGACGTCTGAACTGGGCCTTAGGGCGCGTTCGTTTGGGATCAATCCGGAATAAGAATAATTGAAATAATACAAGTTAGCGTTCGTTTGGCTGCTCTTCCTATTCCGGAATACTTGGATTTCCATTCCGACTATTCTGTTCCCAGTAGCAGAATAGCCGGAATATATTCCAGAACATATTCTTAGTTCCAGAATATTCCCAAACGAACGCGCCTTAATTTTTAGTTTGATTCAGACGCCGTACTTCTGCCGTGCTTTTGTCGAACTTAATTCCTGAATTTAGTTCTGACTGTAGGCCTAAATCACGCAACCACTGGTTTGACTCGCAAAATGTATCGTAGAAGAACACATTTATCGGTTACTATTATATACGCCGGCGAAATAGGTCTCCTTTCTTTTGCATGTAATTGTCCAGGTGATTTTCAACCGCTTGACGAGAACCAAAATGAATATCCAAAAGTAATACCCTGGAAGATGATTTTCGTGTAATGGGGTGGGGGATTATAGTTCCAGCGATTACGTTACTGTGCGTTAAGTGATTGCTGACCGGAGACTACCAAAGCGCGCTGAAAGCCGTTTTACAGCAGAAATCCCATTTTGATATATTTTCTTTTTTCTTTCGAGTCTGATTTTCCTGATCTCCTTCTTCCTTGTTCTCTCTTTAAGTCTTTGTTTTATTTAATTTTTTTTTCAGCATTCGAACAGGTGTACATTTTATGAACGTTTTGGATCTTTCACTAACCTTCTTAACTAAATTTAACTAATTTTAGTTCGATCTCGTGTCACAATAAGTCAGTGTCTACTTTAATAATTACTCTACTGATGTATTTCTTAAATGGTCGCGTTTTTCCGTGCCTCTAGAGTGCTAATAGTAGTGTTTCAAATTAAGTTGTCGTTGTTGTAGGGTATTCAACGCGACTAAAGCAATGGATACTTCAAAAATGTTACACAGTTCAGTAATAAACGCGTTCGATCTAGTGCTGCACTGAATGATGCAGTCGTAGATTGATAATGTTAGGTTCTGCCATTTCTTGTACATTGTCTACAGTGAGCTGTCTTTGCTTCGAGCCCGGCGTATCCAATCGAAAATTCCGTTATCGAACTTTCATTTCATTCATTTTTATTTTATTTATTTATTCCATTCCAAAATTACAAAGATAAATATAAACTGAACCAGTAGAAGATGGGAAATGGAAAAGGGAAAAAATATAGCTAGCTAATTGGATGTCCTTGTTTAAATGACAATAATAATAAGGCCAATAAAAAAAGTAAACTTAACATAGGAGAGGAAGAGATTTGAATTAATTAATACTGAGCAAAATAATTCTGGTAGAGTGCTTTTTTTAAAACGTTTTCTAGTTAACAAGGTACGTATGAAGGTCATTCCAAGAGTAGCATCCAATAACACGCAGTGGGGCAAAATCTCCTTATATTTATTCTGGAGAAACCGGGATTTAAGTGTTGCAAGGATGCACTTCGAGTAGCGTAGTGATGTTGCTCAGATAACAGAGATAAAGTGTAATTAGACTCAATCGAATTCCAATCGTTCGATTGATTTGGATTAGATCCAATAATCGAACATATGCGAACCTCACCCTAGAACATGACCTAGACTTGCCACAATCTAGATCTAGAGCGACGAAGTCGCGAGAGGCCCGGCAAAGACGAAGACTTAATTGAAAGTCTAGTTCTGCCATTTCTTGTACATTGTCGACAGTGAGCTGTCTTTGCTTCGAGACTCAGAGAGGGTATATTATCTATCTTTACTTTTTCATCCCTTATCACTCGTATTTACCTTTAGCCTGGAGCTCAGAAGGTCGGCAAAAACAGGCTATGCAATCTCGCCAACTTTTTTTTTGGCGGAATGATGGGCTGGGAGTGCAATGCCCACCACCCTTACTACTCGCTAGCCACATAGGAGGAGGGTGCAATCCAAGTGGCTAGGACCGCCAGGTGGGGGAGCACGTACTTAACGTATTATTCGCCAGGGAATCGAACCCTGCCCCACCTACCCAACAAAAAAAATTCAGCACACGACAAGACAGGACAGCAAAGGCAAGACATCACTCGGCAACAGAACTGGAACATCTCGGGACAGAGCTAGACAACAGGACTGGAGCATCTCAGGACACAGCATCATCACAGGACGGCAACAGGACTGGAGCACTCAGGACTCGACGGTAGCTCGAGGAGGAGTAGGAAACACAGAAGGAACGATATCAGCAGTGAGGCAAGGAAGGTCAACAAGGTATGACACGACTGCAAAATAACTTAAAGAGCATAAATGAGGATTATCTTGGTGACGTTGACCCGTACGTTACGGACCACTATATTTGAAAACCTTCACGCAGTCTCCCACTTCAAAAACGAGACTTCTACAGCTTTGCAATATGCTCGAGACTTTGGCACAGTTGCAAAAGATTCATTAAAAAGAACGACAAAGTGAAGCGCAAAATACTTTACACATGACAATCGCTTTATCCAGTTCCAACATCTAGTATGGAGTTGGCAGATGTTGAAGTGATGAAGCCTCCGCTCCACCAGCTGCAAGGATAGATCCTCCAATTGAAGTAGCGATAAAGGGGTTAGTGGACAAAGATCGTCCTGCAGGGCAGAGAAAAGTGAGCAGTGAAACCACAAAAGACAAAGCCGAAGCTCTCCCATCAGCAGTGTATTACACGCAACCTCCTCATACCAAAGTAATGTTCAACGACGACTCAACAATGAAGGTCGAGAAGGAATTGAACAAATTACGCCACAAGTCACGGATGGCGAAGGGGACTCGCATGTACCCAGCATCACGTTTGTGCACGGTAGCACGGTTGAAGTAGTTGCTGTTGGTGAACTGCCAGATCAAGAGAATGAATACGACACCGACTCAGATAGCGATATGGATGATGGCGATCATGACTCCTATGCTCATTTCCGTTTTGTAAACGGTCGATGCCATTTTAAACGGTCGATGCCATCATTGGTAACCAAGGTTTTCGGAATGGAGAGTGCCATATCTGCTCTAGTTTAGGCCTGGATATAGGTCGAAACTGTGCTTTGATTATTAGATGAAATTAGGCTTAGAGAAGACGATTATTAAATCTAAGTTAGATTCACGCTTAGGTTAGGGATAGGGATAGGGTCATCTATTATAGATGTAACCGGTAAGAAAGTCACCTTATATAATTAAATTTTTCGAGAATTTGGCGGATCAACGTGGTGGTGTAGTGGTGAGAGAGGGATGCTAGCATGTCAGAGGTTCCAGGTTCGATTCTGGGTGCTGACGTAGAATTTTCATTTTTCTTTTTAGTAGAAAAAAAATTTGATGACTGTGAAAACATTTCTAAGTGTCGCAAAAATGGCACCGACCGTTTACGAAACGGAAACGTGCGACTCCTATACCGCCACACAAAGCTCAGTACACTATTCAGGTCTGGTCGCGCTATTCGCTCTCATTTTTGCCTTGACTTGTAGAGTTTGCAAGATCAGGTGTGCGCATGCACATTACCTTGTGATGACTCTTTGATCCGGAGTTAATTAAATGTAAACCCAAAAATAGCACTACCTTGGACCAGGGAAGGCAAACATCGAAGAGGCAGACCTAAAGAGACTTGGAGACGAAATGTAAAGAAGGAATGGGGGAGTTCAAATTCAAAAGTTGGCTTGCTGCTGGTGCATGTGATAAGAACCGAGAGGATATGCTAGTGAGGACGCAAGACCCGATTTTCCCGATATGCAAAAGAAGCATGATGATGATTACTTAAACAAATTTTTTTGAAATGAAGTTTGCGAAAGAGTGATTACGACAGAGGAAACTTTCTACTGTTGAGCATAATGTACCCTTCCGCTGAGATTCAACGATGTAAACCTTGACCATGAACGAACACAAAATTGTAATCAAAATGACAGTCTGTAAAGTAACCGTAGATATTATTCCATATCGAATTCCCACGTTTCCCTTTATTAGTATCTTCTGCTCTCTCGAGCCATTTCCGCTTACATTTGTATCAAATTTAGCCTTACAGTGAATTTTTTTGGTGTTAGATGTAAAATTGCTTAAATTTTAACTGTTTGATGTTATAGAAGGAAACAAGTTAGTTTTTAGTGTTGTCTAGGTACCCCATCCAGACCTTCCAACCAGGGGCAGTTAGTTGGGGCGAAGCGAAGTAAACCGGGCAGAAATCGTAGCAGCAAAAGTTTTCTATAACTTTAACTTTTGTAGAAAACTTTCGCCGCTACGTTTGCTGCCCGGTTTACTTCGTTTTACCCCGACTAACTGCCCCTGGGTCTCCGAAGGATGCCTACGACCTCGTGCTTTAATCTGCTTCTTGGTGTCTGGAACCCGTGATGAAGCCAGTACTTTCCCTTGTTTTTTGACATATTACTTCGTAAATTCAGTTCCTTTGGTTCATTTATACAGCGACCCTATGTCAACGAACCGGTATTATTAAGAACTTTAATGCTCCGATAAAAAATCTCAATTAGGCAATCTTCTTCGGTTCCTTTACGCTTATAAAATCCATGCCTTACTAAAGTGCCCTCATTTGGATTGCATTGCTTTGGTGCACTCATTTCAAAACCGGCATTGTGTGTAATTTTTATCCCAGTTCTGTTCGCAAGCATACCGACATAAACATCGTCCATTCTGTAGTATGGTACAAAGGAAAAAGCTTTGACAAACGTAATTGCAACATCGTAGGATAAAACAAATCCAAAACCGGGACAGAAATCTGGATAATTTCTACCGCTATATTCCCCTTTCGTTATCTTCCATTTACCACGTCTCTGTACCAAAGGATGTTTACGATGAATACCCATGTAAAGTTTTTTCTTTGGCGTTGTCATGGGATCACTCAAGAAAGAAAGAAGTTCCGCAGAGTTCACAAACACGTCGTCGTCGGCCTTCAAAAGAAACGAGAACTTGCAATACCTGGTTGCCCATTCGAAGCCCATTTGTATCTTGAGGGTCTGGTTCCAGTAATGATCGTAGTAGTCAGCTCGCACGAGGTCTCCATAAACTTCATCTTCCTTCAACAATGAATTCGATTCGCTATGTGATCTCGTTTGAGCAACAAGAAATACAGTGGTCCATCGGGGTTTTGAGGCGTTTTCGAAGGCCCAAGTTTTGCGGATGTAATTCCTTCTTTGCAAATTACCCGGAGCTGATGACACAAGAATAAGAAGACTGTAATACTGCGCACAAGGTCTTTTAGTGATTAGAGTTGTCTTGTGTTCAAACGGCTTCCAATTTGATTGCGTGTTAAAATGTGCATATAGAGTTACTTTTCTTGTTGCTTTTGTTTGTATCTGTGCATTTCCCAGCTCACGTTTGTCCAAATCTTTGTAAAACGGACGTGAACTTGATAAAGGAGACGTAAATCTCCCAGGGAAGAAATTGGTATAAAAGTAAAAACCCAACTGTAAGAATACAACAATTGCCAACATAGCGATGAACAACCGGAAAATGTCTCTAGTCAGTGGCCGCACCATTTTAAGATGTTTGGGCCCTTTGTGTCCTGTGTAAAAAACAATAACAGTAACAACCTCTGAGTAATCTGAAGACATTAAAAGTAGGTCTCTGTTTGCACAGGGCACATCGACTCTAGTTCCTGGTGCTTTGCGGTTCAATTCAGCAGCGGAAACAACCTCGTTCCCAGGGTCTCTCTCTCCTGCCCCCCAGAGCGAGAGGAGATCTCTCCTCTCGCTCTGGGGGGCAGGAGAGAGAAACCCTGGGAACGAGGTTGCAGCAGGAAAAGCGAAGAAATTAATAACAGAGAATCTCTCAATTAAGGGGTCTAAAGGTAACGAATCACATCCGCATTCTCTAACAACTGGTAGTCGCACGTGGCTGTGACTGTATCACTTGTGACGTCATCACTATTCCTGACAGAATTCTTTAAATGATTAGCTGATAAACAATTTGCTGACGTAGCTGCTCGCGGGCGCAATGTTGCGCCGTTGCCGCAAGATGCCGCAACAATGTAGCATTAAAAGTTGTCCCGTGTAACATCACCTTTAATGAACTCCTTAGTGTTTTACTTCCGGTCATATTTACTGCCGTTAAAACCAATCAAAATCGATCCTGCAACGGAACTTTTGAAAGTCGTTCGTTTGCGGTCAAGCTTGCTAGCAAAAGTTACATTTCTATCACAGCTCCTCGTTTCTTCAATTTCACGAAACGTGGAGACGTGTTAGTAGTGTAGCAACCCTCGTAAGCCTGTTGTTCAGGTAGGTGTAAAATAACCAAAATCGAAATTTTGAAAGAAAAGTCATGTGTGAAAATTCTCAGTGAATAAATACCATGTATGTACCTAACTTTAACAAACTGACAATGAGCGAGTGTTACTTTCAATTTTCATATTTTGACGATATCAGTTCGGAACCTCAGAGTTTCCTGAAGTTAGCAAGATTCTAGCAATCGACTGTTTTACAGCGATAGCGAACTTAGTTGTTTCTTCTTCTTCTAATTTATTTTGTTTTAAAGCAATACCCATTCGATTCATATCTACTATAAATAATTATTCTTGAAACCTTGATCTGAACCTGCCAAGATATTATAAAGTTGACCAGTCAATTCCTTCTACCTACCTTGGACTGATATTTGTGAAGTAGATCGTATCAGTGCTTTCTATAGATAACTACTCAACTCAATAACTTAAATCTGCAGAAAACCAGTATAAACTTGCCTTTCTAGTCGCATTTTTTTTTAGTTCAAAGAGATATTTGAAAAAAATGCGACTTCTTAAACTGATCCTGTGACTTCTCCTGGCGCATAATCATTCTAATTTAAATCAAAGGTTCTATGAGCAAGGTTGTGAACGTAGTATTATTAACTGATAGGTGAGAATTGGCCAATTTTTTTATTGTTAGCTGAGAAATCAGAATCTGCTAAATGTATGTGATAATCGAAGCATGGGCAAAATTTTAAGTCATAACTGGAAAATGCCCTAAATTTTACAGCACCGCCTGAAATCATATGCACACTGGGACACGTGAACCGCAAGGGAAAAACACGTGTATTTCACGCGGAAGGAACGAGACGAAACCTCGCGGTTCACGAACAAAACCTGCGAGGAACCTTGGTCAAAAATTTTCCTCGGTCATGCAAATAAACGAAACACCGACACGATAGCCTTTTGTTAAGTTATTGTTTTTCTGTTCGTGAATAATTTTTTTCTCACAATATAATGGCCTATGTTGACTGAAATGCTCCCTGGTTTTAAGTTATTAATTAAAACACGGTAAACGGTTTTTGTTATTGAGGTTTAATTCTGTTTAATTTAAAAGAGATATAAAAATGAATTTATTCTGAGGTTTTACAGTTGAACCCGTATTAAGTGGCAATGTCCTTAACTTGAAAGCGGACCATCGCATTTCGGGTCGAAAAAAAGTTTTCCTTCAAACTTTGCCCAGTGAACTATCTTGGTTCATATGTAAATGCAACGGCTTTAGTTTTTTGAAATACGTTAAAACATATATTTTTAGAGCCTATAACAGCCAGCGCGGCAAAAAGACTAATTTTGCTGGTCGCCACAACGAAAAACTGCACAAGTTGACGAGCTCAGCACACAAAAACCGCCGACCGAGACAGAAAACTATTATAATCCCATGAAAGGTGGTCCTTGAAAGGTTGTAAACTCATGTTTGTTTTAATATTTTTTTTTTCTTTACAGGTTCGGAAAAGAAACATCTCAACAACCGTCAGATCGCTTTTTATAAACATGCCAACGTACCCTTACTTTGCTGGCCTTTAATTTACAAGTCCAGACCAGACCATTCTAAATGCCAGCTGAATTCTACTAAATAGATGCCAGAGAGCACAGAAATCTAAAAATACCCTGCACTTCTTACCTTCTTTTGTCACAGCGACTTCCAACTTTTCGTGTTTTAAGCGAATCTTTCACACGCGTTATGCAAATGAGGTTGTAAACCGAACTACGGTTGTTTTCAACAAAGACGGTTAAATTGTAGAATTTCGGCAATGTAAGAAAAAAATACAGGGGGTTTTATAGAAAGAAAAATTGCAAATGATATAAGTGGTTAAAATCGACGAATTCTTCTGTCTTGAACGCTGCATGCTTTCAAGACAAATGTCACAATTAATGTGTTGTCTGTGTTGTCTGTTGAACTTTGACCGATTTTTTTCAAACAAACCATTCTATTTTTATTTGAACTCGTTTTTTTTTTGCATTTATAAGGGGAAGAACAAATAAGTTCTATTTAATTCTGAAGGCATTCAAAGTGTAAAATTTAAAAATTCATTCAGTTTAAATTGGTCTAACAAGTTGGCATTATGTACCTTTTGAAATAAACAATTTGTGACCTTGGAATTCAGTTGACTTGTTTTGTTGCCACTTTAAAACGTTGCAAATTTAGTTAGTTAACCTTCTGTTAACAGTCACATTTCTAACTTGTTTTGCATAAAGCGGCATTCATTTTTCCTAGCCTGAATTCCCGCCGTATCTATGGTTGCTTACTTCTTTAGCGCCTTTCCCATGAAACCTTATTTGCGTGACTTTGTCTGTTTCATGCAAAATAAGATTTGCGTCGGCAAAACCCGGCGGTTTGTACCGTCAAAATTATGTTGCCATGATTCACATACATACATACATACATACATATCACGTTATCAGTTGTAAGAATGCCCAAAGACATTTGACATTGTCATTCTTTTACTAGTTTTATTCATCGTTTAGTGTATGGTGTGGTATAATGGCACAATTTTAAAATAAATGTTAGAGACAGTTCAGGTAAGTATTGTTACTGTGATAATGTAATTAGTTTTGAGCCAAAGTTTTGTAATTGGTTCGGCAAATAAAATTTCAAAACAAGATTTCGTGCTTTCTGTCACGAACGGGAAAGTGTGGCGATTCACGAGGTGTTACAGGTCTCTTCTGCTTGCTTCAGAGCGATGAATCTATAGACAGCCACCTCGCTTCCATCCATCTTCATCGCGAGAGGACATCACGGAATGGAAACTTATCCTGGCCTGAGCTGACTTTTTCGATTTAGAGGAGTCGAATGCGCAAAAATGATCGTGTGCTCCAAGCATAGGAAATTTCTGGCGCCCAAGAACAGCTTGCCAATATCCAGCGCACCAAGGGCGTCCACGAAGAAACCAGCAGGGGGCAAAGAGCCTGCATAAATTTGGAAATGCCGAAGGCCATTCAGCAGATGTACGGTGTTTTCGTTCAAGTCGGATCAGGTACGTATAGAATTACCATACAGTTTTTCTTACATAAAACGGATTATAGAAGATATTTTTCTTTTGCTTGAGTAGTTCATGCCGGTTTAAGATTTTTATTAAGCTGCTCTTTCTAACATTTGTTGAGGAGGGAGAGTTATTTGCGCCCTCTAAATTCTTATCAAGCCTTTGTCGCGCTACTGTTAGATATCTTGTTTCGAATGCTGACCAAAACAAATACATGTAAAAATAATAAATTAAGAATTACTACGAAGCTAAGGGAAGGTTTTTTATAGTTGGTGAAAAACCGCCGGCCCTTTCTTAGTTTTTTTTCATTGCAAGTTGAAAGTTCCGCTGAAACAACAGCAGTCGCCACGAGAGAATACCTTACATTAACATCATTACAGATGGGATGGGCACAGAAGAAAAGTGGAAGTAAGAGGTTTTCTCAGAAGTTCAGGAATACCTAACAAAGAAATTTAACATCGGACAAGACACTGGCCGGAAAGAATATGCAGAGCAGGTTGCGAAGGATAGGAGAAAGACTGTTTGATAGAGCGGAGTGTCTGTCGAAGACCCAGATCCAAGGTTTCTTCTCGAGGTTGTCGGCGCACATCAAAAAGGGAAACCAGAAGCGCATACAGAGTGAAGACGCGAGGATACAGACAGGGAGGAGGACGATGAGGAAGATTTGTTAGAGGAATACGCATGCGATTTAGATGAGCACGGCTTAAGGGAGACAGCGGATGCTGTACAGGGGAAAATTGGCCTGGCCCATCCAATTATATATGATGTATATAATTTGTGCACCCTTGTAAGAGAGGGGAAGCTACCAACTTTCAAGGTTAAGATGCTTAGGGAAATGTGTTCACATTTTGATATCCCCTTTCGATCTAGAGATGCCAAGCCAATCCTGGTTTCAAAAATCCATGACATAATTTCACAGTGTAGTTGTACCGTGTAGTGGCGACAGAGGTCAGAGCCCCGAGGGGGGGAGGAGGTAGTCAAAAAAAAATTTACAGGGAAAAGGCATCCCTTTCGTATACCTTTTACTGAAAAAGGTACCATTTTCATATACCGAAAAGACATGACATATGCCTTAAACAGGAAGTCTTGATGTCATTTTTACGTAGCGTTTAATAAATTTAAATAATACAACCAAAAGGTGCAATTGTTCGAAATATTTTAATTGATACCCTTTTAAATACCTAAATAACCGATATCCCTACCGTTTCATATAACTAAACTTGAAATTCCTACCCTTCTAATATACCTGAAGCATGAAAAAAGTACTCCTTTCTGGCGGAGCCCCCACGTATAGGCCATTATAGATTGTTATAAGCTTAGAGGTAGTTGTGCAAACTGAAAATTGTTTAACATATCAAACTTAGCTTATTGTTATGGTTTGAATTTTCTAACACAATGAGGCTATTGTTGTCCATCCTTAGGGATTTTCCTGTTCGGTGTCGCCAAATTACGCTCGGGTTAAATCGGATCCAGTCGGCACATTGCTGATGATGACATTTTTGTTCCTAACGGGGGCCTACTTGCCAAAGCACAGTTCAGACTAACAAGTTTGAATGTAAAGTAATGCGAGGTTTGATGTTCAAAGCGTCGGTTCGCATTTAAAGTATAAAGGCGAGGTTTCATGTTCAAGGTCGGCTCGTTGTTCACAAGTATAAATAAAAAAAGCTAAGCAAGGTTCCATGTTCAAAGCATCGGTTGGAATGCGCGCAGGATAAGCAAGGTTTCATGTTCTAAGCGTCTGTTGGAATGTTCACAAGTTTGAATAAAAATGTTAAGCGAGGCTTTATCTGCTTTATGTTCAAAGCGCGCCCGGGAAAGCGCGTCAGTTCGGATGTTTACAAGTTTGAATAAAACGTTCAGCCACTAAAATTAATGACATTTACATACGCAATAGCAAAATAATAATGTAGCTGTGTTTGAAAGTGGAAGTAAAATTAAAATTGGCCTCGACCAAGAGAAAATGAAGGTTGAATTAGAAGCTGATTCTTTCCTCTCATGCACGAGTGATTATGAATTTCCCCTATCCTTGGATATCCAAACGAAGCTTTGGGAGCGAGATTGACATGCCGGTCATATGCGGACTCAACTATTGAATGTTTTTATTCACCAAAACGTCGATTTTGTTTAAAACGTGTATGGATATATATAGGCTTGAAATGCAGGTGTGACTTTGTCTCGCGGGATGTAGGTGATTAACATATTTTGGAGTCAAAATATAATTTTGTAAAATAAAAAAGCTGGAAATTAATATCTTATTAGCAAAGCACTAGTTTAAGCGGTTGCTAAAACGGGTACCAAGTCATTAGAGATTGTCTCCGTTACTCTCTAATTAGTTACCCTAACTCTAGGTGCAGGTAACTCTAACTTTTGGAAAACGAATCCATAACGTCTTCAGTGACTTTCAAGAATAAACAATTAACGAAGTACTTAGAACAATCTATAGGAAACTTTTGTGGAAATCCAAACCAAGGTTAATAGACAAACGCAAACATGACCACTGATGAAAGTTACTTTTCAAAAATGAGAGCTCTTAACGAAATAAAACTAAGCGCTTTGAGGTTACAAACTCTTTGAGCGGGCTTTCGGGCCCTTGAATAACAAGACTCGCACGGAAGCTACGAAATAATAAGCAACTGATAAACTAAACGTCGTGCGGTTCGAATGTTCACAAGATTGAATAAACAGTTAAGCGAGTTTTCATTTTCAAAGCGTCTGTTCGCATCTTCACAAATTTGAATAAATAGGTAAACGAGATTTCATGTTCAAAGCGTCTGTTCGCATCTTCACAAGTTTGACTTTCATTTCACAAATAACTTTCAAGTAATATCCTATATATTTAAGACATAAAAAAGCTCCGATCTTAATCTTGCCTTAAAATCAGTCTCCAACTGAACGCGCAGCTATTGCTTTGCGGTGTATTACTCCCAAAATTGATAACTTTGGCGGAAATTATTTTAGCTATATATGTATATTGTTGGTATTCGAGAGCCTTTGACTTTACGTGTAGGATTTTTATTCAAATTGAAAATTTAACCAAGCGCTTCTCTGATAAAAAAAAAAGATAAAGTTGTTTTAACCGACTGAGTCTGTAGACTCTGCAGGCTTAGACTTACATAAATGTGTTTGCAAGAGGAATTAAACTGACATTCCCACGCGGAATTAGTAAAATGAAAATTCCTCACTTCGAATTTTCAAAGAATTATCTTACCTTACAGATGCAAACGTACGTGTCTTTTCTGTTTTGTACCGTTCTTTCGATGTTAAGCGCCCCACTGAACCAATAATTCTATCATAAAGGAAGTTCAGTCTTTCATTGACACAATTAGTAACTATGGCGACAAATAACACGGAATTACTTGAAAAGAATAATATTAGAATAATATTGATATTTTGTCAGCTGCTCCTGTATCCGAGAAAAAACACTCATTTTCTCTTGTCTCTGTTTAATCTTCCATTATAAGAATTTTCAACAGTTCTTGATACAGTCTTTATTAAGGTAATTAGAGAGTAACGGAAACAATTTTCAATGACTTGGTACTCGTTTTATCCAAATTAGTCTTAACAACCGCTAAAATTTCAGCGAGTGCTTTGCTAATAAGATGTTTAATTTCTAATTATGTCTAGCTTTTCTTCTTTTGCAAAATTATATTTTGACTCCAAAATCTGTTAATCGCCCTCATCCTGCGAGACATAAGATAGCTGTCAAAGTCACAGCTGCAGTTCGTTTGCTATTACACATTTAGTACACAGCTTAATATTCACAGTTCCCTTTTACATTTCCGTTCCCCTAGATATGGGTTACGCGGGCTCTGGAGACCTATTGTACATCACCGGCTGACCGACTACATTGAGTTGTTCTATTGTTAACTTTCAAGTTCGGTTGCGAAAGGGCCATCATAGCCAGAGTTTGTTTGGCTATATTTATGGGGGCGAGGGAAGCCAGAGTAGTTTGATGACGCGCTTCAAGGATATAACTGTGCGGAAAGAGACCAGCTGACTTGTATTCAGTTAAGGAGTCTTTGAATTCCATAAGGCGTTGTCTCAAACTTCCCCCACCCACTTCCTTTTAGATGTGTCCAAGCTACAACAATCACTCCCACACCCTCCCCCATAAAGCCTAGGTTTGTAACACTCATCACTTCCGAAGAATTTGGAATTTCGCGCTCGGTAATCCTGGCTACGCGTCAGTGATTCATAACTATTGCCTTTGAAACAATACAGCCCTTTTGAATCAAACAATAGTTAAGGCCATAAAAGGAGCGAAAGCTAGACTTATTGTCCAGCCAAAATTCTAACCGAAAGTTTGATACGAGGTGTGGCAGCACATCTAAACATGAAATCCAAATGGATAAGCAAAAAAGTCGAAAGAAACTAGATGAAGAACCACGCGATTAGTTCTGAACAGATTAGTTGGCGACAGGGATCAGAGACGTTTCTTGTTACAAGCTTAGAGGTAGTTGTGCAAAACTGAAATTTGTATAAGGTTTTTGTAGCACATTTAAACATGAAAACCAAATGGATAAGCAAAAAAGTGGAACGAAGCTAGATAAAGAACCACGCGATTAGTTCTGAACAGACTAGTTATAAATTATTGGCCGTGTCACGTCAGTTTCCGTTTTGTCACGGTTAAACTCACCCCAGTGATCTAAACTGTGTCACGAAAACAGACTTGAGTAGAGTATTTCTGTGAAAAGTATTTCATTTGCGATGAGGCAGTGTTTTTTTTTTTTTTTGGAGGAGAATATCTCCTATTGACCCTATTGCACTTAGAAGGATGAAAGTTGGACGTCGATATTTACGGGTTTGTAAGTATAAGACGTGTGTAATCAAAAATAATTCAGTTCGCACGAGCGAGCTTTCAAGTATTAAAATACCGAGGTATACTAAAATTTACTGATATCTGTGTATGTAACAAAGAAGTTAAAAACGAAATTCATCAGGAAGAAAGGCAATAAAGGCCACAAAGGACCGTCTTCAGCTACGTCTTGCAAAATGGCAGGTAACAGGAGAAATTACTTTGTTTCACTTCGTACATGTGTGATAATTTGATTAAAATGTCACGAATTCTTGAAAGCAATGTGTGGTGTTAAAATTGTACATTAATATTTACAAGTTTAAATACGGAGAAAGCGTTCAGAATCCAAAAATAACAATAGAAAGCAGCAAAACCTAAGAGTACACAATCCAATTAACTTTACCTGACCAAGTTTAGCAGACAACGCGCGGCGTATTTCGCATCGTAAACAAACGAATTCAAAGTTCCGGGACGAATATTTCGCCGCTTTGAATCGCTTAAATCGTTTGCAAGTGATCGGTCTGTGAAATCACCTGTATTTTTGACCCTCAACGCCGAAAGTCAACGATTAAACTGTTTTTTGTTGAAAACAACCGTTATTCAGTTTACAACCTCATTTACATAATGTGTGGGAAAGATCCGCTTAAAACACGAAAAGTTGGAAGTCGCTGTGACAAAAGAAGGTAAGAAGTGCAAGATATTTTTATATTTCTGTGCTCTCTGGCATCTATTTAGTAGAATTCAGCTGGCATTTAGAATGGTCTGGTCTGGACCTGTAAATTAAAGGCCAGCAAAGTAAGGGTACGTTGACATGTTTATAAAAAGCGATCTGACGGTTGTTAAGATATTAATTTTCCCGAACCTGTAAAGAAAAAAACTATTTAAACAAACATGAGTTTACAACCTTTCAACATCCACCTTTCATGGGATTATAGTAGTTTTCTGTCTCAGTTGGCGGTTTTTGTGTGCTGAGCTCGTCAACTTGTGTAATTTTTCGTTATGGCGACCAGCAAAATTAGTCTTTTTGCCGCGCTGGCTGTTATAGGCTCTAAAAATATATATTTTAACGTATTTCAAAAAACTAAAGCCGTTGCATTTACATATGAACCAAGATAGTTCACTGGGCAAAGTTTGAAGGAAAACTTTTTTCCGACCCGAAATGCGATGGTCCGCTTTTAAGGACATTGCCACTTAAGTGGCCACCCCCTATTAAGGTGGGGGTACACCCGATTTTGAGTGAAATTTTAAGAGTTTTAAGGAAGGGATAGAAGAAAGAAAATTATTTTTGAAACACTAACAGACAGTTGACCCCCACGCAAGAGCACCCCAGGTTGTCAGGGAACTGTTTGGGTGTCCATATACTAATTTTTAACTTCAAATTCTAATTTTAAAATCACATTAAATCTTTAATATTTCTTATTTCTCCAAATTTTACTAATCCTTTGAGAAAAACTATCTCTTTCCAAACATCCCCAAAAATCACCAAAAAATTTACAAAACACCGCTTATCATAGCTTTGTGAAATGAGCATAGAGTTTCTGAATTGCTTGAAACGCAGACGAGATATTCGCATTAAACCAAGTTTAGCGGTGGAAAAACGGGCTTCAGGTGTACCCCCGCCTTAAGCGGCCAGTTACTAAAGTCCAGAAACTTTTGTCAGTATAATACTGTAAAGAAAACCCGTTTTAAGCGGCCACTTCTATCAAGCGGCTGCGGCGACCTTTCTGCCCTCCCGATGAGCGTTGTTCTATTGTTTTTACCCCATTTAGCGGCTAGTAAGAATTTAATATACGATGCTTGCAATTGGATTTACTTTCAACAAGCACGGACAGTGACGGTTGATAAAATCATTCAAACACAGGTTTATTGTCGTCTTCATGTGTTTCCGTTATTCCTTTTCACGTTATTTTGAGTTGAAATAACGTAACTTTTTAAATGGCCTGATGTTTATTTCTGACGAACCCCTTTTAAGCGGCCAACCTCTCTTGATTTGGCCCGTTTCAGACGCCGTACTTCACATGAGCCGAATTAAATTAGCACGCGAATACAGCCGCCTCTCCGCGCTCCGACCCGCTTGCTGCGTTCGGAGGGGAGAGAACGCAACAAGCGGGTCGGAGCACGGAGACGCGGCTGTATTCGCGGGCTACATGCTGTTTGAAGGTCAAGCATTCGTCTTGTGTTGTAATCTGAAATGTCAGCCGCCTTCTCTTCCTTACCCCCCAGAGAAGGGGCCCTCCTCTGACGGGTAAGGAAGAGAAGACGGCTGACATTTCAGACTACTTGTGTTGCGACACCGCGTGCCGATTACGGATTAAGTCTCTCGTGGTCTCTCTTTGAGTTTAAAATATAAATGCTTAAGTAAATTTCGTGATAATCTTTTCCCACGTATGTACATACAGACATATATCAACATGTAATACTTGAATTCTCCTATCATAATTTATAACATTGATATTCTACGAAAATTATTTACTCGCCTTCCAGATCTACTCCTATTATTTCCTCTTGAGAACGATTGCCAATATCCTGATTTGACGTCACTACTCCCAGTTTCTGCTTCACTCGGTCAAGGGTTTCGTTAAAAATAGCGGCTTTAACCAAATCTAAAAATTGTTGCGACATTTTACTCAGTATAATGCAAAGATTTAATTCGGCGAAAGAAATTTTTGGGTTTATAGGCACTTTAAGTTTCGCGCATGTTCGAGAAACGTATCGAGTACACACGCGGGCGTTTTGATGCTTCGTCGTCGAAATTCAGTTCTTCAGTCTGCAGCTTATTTTGTGAATTTTTCAGGGTAAATAGACTGTGGAAGATAAGCGAAATATCCTGCGACAACATTGACGTTCTCTTGTGTTCACAGCACTTAATTTCAATGCTAGCAAAGAAGTTGAATTTGTATTTTCGTAGCATCGATTCGGATCCAGACAATGTGAAAAGTATTATGGCTGGTTTAAACGCTTCATTCGCTGGAGGGAGTTTAAAGATATTTCGGATTCTAAACTCGGCATTAAGAAGTACGGGCAGTTTATTCGTTGCTATTGTCGGCCGATCAACATTCTTGCGAGAAATTATCGCGAATATATTTTGGGTCTTGACAATAAGGTGCGAGCCAGCGAGTCATTGCGGTTAGCCCAAATAACACATCAGTTAACCTAAATATCACTCATTTTAGCTTAAAAAAAGGACTCCGGTTAGCCTACACTGAATAAGCTTAGGTAGTTTGCGGTTAGCTTTTACATTGAGATAAGGGATTTCTTTCTCGCACGGTTCACAAAGCCTGCGTGGTAACAGACTCTGATCTAATCGAGTCTGTTACCACGGAAACATTGCCTATCGGGGAAGTAGTCTTCAAAAAACATTGACAGAAGAAAAGAAAGATGTCACACTTCAATGCAGCCTCAAAAGGAAAAGTAGTTTTGAATAAACAGATCATTAAAAATTTGATATGTTAACAGGTGTATTAAATTTATATTTGCTAGTTTTATCAATTTCACGCATATATATGATGAAGGTTTTGTGAACCACTATATTATTAGTGTTTTTTGCCCGAAATTCGGCTCTCATTTTGATGCAACAACCGCCGGTATGTTATTAATGTTTTTTCGCTTCTGCATGCATTGCGTGCCGTTTATTTCTTTGCTTATCAAGCGGGATAGACTACACACTTGATGAATGGGCTAAAACCTCAGTTACCTAACGTCTTTTTTAAATGTCAAATAAATTCGCAATGAGAAACAACTGAAAATTATGTTGTTGCCATTCTCCCTCCCCCTCTCCCTACCAACTGCCATTTTTTTCGCCTATTTTGCTTGTTAACAAGTAAAATGGAAGAACAGTGGAGAAGGACGGCATTCTCTTACCGAATTCCGCACATTCTTGTAAACTAAATTTCTCAAGGGAATATTTTAATTTCCCAAAGGAATACTTTTCGTTGTGGGTGATGAAAACGTCGCTCGAAGGGACTGCGTCAGCACTTCTGATTTTTCAAGTGTTACTGTCTTTATTGAAAGAAGTATTTTTAGCTTGTCACTCATCACTCGCAGGCAAATCTCGAACAAAAGGAAAGATACGAGGCAGGCAATTTCGTTGGCGTTTTGAGACTACAGTGTATAATTTTCTATGCCACACGTCGCTCGTCATCTAGCCTTTTGCAAATTGAAGGTATGTATTTTCCACAGTTTTCTGCAACTGTTCGATTGAATCGCTATTTCATTGTCAGAGGATATTTGCCAATGCGATTTTCTATTGTAATAATCTCAGTGTAATCTTATTTGAATTGTTTCAAAACATTACCCAGAAAGCATATGGCGTAGTTGTTGCGTAATGAACGCGGGCTCAAGGCAAGCGTAGGTTTAAAAACATAACACATGCGATACAAAAAATATTGAGCAAAATAATAAATGGGAAGCACTTATTAGCTCCTTTGGGGGTAAAGAAAGAAAAAAAAACCATCGAAGGGAGAAAAAAAAAAGATCGTGTGCGTGCCTGCCCGTGTGTTGAACTCTCGACCTCCCTGCTTTCTAATACAATATGCCAACGCATTGAGCTAACCTAACACATAGGTCCGCAATGCGTACATGTGTCTAGAGCGTTATGCATTAGTCGGGGAAGCAATTTGAGTGTAATTTTAAGAGGTTTAAAGCAGAGATAGAAGAAAGAAAATTATTTTTGGAACATCACTGAAATGTTTTCAACTTTTCAGCTTATACTGCTGCTCATACATGTGTTTTATTATGAAAAATAATCGTTGTCTCAAAGAGAATATTTTACTTTTTAAAGAGAACTTGAGTGAACTACAGCCCTGCCTGGGAAACTGAAAAACGCTGGAAATGGCGTTTCTGAGTGTTGCAGCTTCCGCGTTCGCGAGGCGCCTTGCCGCGCCAAGAAACATTTCATGTCCGGTGCTTTCACGACTATGTCCACTACTTTTCAAACTATTGAAAACCCTGCTGTTTGCTTACCCTTAGCTTCCATTGGTTGGTTAGGGCAAAACTATCTCCAACTCGAAATCCAACTCGAAAATCCAACTCGAAATCGAACTCGAAAATCCAACTCGAAATCCAACTCGAAAATCCAACTCGAAATCCTAACTCGGAAATTAGTCTGTCTTTCAGTTTTGATTGTTTTCTTTTCATTACTTGGAAGTATATCTTTCTTAAGACTGGTTTTCAATAGCAAAGGGTGTCAGAGTCGTAAAAGCGCTTACAACATAGTGAAAATCATTTTTTTCGACTCAACGTCTCCTCGATACACAAAAGTGTAATCAAGAAAGAGCATAGCTGCAGCGGGATTGATAAAACTACAAAGTTGCATTCACTGATTGATAATCATGAAATTATTTCAGAAGCACGTATCTTTTCGGTGTTTTCGCTTTGACTGCCAACAAAGATCAATGATCTTTAACACAAGAACTTCCCGTTCTATGTATGTATGCCATACTTCCACGATAGAGCAATGTTCTCGTGGTAACAGACTCAAATCGAGTCCGTTACCACGAGAACACTGCCCTATCGGAGAAGTAGTTTTCAAAAAACATTGACAGAAGAAAAAAAAGATGTCAGACTTCAATGCAGCCTCAAAAGGAAAAGTAGCTTTGAATAAACAGATCAATAAAAATTTGATAAGTAAACGGGTGTATTAAATTTATATTTGCTAGTTTTATCAATTTCACGCACATATATGATGAGGGTTTTGTGACCCACCATATTATTAGTGTTTTTTTGCCCGAAATTCGGCTCCCATCGCTCCCATGTCGCACGTGTTATGACTGTCATGCTCAATCGCTCAACCTCGTTCCCAGGGCTTTTCCCTTCTTCTTGGGGGCGGTCGGGAAGAAGGGAAAAGCCCTGGGAACGAGGTTGTGTCATGCTTGGCATGTTGGGAAGCCACAGAAGCGTTGACGTGATAGACTTATTTTTTATTTGGAAGGTTTTTGCCCATGATCACTTCAATCTGGGCTGATTTTTTTCTTTTTTGCTTTCCTCATAGCATTAACGTCTTGATATGTTATTCTTCACACATTTTTTTGCCAAGAAGTCGAAAATAGTTCGGTGAAAAAAGCAAAATCTGATCGTATAATCCAATATTTTTAGTTACAGGTAATTTTCCTAGAAATCGATTTTTATTATGATGTAATTGCCATTTGAACCAATCAACTGTCTTGAAAATGTTTAGCCCTTTTCTTTTAAAAAATGTAAAGATTTCTGTTTACTAAATCTAATAAAACACATCAAATATAATTTGTGTCTTTCGTTTATACATAGAATCGGTCCTTTCTAACTGCCCGGGAGTATTTTGCTTTGAGTTCTACGCCGTGATTTCTTGTTGAGTTTTACTTGAATTCTTTTCTACTGACGTTTATCCCTGAAGTTAGTTCCAAATTCTATTCGGTTCTAGAAAGATCGGTCGATTGCAATAGACAACAGATCCCGTCCACTCGCACGACGACAAGAACAAGAACACAAACCATGCACCTAGTTCCCAATGCTCTTCGGTTCAATTCAGGGAGTAATCGCACTCACGCCGTAACACCAAAAATTCCATCGCTTTTCCGCTTTACAGCATTAACCGATGACGTCATTCTATGACGTCATCGCTTAAAAATTAAGAAGCTTTAACTCAGTTTATCGACTTGAATCATTTGTAGATGCCTAACGAGGGTACGATTAATGAAACTGCGAGAAATGAAGAACAGCTGATACAACTTGAGCGTTTGCCAAACTGAACTGAACGAAGGCAAGTAACAGACCTGTACACGTCATCACATTGGAATGTCAAATGGGTCATCCAATTTATCAAACTTGACCAAAATCAACCAAGTTATCAAAGGAACAGCCGCCGACAAGCACTTCCTTTTTAACAAAGTTTAATAAAATAATGTTTTTATAAAGGTTAATAATTTTTTTTTTTAAATTTTACACTCTTGTTGTATTAACTGTTTACAATCCCCACCGCATACCTGTTTTTTTTAAAACAGGGAAAAGCCCCTTATTTAATGACCGGACTTTCTAGAATATTCTGTGAAAACATTTGCAAGCGGCCTGATTTTGTTATTGCGCGATGTGTGTTACAGAAATTTTTTTCTATTATATTCCGCTAATATACAATACAAAGAAACGGTAGAACGACATTCTTGCTGTGTTACCCACGGGATTCCCTTTCATATTTTGTTTTCCTTTTTTCGCGCGGAGAGCCTGCTTTTTGGCTATAAGGCCCATGTCAGACGTCGTGCTTCTGCCGTGCCGAACTTAATTGCAATAGGTTCGACTGTAGAACGGCAAAAAAGGGCTTTGATTCAGACGTCGTGCCACAGTCGTGCCAAATTCAGGATTAAATGAAGTCACTTAACAATTAGTCAGCGGTGATCAAACAAAAATGGCGCCGTTACTACCCCCGTTAAAATACATGATTTAATATAATTTATGAATTTTGTTTGGCACGGCAGAAGCGCGACGTTTGAATCGCTGCCGTGCCAGAGTCGTGTAGCACGGCAGAGCTTGTCGAACTTAATTGCTTTGCCGAACTTAGGCCCAGTTCAGACGCCGTGACTTAATTGTAATAGGTTCGACTGTAGCACGGCACAAACACGACTCTGATCCAGACATCGTGCCAAATTCAGGACTTCCTGAAGTCACGTAACAATTAGTCAGCGTTGATCAAACAAAAATGGCGCCGTAACTACCCCCGTCAAAATACATTTAATATAATTTATGAATTTTGTTTAGCACGGCAGAAGCGCGACGTGTAGCACGGCAGAGCTTGTCGAACTTAATTGCTGTGCCGAACTTAATTTTAAGTTTGATTCAGACGCCGTACTTCTGCCGTGCTTTTGTCGAACTTAATTCCTGAATTTAATTCGGCACGGCAGAAGCACGACGTCTGAACTGGGCCTTAGGGCGCGTTCGTTTGGGATCAATCCGGAATAAGAATAATTGAAATAATACAAGTTAGCGTTCGTTTGGCTGCTCTTCCTATTCCGGAATACTTGGATTTCCATTCCGACTATTCTGTTCCCAGTAGCAGAATAGCCGGAATATATTCCAGAACATATTCTTAGTTCCAGAATATTCCCAAACGAACGCGCCTTAATTTTTAGTTTGATTCAGACGCCGTACTTCTGCCGTGCTTTTGTCGAACTTAATTCCTGAATTTAGTTCTGACTGTAGGCCTAAATCACGCAACCACTGGTTTGACTCGCAAAATGTATCGTAGAAGAACACATTTATCGGTTACTATTATATACGCCGGCGAAATAGGTCTCCTTTCTTTTGCATGTAATTGTCCAGGTGATTTTCAACCGCTTGACGAGAACCAAAATGAATATCCAAAAGTAATACCCTGGAAGATGATTTTCGTGTAATGGGGTGGGGGATTATGGTTCCAGCGATTACGTTACTGTGCGTTAAGTGATTGCTGACCGGAGACTACCAAAGCGCGCTGAAAGCCGTTTTACAGCAGAAATCCCATTTTGATATATTTTCTTTTTTCTTTCGAGTCTGATTTTCCTGATCTCCTTCTTCCTTGTTCTCTCTTTAAGTCTTTGTTTTATTTAATTTTTTTTCAGCATTCGAACAGGTGTACATTTTATGAACGTTTTGGATCTTTCACTAACCTTCTTAAGTAAATTTAACTAATTTTAGTTCGATCTCGTGTCACAATAAGTCAGTGTCTACTTTAATAATTACTCTACTGATGTATTTCTTAAATGGTCGCGTTTTTCCGTGCCTCTAGAGTGCTAATAGTAGTGTTTCAAATTAAGTTGTCGTTGTTGTAGGGTATTCAACGCGACTAAAGCAATGGATACTTCAAAAATGTTACACAGTTCAGTAATAAACGCGTTCGATCTAGTGCTGCACTGAATGATGCAGTCGTAGATTGATAATGTTAGGTTCTGCCATTTCTTGTACATTGTCTACAGTGAGCTGTCTTTGCTTCGAGCCCGGCGTATCCAATCGAAAATTCCGTTATCGAACTTTCATTTCATTCATTTTTATTTTATTTATTTATTCCATTCCAAAATTACAAAGATAAATATAAACTGAACCAGTAGAAGATGGGAAATGGAAAAGGGAAAAAATATAGCTAGCTAATTGGATGTCCTTGTTTAAATGACAATAATAATAAGGCCAATAAAAAAAGTAAACTTAACATAGGAGAGGAAGAGATATGAATTAATTAATACTGAGCAAAATAATTCTGGTAGAGTGCTTTTTTTAAAACGTTTTCTAGTTAACAAGGTACGTATGAAGGTCATTCCAAGAGTAGCATCCAATAACACGCAGTGGGGCAAAATCTCCTTATATTTATTCTGGAGAAACCGGGATTTAAGTGTTGCAAGGATGCACTTCGAGTAGCGTAGTGATGTTGCTCAGATAACAGAGATAAGGTGTAATTAGACTCAATCGAATTCCAATCGTTCGATTGATTTGGATTAGATCCAATAATCGAACATATGCGAACCTCACCCTAGAACATGACCTAGACTTGCCACAAAGATCTAGAGCGACGAAGTCGCGAGAGGCCCGGCAAAGACGAAGACTTAATTGAAAGTCTAGTTCTGCCATTTCTTGTACATTGTCGACAGTGAGCTGTCTTTGCTTCGAGACTCAGAGAGGGTATATTATCTATCTTTACTTTTTCATCCCTTATCACTCGTATTTACCTTTAGCCTGGAGCTCAGAAGGTCGGCAAAAACAGGCTATGCAATCTCGCCAACTTTTTTTTTTGGCGGAATGATGGGCTGGGAGTGCAATGCCCACCACCCTTACTACTCGCTAGCCACATAGGAGGAGGGTGCAATCCAAGTGGCTAGGACCGCCAGGTGGGGGAGCACGTACTTAACGTATTATTCGCCAGGGAATCGAACCCTGCCCCACCTACCCAACAAAAAAAATTCAGCACACGACAAGACAGGACAGCAAAGGCAAGACATCACTCGGCAACAGAACTGGAACATCTCGGGACAGAGCTAGACAACAGGACTGGAGCATCTCAGGACACAGCATCATCACAGGACGGTAACAGGACTGGAGCACTCAGGACTCGACGGTAGCTCGAGGAGGAGTAGGAAACACAGAAGGAACGATATCAGCAGTGAGGCAAGGAAGGTCAACAAGGTATGACACGACTGCAAAATAACTTAAAGAGCATAAATGAGGATTATCTTGGTGACGTTGACCCGTACGTTACGGACCACTATATTTGAAAACCTTCACGCAGTGTCCCACGTCAAAAACGAGACTTCTACAGCTTTGCAATATGCTCGAGACTTTGGCACAGTTGCAAAAGATTCATTAAAAAGAACGACAAAGTGAAGCGCGAAATACTTTACACATGACAATCGCTTTATCCAGTTCCAACATCTAGTATGGAGTTGGCAGATGTTGAAGTGATGAAGCCTCCGCTCCACCAGCTGCAAGGATAGATCCTCCAATTGAAGTAGCGATAAAGGGGTTAGTGGACAAAGATCGTCCTGCAGGGCAGAGAAAAGTGAGCAGTGAAACCACAAAAGACAAAGCCGAAGCTCTCCCATCAGCAGTGTATTACACGCAACCTCCTCATACCAAAGTAATGTTCAACGACGACTCAACAATGAAGGTCGAGAAGGAATTGAACAAATTACGCCACAAGTCACGGATGGCGAAGGGGACTCGCATGTACCCAGCATCACGTTTGTGCACGGTAGCACGGTTGAAGTAGTTGCTGTTGGTGAACTGCCAGATCAAGAGAATGAATACGACACCGACTCAGATAGCGATATGGATGATGGCGATCATGACTCCTATGCTCATTTCCGTTTTGTAAACGGTCGATGCCATTTTAAACGATCGATGCCATCATTGGTAACCAAGGTTTTCGGAATGGAGAGTGCCATATCTGCTCTAGTTTAGGCCTGGATATAGGTCGAAACTGTGCTTTGATTATTAGATGAAATTAGGCTTAGAGAAGACGATTATTAAATCTAAGTTAGATTCACGCTTAGGTTAGGGATAGGGATAGGGTCATCTATTATAGATGTAACCGGTAAGAAAGTCACCTTATATAATTAAATTTTTCGAGAATTTGGCGGATCAACGTGGTGGTGTAGTGGTGAGAGAGGGATGCTAGCATGTCAGAGGTTCCAGGTTCGATTCTGGGTGCTGACGTAGAATTTTCATTTTTCTTTTTAGTAGAAAAAAAATTTGATGACTGTGAAAACATTTCTAAGTGTCGCAAAAATGGCACCGACCGTTTACGAAACGGAAACGTGCGACTCCTATACCGCCACACAAAGCTACACTATTCAGGTCTGGTCGCGCTATTCGCTCTCATTTTTGCCTTGACTTGTAGAGTTTGCAAGATCAGGTGTGCGCATGCACATTACCTTGTGATGACTCTTTGATCCGGAGTTAATTAAATGTAAACCCAAAAATAGCACTACCTTGGACCAGGGAAGGCAAACATCGAAGAGGCAGACCTAAAGAGACTTGGAGACGAAATGTAAAGAAGGAATGGGGGAGTTCAAATTCAAAAGTTGGCTTGCTGCTGGTGCATGTGATAAGAACCGAGAGGATATGCTAGTGAGGACGCAAGACCCGATTTTCCCGATATGCAAAAGAAGCATGATGATGATTACTTAAACAAATTTTTTTGAAATGAAGTTTGCGAAAGAGTGATTACGACAGAGGAAACTTTCTACTGTTGAGCATAATGTACCCTTCCGCTGAGATTCAACGATGTAAACCTTGACCATGAACGAACACAAAATTGTAATCAAAATGACAGTCTGTAAAGTAACCGTAGATATTATTCCATATCGAATTCCCACGTTTCCCTTTATTAGTATCTTCTGCTCTCTTGAGCCATTTCCGCTTACATTTGTATCAAATTTAGCCTTACAGTGAATTTTTTTGGTGTTAGATGTAAAATTGCTTAAATTTTAACTGTTTGATGTTATAGAAGGAAACAAGTTAGTTTTTAGTGTTGTCTAGGTACCCCATCCAGACCTTCTAACCAGGGGCAGTTAGTTGGGGCGAAACGAAGTAAACCGGGCAGAAATCGTAGCAGCAAAAGTTTTCTATAACTTTAACTTTTGTAGAAAACTTTCGCCGCTACGTTTGCTTCCCGGTTTACTTCGTTTTACCCCGACTAACTGCCCCTGGGTCTCCGAAGGATGCCTACGACCTCGTGCTTTAATCTGCTTCTTGGTGTCTGGAACCCGTGATGAAGCCAGTACTTGCCCTTGTTTTTTGACATATTACTTCGTAAATTCAGTTCCTTTGGTTCATTTATACAGCGACCCTATGTCAACGAACCGGTATTATTAAGAACTTTAATGCTCCGATAAAAAATCTCAATTAGGCAATCTTCTTCGGTTCCTTTACGCTTATAAAATCCATGCCTTACTAAAGTGCCCTCATTTGGATTGCATTGCTTTGGTGCACTCATTTCAAAACCGGCATTGTGTGTAATTTTTATCCCAGTTCTGTTCGCAAGCATACCGACATAAACATCGTCCATTCTGTAGTATGGTACAAAGGAAAAAGCTTTGACAAACGTAATTGCAACATCGTAGGATAAAACAAATCCAAAACCGGGACAGAAATCTGGATAATTTCTACCGCTATATTCCCCTTTCGTTATCTTCCATTTACCACGTCTCTGTACCACAGGATGTTTACGATGAATACCCATGTAAAGTTCTTTCTTTGGCGTTGTCATGGGATCACTCAAGAAAGAAAGAAGTTCCGCAGAGTTCACAAACACGTCGTCGTCGGCCTTCAAAAGAAACGAGAACTTGCAATACCTGGTTGCCCATTCGAAGCCCATTTGTATCTTGAGGGTCTGGTTCCAGTAATGATCGTAGTAGTCAGCTCGCACGAGGTCTCCATAAACTTCATCTTCCTTCAACAATGAATTCGATTCGCTATGTGATCTCGTTTGAGCAACAAGAAATACAGTGGTCCATCGGGGTTTTGAGGCGTTTTCGAAGGCCCAAGTTGTGCGGATGTAATTCCTTCTTTGCAAATTACCCGGAGCTGATGACACAAGAATAAGAAGACTGTAATACTGCGCACAAGGTCTTTTAGTGATTAGAGTTGTCTTGTGTTCAAACGGCTTCCAATTTGATTGCGTGTTAAAATGTGCATATAGAGTTACTTTTCTTGTTGCTTTTGTTTGTATCTGTGCATTTCCCAGCTCACGTTTGTCCAAATCTTTGTAAAACGGACGTGAACTTGATAAAGGAGACGTAAATCTCCCAGGGAAGAAATTGGTATAAAAGTAAAAACCCAACTGTAAGAATACAACAATTGCCAACATAGCGATGAACAACCGGAAAATGTCTCTAGTCAGTGGCCGTACCATTTTAAGATGTTTGGGCCCTTTGTGTCCTGTGTAAAAAACAATAACAGTAACAACCTCTGAGTAATCTGAAGACATTAAAAGTAGGTCTCTGTTTGCACAGGGCACGTCGACTCTAGTTCCTGGTGCTTTGCGGTTCAATTCAGCAGCGGAAACAACCTCGTTCCCAGGGTCTCTCTCTCCTGCCCCCCAGAGCGAGAGGAGATCTCTCCTCTCGCTCTGGGGGGCAGGAGAGAGAAACCCTGGGAACGAGGTTGCAGCAGGAAAAGCGAAGAAATTAATAACAGAGAATCTCTCAATTAAGGGGTCTAAAGGTAACGAATCACATCCGCATTCTCTAACAACTGGTAGTCGCACGTGGCTGTGACTGTATCACTTGTGACGTCATCACTATTCCTGACAGAATTCTTTAAATGATTAGCTGATAAACAATTTGCTGACGTAGCTGCTCGCGGGCGCAATGTTGCGCCGTTGCCGCAAGATGCCGCAACAATGTAGCATTAAAAGTTGTCCCGTGTAACATCACCTTTAATGAACTCCTTAGTGTTTTACTTCCGGTCATATTTACTGCCGTTAAAACCAATCAAAATCGATCCTGCAACGGAACTTTTGAAAGTCGTTCGTTTGCGGTCAAGCTTGCTAGCAAAAGTTACATTTCTATCACAGCTCCTCGTTTCTTCAATTTCACGAAACGTGGAGACGTGTTAGTAGTGTAGCAACCCTCGTAAGCCTGTTGTTCAGGTAGGTGTAAAATAACCAAAATCGAAATTTTGAAAGAAAAGTCATGTGTGAAAATTCTCAGTGAATAAATACCATGTATGTACCTAACTTCAACAAACTGACAATGAGCGAGTGTTACTTTCAATTTTCATATTTTGACGATATCAGTTCGGAACCTCAGAGTTTCCTGAAGTTAGCAAGATTCTAGCAATCGACTGTTTTACAGCGATAGCGAACTTAGTTGTTTCTTCTTCTTCTAATTTATTTTGTTTTAAAGCAATACCCATTCGATTCATATCTACTATAAATAATTATTCTTGAAACCTTGATCTGAACCTGCCAAGATATTATAAAGTTGACCAGTCAATTCCTTCTACCTACCTTGGACTGATATTTGTGAAGTAGATCGTATCAGTGCTTTCTATAGATAACTACTCAACTCAATAACTTAAATCTGCAGAAAACCAGTATAAACTTGCCTTTCTAGTCGCATTTTTTTTTAGTTCAAAGAGATATTTGAAAAAAATGCGACGTCTTAAACTGATCCTGTGACTTCTCCTGGCGCATAATCATTCTAATTTAAATCAAAGGTTCTATGAGCAAGGTTGTGAACGTAGTATTATTAACTGATAGGTGAGAATTGGCCAATTTTTTTATTGTTAGCTGAGAAATCAGAATCTGCTAAATGTATGTGATAATCGAAGCATGGGCAAAATTTTAAGTCATAACTGGAAAATGCCCTAAATTTTACAGCACCGCCTGAAATCATATGCACACTGGGACACGTGAACCGCAAGGGAAAAACACGTGTATTTCACGCGGAAGGAACGAGACGAAACCTCGCGGTTCACGAACAAAACCTGCGAGGAACCTTGGTCAAAAATTTTCCTCGGTCATGCAAATAAACGAAACACCGACACGATAGCCTTTTGTTAAGTTATTGTTTTTCTGTTCGTGAATAATTTTTTTCTCACAATATAATGGCCTATGTTGACTGAAATGCTCCCTGGTTTTAAGTTATTAATTGAAACACGGTAAACGGTTTTTGTTATTGAGGTTTGATTCTGTTTAATTTAAAAGAGATATAAAAATGAATTTATTCTGAGGTTTTACAGTTGAACCCGTATTAAGTGGCAATGTCCTTAAAAGCGGACCATCGCATTTCGGGTCGAAAAAAAGTTTTCCTTCAAACTTTGCCCAGTGAACTATCTTGGTTCATATGTAAATGCAACGGCTTTAGTTTTTTGAAATACGTTAAAACATATATTTTTAGAGCCTATAACAGCCAGCGCGGCAAAAAGACTAATTTTGCTGGTCGCCACAACGAAAAACTGCACAAGTTGACGAGCTCAGCACACAAAAACCGCCGACCGAGACAGAAAACTATTATAATCCCATGAAAGGTGGTCCTTGAAAGGTTGTAAACTCATGTTTGTTTTAATATTTTTTTTTTCTTTACAGTTTCGGAAAAGAAACATCTCAACAACCGTCAGATCGCTTTTTATAAACATGTCAATGTAGCCCTACTTTGCTGGCCTTTAATTTACAAGTCCAGACCAGACCATTCTAAATGCCAGCTGAATTCTACTAAATAGATGCCAGAGAGCACAGAAATCTAAAAATACCCTGCACTTCTTACCTTCTTTTGTCACAGCGACTTCCAACTTTTCGTGTTTTAAGCGAATCTTTCACACGCGTTATGCAAATGAGGTTGTAAACCGAACTACGGTTGTTTTCAACAAAGACGGTTAAATTGTAGAATTTCGGCAATGTAAGAAAAAAATACAGGGGGTTTTATAGAAAGAAAAATTGCAAATGATATAAGTGGTTAAAATCGACGAATTCTTCTGTCTTGAACGCTGCATGCTTTCAAGACAAATGTCACAATTAATGTGTTGTCTGTGTTGTCTGTTGAACTTTGACCGATTTTTTTCAAACAAACCATTCTATTTTTATTTGAACTCGTTTTTTTTTTCATTTATAAGGGGAAGAACAAATAAGTTCTATTTAATTCTGAAGGCATTCAAAGTGTAAAATTTAAAAATTCATTCAGTTTAAATTGGTCTAACAAGTTGGCATTATGTACCTTTTGAAATAAACAATTTGTGACCTTGGAATTCAGTTGACTTGTTTTGTTGCCACTTTAAAACGTTGCAAATTTAGTTAGTTAACCTTCTGTTAACAGTCACATTTCTAACTTGTTTTGCATAAAGCGGCATTCATTTTTCCTAGCCTGAATTCCCGCCGTATCTATGGTTGCTTACTTCTTTAGCGCCTTTCCCATGAAACCTTATTTGCGTGACTTTGTCTGTTTCATGCAAAATAAGATTTGCGTCGGCAAAACCCGGCGGTTTGTACCGTCAAAATTATGTTGCCATGATTCACGTTATCAGTTGTAAGAATGCCCAAAGACATTTGACATTGTCATTCTTTTACTAGTTTTATTCATCGTTTAGTGTATGGTGTGGTATAATGGCACAATTTTAAAATAAATGTTAGAGACAGTTCAGGTAAGTATTGTTACTGTGATAATGTAATTAGTTTTGAGCCAAAGTTTTGTAATTGGTTCGGCAAATAAAATTTCAAAACAAGATTTCGTGCTTTCTGTCACGAACGGGAAAGTGTGGCGATTCACGAGGTGTTACAGGTCTCTTCTGCTTGCTTCAGAGCGATGAATCTATAGACAGCCACCTCGCTTCCATCCATCTTCATCGCGAGAGGACATCACGGAATGGAAACTTATCCTGGCCTGAGCTGACTTTTTCGATTTAGAGGAGTCGAATGCGCAAAAATGATCGTGTGCTCCAAGCATAGGAAATTTCTGGCGCCCAAGAACAGCTTGCCAATATCCAGCGCACCAAGGGCGTCCACGAAGAAACCAGCAGGGGGCAAAGAGCCTGCATAAATTTGGAAATGCCGAAGGCCATTCAGCAGATGTACGGTGTTTTCGTTCAAGTCGGATCAGGTGCGTATAGAATTACCATACAGTTTTTCTTACATAAAACGGATTATAGAAGATATTTTTCTTTTGCTTGAGTAGTTCATGCCGGTTTAAGATTTTTATTAAGCTGCTCTTTCTAACATTTGTTGAGGAGGGAGAGTTATTTGCGCCCTCTAAATTCTTATCAAGCCTTTGTCGCGCTACTGTTAGATATCTTGTTTCGAATGCTGACCAAAACAAATACATGTAAAAATAATAAATTAAGAATTACTACGAAGCTAAGGGAAGGTTTTTTATAGTTGGTGAAAAACCGCCGGCCCTTTCTTAGTTTTTTTTTCATTGCAAGTTGAAAGTTCCGCTGAAACAACAGCAGTCGCCACGAGAGAATACCTTACATTAACATCATTACAGATGGGATGGGCACAGAAGAAAAGTGGAAGTAAGAGGTTTTCTCAGAAGTTCAGGAATACCTAACAAAGAAATTTAACATCGGACAAGACACTGGCCGGAAAGAATATGCAGAGCAGGTTGCGAAGGATAGGAGAAAGACTGTTTGATAGAGCGGAGTGTCTGTCGAAGACCCAGATCCAAGGTTTCTTCTCGAGGTTGTCGGCGCACATCAAAAAGGGAAACCAGAAGCGCATACAGAGTGAAGACGCGAGGATACAGACAGGGAGGAGGACGATGAGGAAGATTTGTTAGAGGAATACGCATGCGATTTAGATGAGCACGGCTTAAGGGAGACAGCGGATGCTGTACAGGGGAAAATTGGCCTGGCCCATCCAATTATATATGATGTATATAATTTGTGCACCCTTGTAAGAGAGGGGAAGCTACCAACTTTCAAGGTTAAGATGCTTAGGGAAATGTGTTCACATTTTGATATCCCCTTTCGATCTAGAGATGCCAAGCCAATCCTGGTTTCAAAAATCCATGACATAATTTCACAGTGTAGTTGTACCGTGTAGTGGCGACAGAGGTCAGAGCCCCGAGGGGGGGAGGAGGTAGTCAAAAAAAAATTTACAGGGAAAAGGCATCCCTTTCGTATACCTTTTACTGAAAAAGGTACCATTTTCATATACCGAAAAGACATGACATATGCCTTAAACAGGAAGTCTTGATGTCATTTTTACGTAGCGTTTAATAAATTTAAATAATACAACCAAAAGGTGCAATTGTTCGAAATATTTTAATTGATACCCTTTTAAATACCTAAATAACCGATATCCCTACCGTTTCATATAACTAAACTTGAAATTCCTACCCTTCTAATATACCTGAAGCATGAAAAAAGTACTCCTTTCTGGCGGAGCCCCCACGTATAGGCCATTATAGATTGTTATAAGCTTAGAGGTAGTTGTGCAAACTGAAAATTGTTTAACATATCAAACTTAGCTTATTGTTATGGTTTGAATTTTCTAACACAATGAGGCTATTGTTGTCCATCCTTAGGGATTTTCCTGTTCGGTGTCGCCAAATTACGCTCGGGTTAAATCGGATCCAGTCGGCACATTGCTGATGATGACATTTTTGTTCCTAACGGGGGCCTACTTGCCAAAGCACAGTTCAGACTAACAAGTTTGAATGTAAAGTAAAGCGAGGTTTGATGTTCAAAGCGTCGGTTCGCATTTAAAGTATAAAGGCGAGGTTTCATGTTCAAGGTTGGCTCGTTGTTCACAAGTATAAATAAAAAAAGCTAAGCAAGGTTCCATGTTCAAAGCATCGGTTGGAATGCGCGCAGGATAAGCAAGGTTTCATGTTCTAAGCGTCTGTTGGAATGTTCACAAGTTTGAATAAAAATGTTAAGCGAGGCTTTATCTGCTTTATGTTCAAAGCGCGCCCGGGAAAGCGCGTCAGTTCGGATGTTTACAAGTTTGAATAAAACGTTCAGCCACTAAAATTAATAACATTTACATACGCAATAGCAAAATAATAATGTAGCTGTGTTTGAAAGTGGAAGTAAAATTAAAATTGGCCTCGACCAAGAGAAAATGAAGGTTGAATTAGAAGCTGATTCTTTCCTCTCATGCACGAGTGATTATGAATTTCCCCTATCCTTGGATATCCAAACGAAGCTTTGGGAGCGAGATTGACATGCCGGTCATATGCGGACTCAACTATTGAATGTTTTTATTCACCAAAACGTCGATTTTGTTTAAAACGTGTATGGATATATATAGGCTTGAAATGCAGGTGTGACTTTGTCTCGCGGGATGAAGGTGATTAACATATTTTGGAGTCAAAATATAATTTTGTAAAATAAAAAAGCTGGAAATTAATATCTTATTAGCAAAGCACTAGTTTAAGCGGTTGCTAAAACGGGTACCAAGTCATTAGAGATTGTCTCCGTTACTCTCTAATTAGTTACCCTAACTCTAGGTGCAGGTAACTCTAACTTTTGGAAAACGAATCCATAACGTCTTCAGTGACTTTCAAGAATAAACAATTAACGAAGTACTTAGAACAATCTATAGGAAACTTTTGTGGAAATCCAAACCAAGGTTAATAGACAAACGCAAACATGACCACTGATGAAAGTTACTTTTCAAAAATGAGAGCTCTTAACGAAATAAAACTAAGCGCTTTGAGGTTACAAACTCTTTGAGCGGGCTTTCGGGCCCTTGAATAACAAGACTCGCACGGAAGCTACGAAATAATAAGCAACTGATAAACTAAACGTCGTGCGGTTCGAATGTTCACAAGATTGAATAAACAGTTAAGCGAGTTTTCATTTTCAAAGCGTCTGTTCGCATCTTCACAAATTTGAATAAATAGGTAAACGAGATTTCATGTTCAAAGCGTCTGTTCGCATCTTCACAAGTTTGACTTTCATTTCACAAATAACTTTCAAGTAATATCCTATATATTTAAGACATAAAAAAGCTCCGATCTTAATCTTGCCTTAAAATCAGTCTCCAACTGAACGCGCAGCTATTGCTTTGCGGTGTATTACTCCCAAAATTGATAACTTTGGCGGAAATTATTTTAGCTATATATGTATATTGTTGGTATTCGAGAGCCTTTGACTTTACGTGTAGGATTTTTATTCAAATTGAAAATTTAACCAAGCGCTTCTCTGATAAAAAAAAAAGATAAAGTTGTTTTAACCGACTGAGTCTGTAGACTCTGCAGGCTTAGACTTACATAAATGTGTTTGCAAGAGGAATTAAACTGACATTCCCACGCGGAATTAGTAAAATGAAAATTCCTCACTTCGAATTTTCAAAGAATTATCTTACCTTACAGATGCAAACGTACGTGTCTTTTCTGTTTTGTACCGTTCTTTCGATGTTAAGCGCCCCACTGAACCAATAATTCTATCATAAAGGAAGTTCAGTCTTTCATTGACACAATTAGTAACTATGGCGACAAATAACACGGAATTACTTGAAAAGAATAATATTAGAATAATATTGATATTTTGTCAGCTGCTCCTGTATCCGAGAAAAAACACTCATTTTCTCTTGTCTCTGTTTAATCTTCCATTATAAGAATTTTCAACAGTTCTTGATACAGTCTTTATTAAGGTAATTAGAGAGTAACGGAAACAATTTTCAATGACTTGGTACTCGTTTTATCCAAATTAGTCTTAACAACCGCTAAAATTTCAGCGAGTGCTTTGCTAATAAGATGTTTAATTTCTAATTATGTCTAGCTTTTCTTCTTTTGCAAAATTATATTTTGACTCCAAAATCTGTTAATCGCCCTCATCCTGCGAGACATAAGATAGCTGTCAAAGTCACAGCTGCAGTTCGTTTGCTATTACACATTTAGTACACAGCTTAATATTCACAGTTCCCTTTTACATTTCCGTTCCCCTAGATATGGGTTACGCGGGCTCTGGAGACCTATTGTACATCACCGGCTGACCGACTACATTGAGTTGTTCTATTGTTAACTTTCAAGTTCGGTTGCGAAAGGGCCATCATAGCCAGAGTTTGTTTGGCTATATTTATGGGGGCGAGGGAAGCCAGAGTAGTTTGATGACGCGCTTCAAGGATATAACTGTGCGGAAAGAGACCAGCTGACTTGTATTCAGTTAAGGAGTCTTTGAATTCCATAAGGCGTTGTCTCAAACTTCCCCCACCCACTTCCTTTTAGATGTGTCCAAGCTACAACAATCACTCCCACACCCTCCCCCATAAAGCCTAGGTTTGTAACACTCATCACTTCCGAAGAATTTGGAATTTCGCGCTCGGTAATCCTGGCTACGCGTCAGTGATTCATAACTATTGCCTTTGAAACAATACAGCCCTTTTGAATCAAACAATAGTTAAGGCCATAAAAGGAGCGAAAGCTAGACTTATTGTCCAGCCAAAATTCTAACCGAAAGTTTGATACGAGGTGTGGCAGCACATCTAAACATGAAATCCAAATGGATAAGCAAAAAAGTCGAAAGAAACTAGATGAAGAACCACGCGATTAGTTCTGAACAGATTAGTTGGCGACAGGGATCAGAGACGTTTCTTGTTACTAGCTTAGAGGTAGTTGTGCAAAACTGAAATTTGTATAAGGTTTTTGTAGCACATTTAAACATGAAAACCAAATGGATAAGCAAAAAAGTGGAACGAAGCTAGATAAAGAACCACGCGATTAGTTCTGAACAGACTAGTTATAAATTATTGGCCGTGTCACGTCAGTTTCCGTTTTGTCACGGTTAAACTCACCCCAGTGATCTAAACTGTGTCACGAAAACAGACTTGAGTAGAGTATTTCTGTGAAAAGTATTTCATTTGCGATGAGGCAGTGTTTTTTTTTTTTTGGAGGAGAATATCTCCTATTGACCCTATTGCACTTAGAAGGATGAAAGTTGGACGTCGATATTTACGGGTTTGTAAGTATAAGATGTGTGTAAACAAAAATAATTCAGTTCGCATGAGCGAGCTTTCAAGTATTAAAATACCGAGGTATACTAAAATTTACTGATATCTGTGTATGTAACAAAGAAGTTAAAAACGAAATTCATCAGGAAGAAAGGCAATAAAGGCCACAAAGGACCGTCTTCAGCTACGTCTTGCAAAATGGCAGGTAACAGGAGAAATTACTTTGTTTCACTTCGTACATGTGTGATAATTTGATTAAAATGTCACGAATTCTTGAAAGCAATGTGTGGTGTTAAAATTGTACATTAATATTTACAAGTTTAAATACGGAGAAAGCGTTCAGAATCCAAAAATAACAATAGAAAGCAGCAAAACCTAAGAGTACACAATCCAATTAACTTTACCTGACCAAGTTTAGCAGACAACGCGCGGCGTATTTCGCATCGTAAACAAACGAATTCAAAGTTCCGGGACGAATATTTCGCCGCTTTGAATCGCTTAAATCGTTTGCAAGTGATCGGTCTGTGAAATCACCTGTATTTTTGACCCTCAACGCCGAAAGTCAACGATTAAACTGTTTTTTGTTGAAAACAACCGTTATTCAGTTTACAACCTCATTTACATAATGTGTGGGAAAGATCCGCTTAAAACACGAAAAGTTGGAAGTCGCTGTGACAAAAGAAGGTAAGAAGTGCAAGATATTTTTATATTTCTGTGCTCTCTGGCATCTATTTAGTAGAATTCAGCTGGCATTTAGAATGGTCTGGTCTGGACCTGTAAATTAAAGGCCAGCAAAGTAAGGGTACGTTGGCATGTTTATAAAAAGCGATCTGACGGTTGTTAAGATATTAATTTTCCCGAACCTGTAAAGAAAAAAAATATTTAAACAAACATGAGTTTACAACCTTTCAACATCCACCTTTCATGGGATTATAGTAGTTTTCTGTCTCAGTTGGCGGTTTTTGTGTGCTGAGCTCGTCAACTTGTGTAATTTTTCGTTATGGCGACCAGCAAAATTAGTCTTTTTGCCGCGCTGGCTGTTATAGGCTCTAAAAATATATATTTTAACGTATTTCAAAAAACTAAAGCCGTTGCATTTACATATGAACCAAGATAGTTCACTGGGCAAAGTTTGAAGGAAAACTTTTTTCCGACCCGAAATGCGATGGTCCGCTTTTAAGGACATTGCCACTTAAGTGGCCACCCCCTATTAAGCGGCCAGTTACTAAAGTCCAGAAACTTTTGTCAGTATAATACTGTAAAGAAAACCCGTTTTAAGCGGCCACTTCTATCAAGCGGCTGCGGCGACCTTTCTGCCCTCCCGATGAGCGTTGTTCTATTGTTTTTACCCCATTTAGCGGCTAGTAAGAATTTAATATACGATGCTTGCAATTGGATTTACTTTCAACAAGCACGGACAGTGACGGTTGATAAAATCATTCAAACACAGGTTTATTGTCGTCTTCATGTGTTTCCGTTATTCCTTTTCACGTTATTTTGAGTTGAAATAACATAACTTTTTAAATGGCCTGATGTTTATTTCTGACGAACCCCTTTTAAGCGGCCAACCTCTCTTGATTTGGCCCGTTTCAGACGCCGTACTTCACATGAGCCGAATTAAATTAGCACGCGAATACAGCCGCCTCTCCGCGCTCCGACCCGCTTGCTGCGTTCGGAGGGGAGAGAACGCAACAAGCGGGTCGGAGCGCGGAGACGCGGCTGTATTCGCGGGCTACATGCTGTGCGAAGGTCAAGCATTCGTCTTGTGTTGTAATCTGAAATGTCAGCCGCCTTCTCTTCCTTACCCCCCAGAGAAGGGGCCCTCCTCTGACGGGTAAGGAAGAGAAGACGGCTGACATTTCAGACTACTTGTGTTGCGACACCGCGTGCCGATTACGGATTAAGTCTCTCGTGGTCTCTCTTTGAGTTTAAAATATAAATGCTTAAGTAAATTTCGTGATAATCTTTTCCCACGTATGTACATACAGACATATATCAACATGTAATACTTGAATTCTCCTATCATAATTTATAACATTGATATTCTACGAAAATTATTTACTCGCCTTCCAGATCTACTCCTATTATTTCCTCTTGAGAACGATTGCCAATATCCTGATTTGACGTAACTAGTCCCAGTTTCTGCTTCACTCGGTCAAGGGTTTCGTTAAAAATAGCGGCTTTAACCAAATCTAAAAATTGTTGCGACATTTTACTCAGTATAATGCAAAGATTTAATTCGGCGAAAGAAATTTTTGGGTTTATAGGCACTTTAAGTTTCGCGCATGTTCGAGAAACGTATCGAGTACACACGCGGGCGTTTTGATGCTTCGTCGTCGAAATTCAGTTCTTCAGTCTGCAGCTTATTTTGTGAATTTTTCAGGGTAAATAGACTGTGGAAGATAAGCGAAATATCCTGCGACAACATTGACGTTCTCTTGTGTTCACAGCACTTAATTTCAATGCTAGCAAAGAAGTTGAATTTGTATTTTCGTAGCATCGATTCGGATCCAGACAATGTGAAAAGTATTATTGCTGGTTTAAACGCTTCATTCGCTGGAGGGAGTTTAAAGATATTTCGGATTCTAAACTCGGCATTAAGAAGTACGGGCAGTTTATTCGTTGCTATTGTCGGCCGATCAACATTCTTGCGAGAAATTATCGCGAATATATTTTGGGTCTTGACAATAAGGTGCGAGCCAGCGAGTCATTGCGGTTAGCCCAAATAACACATCAGTTAACCTAAATATCACTCATTTTAGCTTAAAAAAAGGACTCCGGTTAGCCTACACTGAATAAGCTTAGGTAGTTTGCGGTTAGCTTTACATTGAGATAAGGGATTTCTTTCTCGCACGGTTCACAAAGCCTGCGTGGTAACAGACTCTGATCTAATCGAGTCTGTTACCACGGAAACATTGCCTATCGGGGAAGTAGTCTTCAAAAAACATTGACAGAAGAAAAGAAAGATGTCAGACTTCAATGCAGCCTCAAAAGGAAAAGTAGTTTTGAATAAACAGATCATTAAAAATTTGATATGTTAACAGGTGTATTAAATTTATATTTGCTAGTTTTATCAATTTCACGCATATATATGATGAAGGTTTTGTGACCCACTATATTATTAGTGTTTTTTGCCCGAAATTCGGCTCTCATTTTGATGCAACAACCGCCGGTATGTTATTAATGTTTTTTCGCTTCTGCATGCATTGCGTGCCGTTTATTTCTTTGCTTATCAAGCGGGATAGACTACACACTTGATGAATGGGCTAAAACCTCAGTTACCTAACGTCTTTTTTAAATGTCAAATAAATTCGCAATGAGAAACAACTGAAAATTATGTTGTTGCCATTCTCCCTCCCCCCCTCCCTACCAACTGCCATTTTTTTCGCCTATTTTGCTTGTTAACAAGTAAAATGGAAGAACAGCGGAGAAGGACGGCATTCTCTTACCGAATTCCGCACATTCTTGTAAACTAAATTTCTCAAGGGAATATTTTAATTTCCCAAAGGAATACTTTTCGCTGTGGGTGATGAAAACTTCGCTCGGAAGGAATACGTCAGCACTTCTGATTTTTCAAGTGTTACTGTCTTTATTGAAAGAAGTATTTTTAGCTTGTCACTCATCACTCGCAGGCAAATCTCGAACAAAAGGAAAGATACGAGGCAGCCAATTTCGATGGTGTTTTGAGACTACAGTGTATAATTTTCTATGCCACGCGTCGCTCGTCATCTAGCCTTTTGCAAATCGAAGGTATGTATTTTCCACAGTTTTCTGCAACTGTTCGATTGAATCGCTATTTCACTGTCAGAGGATATTTGCCAATGCGATTTTCTATTGTAATAATCTCAGTGTAATCTTATTTGAATTGTTTCAAAACATTACCCAGAAAGCATATGGCGTAGTTGTTGCGTAATGAACGCGGGCTCAAGGCAAGCGTAGGTTTAAAAACATAACACATGCGATACAAAAAATATTGAGCAAAATAATAAATGGGAAGCACTTATTAGCTCCTTTGGGGGTAAAGAAAGAAAAAAAACGTCGAAGGGAGAAAATAAAAAGATCGTGTGCGTGCCCATCCATGTGTTGAACTCTCACCCTCCCTGCTTTCTAATACATTAGTCGGGGAAGCAATTTGAGTGTAATTTTAAGAGGTTTAAAGCAGAGATAGAAGAAAGAAAATTATTTTTGGAACATCACTGAAATGTTTTCAACTTTTCAGCTTATACTGCTGCTCATACATGTGCTTTATTATGAAAAATAATCGTTGTCTCAAAGAGAATATTTTACTTTTTAAAGAGAACTTGAGTGAACTACAGCCCTGCCTGGGAAACTGAAAAACGCTGGAAATGGCGTTTCTGAGTGTTGCAGCTTCCGCGTTCGCGAGGCGCCTTGCTGCGCCAAGAAACATTTCATGTCCGGTGCTTTCACGACTATGTCCACTACTTTTCAAACTATTGAAAACCCTGCTGTTTGCTTACCCTTAGCTTCCATTGGTTGGTTAGGGCAAAACTATCTCCAACTCGAAATCCAACTCGAAAATCCAACTCGAAATCCAACTCGAAAATCCAACTCGAAATCCTAACTCGGAAATTAGTCTGTCTGTCAGTTTTGATTGTTTTCTTTTCATTACTTGGAAGTATATCTTTCTTAAGACTGGTTTTCAATAGCAAAGGGTGTCAGAGTCGTAAACACGCTTACAACATAGTGAAAATCATTTTTTTCGACTCAACGTCTCCTCGATACACAAAAGTGTAATCAAGAAAGAGCATAGCTGCAGCGGGATTGATAAAACTACAAAGTTGCATTCACTGATTGATAATCATGAAATTATTTCAGAAGCACGTACCTTTTCGGTGTTTTCGCTTTGACTGCCAACAAAGATCAATGATCTTTAACACAAGAACTTCCCGTTCTATGTATGTATGCCATACTTCCACGATAGGGCAACGTTCTCGTGGCAACAGACTCAAATCGAGTCCGTTACCACGAGAACACTGCCCTATCGGAGAAGTAGTCTTCAAAAAACATTGACAGAAGAAAAGAAAGATGTCAGACTTCAATGCAGCCTCGAAAGCAAAAGTAGCTTTGAATAAACAGATCATTAAAAATTTGATATGTAAACGGGTGTTAAATTTATATTTGCTAGTTTTATCAATTTCACACACATATATGATGAGGGTTTAGTGACCCACTATTTTATAAGCGTCTTTTTTGGGGGTTTACCGGTGCAATAAACCCGCTTGGGATGTTGGGAGAACACTCGAAAAGATTGTAAATCACCCGCCTGACGGCTCGTGATTTACAAGCTTTTCTCGTGTTCTCCCAACATCCCAAGGGAGTATTATTTATTGCGCCGGTGAACCCCCAGAAAGTGTGGTCTATTTCTTAATTAAAAATACCCGTCTGCTAACGTCAAACTGCGGCTAGAGGTTCTCCTAAAACGTGGATCTAAAGGTCTTAGTAATTACCGCGTCCCGCCATGAAAATAACCAACTTCAGTTCCCGTTTCCCGCCGACCCCTTGCAATCCAACATCCCGCCTTCAAATGTTCTTTCATCCCGCATCCCGGCAGCGGAGAAAGGATCATCCCGTTTCCCACCAACCCTATGTTAGACCCTTCCTAAATATTTGCCATTTTCTCTTAATGTTTGTCGGACTTTCTCTTAATGTCTGTTTCTCCGACTGAAAAGATCCATCTCGGAAATCAACTTGCAGGGCCCTAGGCAGGAGGAGGGGGGTGCGATAGAAAAATGATGGGGTGCGCACCCCCTCATGCACCGCAAAGGTCCGCTTAAGGCGGGGGTACACCTGAAGCCTGTTTTTCCACCGCTAATCTTGGTTTAATGCCAATATCTCGTCTGCGTTTCAAGTAATCCAGAAGCTCTATGCTCATTTCACAAAGCTATGTTAAGCGGTGTTTTGTAAATTTTTTGGTGATTTTTGGGGATGTTTGGAAAGAGATAGTTTTTCTCAAAGGATTAGTAAAATTTGGAGAAATAAGAAATATTAAAGATTTAATGTGATTTTAAAATTAGAATTTGAAGTTAAAAATTAGTATATGGACACCCAAATAGTCCCCTGACAACCTGGGGTGCTCTTGCGTGGGGTCAACTGTCTGTTGGTGTTTCAAAAATAATTTTCTTTCTTCTATCCCTTCCTTAAACCTCTTACAATTTCACTCAAAATCGGGTATACCCCCACCTTAATCTGAGAGGGAGGGTTAAAATGACTCTCAGAATGCTGGAAAGGTGGACTTCATCAAATTGATTTTTCGAAATTTCCCGGGAAAATATACCCCCGGATCCCCCCTAGATGCTCAAGCGTTCGGTGCTCGCACCCACCCAAGCAAAATCCTGCCTACAGCCCTGACTTGGAGCTTTCAGGTCTTCTTCTGCATCCTTCCACTTCAGTAATACTTCACTTGGAATGACCCAGCTACTGATTTAATCGTTTGCTCCGCCACATGTCTGTTTTTGTCGTCGGAGGAGATCCGTCCGCGTTCACAGGCCAGGCAAAACGGAGTCTTTTATTAAATCCAGTACGATCTCCGCCACACCGTTTGGAGATATCTTCGAATTCTTCCCATCCTTCGACTTGTCGTGGCTTCCTTGAAAAGGTCGAGAAAAAATGTCGGAAAAAAGTCGAGAAAAATTCGAGAAAAAATTCGAGAAAAAATTCGAGAAAAAGTCGGAAAAAAGTCGAGAAAAAAGTCGCGAAAAAAGTCGAGAAAAAGTCGGGAAAAGTCGAGAAAAAAGTCGAGAATGAATCGAGAAAAAATTCTGGAAAAAAGTCAGGCAAAAAATCGAGAAAAAATTCGAACAAAATTCGAGAAAAAAGTTGGGAAAAAAGTCGATAAAAAAGTCGGGAAAAAAGTCAGGAAAAAATTAAGAAAAAGTCGAGAAAAAAGTCGGGAAAGATAAAAATTGATTGGAAATTTTCCATGTCACTAACTGGGCTCCTAATATAACCTATATGCTCTGAACTTTCTATGAGACTAAAACAATAGGTTTTAACGCGTACCGTAATTGACTTGTAACGTGTAGCGAGGGGGACATTGGGGGTTACTAAACACCGCATTACCGCAAAAAAATTCGACAAATATCGCAATACCGCAAAAAAATACGGAAAATACCGCAATTTCATATTAACCCTGTATAGCTGGCGGATTCATTGACCCAAGGGCAAAAATAGAGGCAATAACGAGTGTTGGGACCGTGGAAACAGTGACAAGGTTTAAACTGGTTGTTAAAACACAGGGCCGTTTCAGGTTCCTTCCGAAACGATCAGAAACGGGTAAAAATGGTCGGAAAAAAGTGGAGGATACGTTTCTATATACCAACTATCGTCGTCCAAAACGCCAAGAAAACGCATCCCGCAGGTTTGGAAAATACCGCAATACCGCAATTCAAGATTAAAATTACCGAAATACCGCATGAAAAATTGGCCAATACCGCAATACCGCAAACCCCAATGTCCCCCTCTGTAGCGTAAGTAACGTAGTACTTATTGTGTAATATAATGTAACGTAATGTAAGGTAATGTCAGTAAAGGTTATTAAAATAATGTAATGTAATGAAGTGTAGTGTAAGTAATGTGGAGCATCAAAAAAATAAAATAAAAAATAACTGCACCGAGGATGAACTGTAGCTACTTCATGTATAGGGACACATATTGCCCCATAGATGGATAATACCGCTGTTCAGTGACTGCGGGATTCTGACGGCAGTACCCATGCGCAATGAAAAGGAAAGCTGCCGGTTCACCGGAATCTTCAAGAAAACAGAAAATGTCAAAAGTAGCTTTGGATAAAAACAAAAAGTATGATCGTCAGCTGAGGTAAGAGAAACAGATGCGCAATGCAATGCGAAAAACAAGCATTTTAGCGAGAACGCAACAAGAAGCGGAACGCGCGGAAGGTCGGAATCTTGATCGATCGATGAAACGAATTCCCACAGCTTGCCGAGAGCTGCAGAGAGAGAATTCGAAGAATATAAATTTAATATTACACTATGATCCTGACTTCTGCAGGCAAACGAAGATGTGTGGTACAGGAAAACTAAGAAATGTAGCCATTCTTTTTTTTTTAGCTCACGGCTCTTGAGGCTACATGCATGACCTTATGCAAGCTCGTATTTGACACTGCCAATTTCATGTCTGTAAAATATAATGTAATTTTATTTCCCGATCTATCACGACTTTCATAGTTATGTGCTCTATATCGTTGCCTCACAGTTGGTTTTTGGTAATTTTTGAAATATACTTTATATCTTTATCAGTGATTGTGGTTTATTAAATCCAGTCACATTTAAGCTCATGTCTTTAGCAGCTGTGCACCAGCCCAATACTTAACAATTTTCCACGAGCACACGTTGGATATAAGATAGTAGATAGCCAATGGGGCGCGTAGCGCCGAGTTGGCTATAACAATCTCATATCCAACAAGCGTGAGCGGAATAATTGTTTCATTTAAAAAACTCCCAAAAAATTCCAGTATTTAAGCTCCCCGGCTGTTCTGGCTGATTCGTTCACCTACCATATTTGTGGTCCATAGAAAATGAGCTCATATACCATGACCTGTAAACCAATCAAAACTCAGGAATTGCAATATAGCATGGCTAGTTAACCGCGCGGCCATGGGCCGAGCGCGGTTCTTGCTCTGCACGGGATTTATCATTACAACACAGGCACGCTTTATTTGTGTTGTTCAGAAATGGGGTATACCGCTGGCTAATTGACACGGAAGGCTCGTTAATTTATCTGTCGGCAAGCTTCGAGTTATTGTCGAGTTTGTTCCGATGAAAGGGCTGAGTATCTTCGGAATTACTGGGCTCAGACGAATGAATAGGACTTGTGACTTTTGGGCGGCGATTCAGTGGATGTATTTCAAAAGAATTCAACAATGGAACTTAATTATTGTCCCTCAAGTTCGTATCCTTTTGTTCTTGGAAGCGCGGTGATTACGAAAAAAATGCCACCTCACGTTTTCATCTCTTTCCACCGAAAAACGTTTCGCTCATAAGCAGCAAAAGTAATATCGGTTTATTATTGATATGCATTTTACAAGCTTGAAAATGAGTGTTTAAACGAAATTTTTGGTTCAGTATCACCGGAGAACCGCTTTGTTTTGCAAATAACAACGCAATTTGCCGCCGGCAGAGAGAACGGCGGCGACATGTCATCGGTCACGTCTGAATGAATTTGCTCTCACTTGCGACGTGGAAGTCGATTTGTAATCGAAAAAAAAATTTGAAGTGATTTGTTGCCGACCGATCGCTAAGCTTTTCGTTGGATTAGTTTATTTAAGATTAACAATCAGATACTATTAAACGACAAAGAAATACATAAGAGTTTGTTTGGATTTGATTGACCGTGCGCTTGTCAAAACAACAGACGATATATTCTTATGCAAATACAAACCATTACGTGGGCTTTTAAATAACAAAGTTATTCGCGTGGCTACTCACTTATTTTTCTTGGTTACGAATGTCTACTTTTAATTCGGTAAATCGAATACGAAAAACAGGCTGACTTCCAACAGCTAGCTATCGACAGAGTGTTTTTATAAAAAAAAAATAATCGAGCGGGCTTCCGGTTCCATAGCTTTATATTCACTTGGACTCATCAAAGCGATATGATGTTAACAAAGCAAGACGTCAAAAATGTAGCTCAGATTGAAATAAACACTGGAATGACTAAAAGGAGCAAATTTATTGATGAAAATCATTCCAGAAACTAGGATGTTTGCGAGTGTTTTTGCGGTGTTTGTTATTTGCCGACACCGAGCATTGCGTTCATGTCAATTTCTCAGCCTTCCCACGTGCATGCTTTGAGCTTTTCCAGACCTTTCTTACGAATAAATAAATATATCGTAACAATAGGGCTTAAAAAAATGAATGAAGCAGGAATCTTAAAACAAAGCAAAACTATCACACCTAACATCAAAGCGTTTGTGCTCGTGCACATCTTCGGAAAGTAATCGGTCCGTGAATTATGAATATTCAATGAGAAAGAACAATAGCGTGAATATATGAATAATAATCGACCCACAAAATGTGGGTACACACTTAAAGCGTGCCTGTGTTGTAATGTTTTTTTTGTTGGTAACCAGACCCAAACCTCCGTTCGGCCAAATCATGATCGGGACTGTATCACGCAACCTGTGATGTTTATTCGCCAAAAGCTGTTGAAACATTAATGTATGGAAAATGTTACGAATATTGTTTAGTTTATTGTGTACAAAATATTTTTTCTTTTGGTCTTATCGAAGCGGTGGATTCAAAGGGAGTATTGAATACACTAAAAAAGGTATTACGTCACCCATGGAATGCGCTAATGTTGCAGCTTTCACTTTCGCTACTTGGCAAATAAGATCGTGTTTTCTTTGCAAGTTTATTTCGCCAGAAGCGATGGTCATTAATTTATTTGAAATTTTGCAGGTATTTCTTGTGAGTTTAGGCAATTGGAGTGAATTCTTTGGCTGTTTTAATCGAAGCGAGTTTTGAGATTTGAAGGGAAATGAAATATTTGCTGAAGTAAACAATTTAGCGTTCCCGAGCGTGCAGGGGTTACGTCATTATAAGGGAAAAACCCGCAAAGCTAAAGCTAGCAATGGATAACATAAACCTCGGATTGAGTGACTTGCGTGACTACTTTACTAGTCCTTTATTCATAGTAGAAAAAAAATTAATCTTAACCGTGGCTTTTGAGGAAGAAAGTCATGTTAATTAGCAAAACTGGAGTTAATTTTTGAAACGCGGTTATCAAAGGGTTAGTTTCAAAGGGAATATTGAATACACTAAAACAAGGTATTACATCAGCCATGGAATGGTCGGAATGCGCTGATGTTGCAGGTTTCACTTTCACTAGCTGACAAATAATATTGTTTTTTTTTTGCAAGTTTATATCGGCAGAAATGACGGTCATTAATTTATTTGCAATTTTGTGAGTATTTATTGTGGGTTTAGGCAATTGAAATGAATTCTTAGGCTGTTTCATTGAGGCGAGTTCAGAGATTTGAAGGAAAATTAAATATTTGCTAAGGTAAACAAGTGACCGTGCCCGAACGTGCATGTGATACGTCATTAGTAGAGGAAAAAAACACTAAGCTAATGATAGCTGGGGATAACGTAAACCTCGGATTGTGTGACTCGGATGACTGCTTTGCTAGTTCTTACTCGTAGTGCAAACAAATAAAATTTAACCGTAATTATTGAGAAAGAAAGCTAACAATTAGCAAAAAATAAAAGCGCGGTTTCAAGTTGCTAGCAACTTCTTGTTTTTAATAATGTTACATGTAGTTCAGAATATTGATGCTCAATACCGTGATTGAAGTAGTTTGCTAAATTTCCTTCTTTAGTAAACTCCAACAAAATACAGCTTATAATATTTTGTATTTGTGGGAGGCGCGGTGGCCTAATGGTTAGTGCGCTGGACTCCGGATCAGGTGGTCCGGGTTCGAGCCCTGGCCGGGGCACTGCGTTGTGTTCTTGGGCAAGATACTTTACTCTCATAGTGTCTCTCTCCACCCAGGTGTATAAATGGGTACCGGCGAATTTACTGCTGGGGGTAACCCTGCGATGGACTAGCATCCCATCCAGGGGGGAGTAGAAATACTCCAAGTCGCTTCATTTCTACGGAAACCAGGATAAGCTCTGGCCTGATGGGCCACTAGGCTCGTATGCAGACTTTACCTTTTACCTTTACCTAGATATAAAACCATATGAATAAGCAGTGTGCAGCATGCTGATGTGTCAGTGAGCATGCACTAACACCTGATTTCAAGGCTCTAAAATGGGTTTGGTGGGATATGAAAAAAATTTAGCCCGGTGGGATGCAGGATGAAATTATCTTGGTTGGACCAAGCCCAGTGAACATGGGTAACAGCTGGAAATGGAATGGAAAGTTTTAGGGTCAAAATCTTCTCCCCTGATTTGGACACAAGATGAAACAAAAACATGAAGAAGACATTAAAATAAAAATTATATATATTTAATATGTGGAATTTTCATGGCAAGTCAGTAATCAATACAAAATAATATAAACCTCTTGAATGTTTTATACAGAGTAAGCATTTGTTGTTGTTCTACTTTGCCATGGCTTCCATGTACAATCAGACATACATGGACCTACGAAAAGCAAAGTGCTGTTCAAGCGTCTCTTCCACTATCTTGTATTGACACCCAGGGTGCATTGCACATTAGCAGTGCCATACAATGTTCTTTGGGATGGCGGACTAACGATGAGAGCGATAAACCATATTTTACTGTGGTTTTGTATAACTGGAGTAACAACAAAAGAACTGTTATGTTTTCAGTGGCTTAATGCAGATGAAAACTAATGATTGAATGTTAAATGTTCACGATTTACAACAAAGTAACAGCAGTCTGACAATGGGTAACATTTTCGGTACAATATTTTTTTTTCAGCATGGAAGAGACAGTACTGGAAACGATCGTTTCTAGTGAAAATTGTGTTTCTTCTAAAATCAATAGTTTGTGTTTGGATTTGTATGATACATGTATTTAATCTGTAATCACTCTTACTACTGTTATGGAATGAGTGCTTTTTGTGTGTTTAGGTTATGGGGAGATCATGGGCAAGCAGCTCTTGAAGGAGCCAAGATTTGCTTGATTAATGCATCAGCCACTGGAACTGAAATATTAAAGAACCTTATTCTTCCAGGTATTAAAATCTTTCATACATGTTCAGTAAGCACAATACTTTGACATTTGCTCATAGTCATATAGTTTCTTGCTAAATCAAAGATCCCCTGAGATATTTAAGCTGAATCAGGTTGAAAGCCAAGCTATAGATATTCATGTCCTACATGAAGACAACTAGAAGGTAAAGGTAAAACCTACTGTTGAGGCAAGAAGTGGCTCATCAGGCCAGAGCTTATCCCAGTTTCTGTAGCATTAAATGGCTAGGACTATTTATACTCCCCCTGGATGGGATGTTAGTCCATCACAGAGTTATCCCCCTGCATTAAATTCCCTGGTACCCATTTATACACCTGGATGGAGAGAGGCACTATGAGAGTAAAGTGTCTTGCCCAAGAACACAACGTAGTGCCCTGGCTGGGACTCAAACCCAGACCACTCGATCCGGAGTCTGGCGCACTTACCATTAGGCCACTGCACCTCCCTCTTATTCATACTAACCACTGTTTTTTGTTATTCTGTCCAGGTATAGGATCATTCACTATTGTGGACGGACAAAAAGTCTCTGGTGAAGATGTGGGCAATAAGTAAGTGCATGTGGATTTGGACCCAGTTGTTCAAAAGAAGGATAAGCCACTGCCCATTGGATAAGTGTCGACAAAACAAAACTGGTATAAATTATTGTCCATCCTTTGAACAACAGGGTGCAGTTGAACAGATCACAGCCACACTGTTCAGTCTGACTACAAAGATCCTGCTGCCCTTCTGCTTAGCTATTTAGCCACACAGTTATGAAATAGTGTGACTGTGTACTTGCAGGTGAAATGCATATATATTGCATTATGTATTTTTCAAGAAGCAAAACATGTCCTGCAGCAGGCTGTTAAAACAATGTACAGTGCATACACATTACAGCTGTGCATGAAATGCTTTGTATCAGTTTACATCCATTCTGCACCACATCTGCATTACAGACGTAATTAGAACAGTACTGTTGCATAGATATTACTTCTGATAAATTTGTGCTACACGTTTTGCAGTGTGATGCTGCAATAATTTGTACAGCATTGCATTGCCTGAGGTCTGCTCACAGAACAGCCGTCTCAATGCTGAGGAGCTTTTAGGGCTTTATGCTCGATCTGCAGCTAAATTAGTTTAGGACTCAAAGTGGCAAAATGATGCCAGGACTCTTACTAGTTTCTACAATCATAAAATATTTGGCTCCCAGGCTCGAGGTGGCTTCTTAGAAACCATTACCAGTGACCATCCTTAATGAAAAGCACTTGGCTCCAACTGAACAATCAATCAATCAATCAATCAATCAATCAATCAATCAATCAATCAATCAATCAATCAATCAATCATTAACCTTATATTGTATTCATTTCTGTGTTGTAGCTTCTTTTTGGACAAAGATAGCATTGGAAAGGTATGGGAAACAAATTTGGTATTAATTGTTATTAAAAAGTGTTAAGTTATACAGTAACTGTTACTTCAAAAAGTTTAGTTGTTCAGTATTAAAATTCAACAAGTCTCCTTTACAGAAGTGCTCATGGGAGGTCAGGTGGCATGGTGTAGAGAAAATGCACACCTGTTGAACCTTTGACAGTTGGACACACTGTTTTGCCAGTAAAATTATTAGTTCTTACAACTCAAAATTCGTGGTATATCAGATCATACCACTGAACTATTTAATATAGGGATCTTCAGATCAGAGATTGAACAAGTACAAGATGTAGTATGAGTAGGTTTTTTCAAACCTAGTGCTTTTGCATTGGATATCTATCACCTTTCACACCAATTTCATACTGATAGTCTCAACATCGGGGAGGAGTGAGGGCTCGGGAAATGTAACTGGATTGAAATTTGAAAGTCATACTCACACTCGATGTCATGCAATCTGAAGGTCCCTATCAATACGTTCTATGCTGTTTCATAACACTGAAGTACATGAATCTACAGAATGTTCTTAATTTACCCATGTAAGTTTTGTTTTTGATTTCATAGAAATTGTAAATAGGTTCTCATTTTTTATTATTTTTTTTTGTATTTATTGTAATGCGCATTTGATTATTTTATAGAAAATGCACAATATAAATATTAGATATTATTATTATTATTATTATTATTATTATTATTATTATTATTATTATTATTATTATTATTATTATTATTATTATTATGTAGCAGGGGCTGGTACAGAGGTTTCTAAAGAAAATAATATCCACAGACTGTAGGAAGTTTGACTTTACATTATGTATTTCAAAATTAGAACATTTTCATGAGTATCTAAATAAATGTTTATTACTTGTTACATGTAAATGTTGAATAATATTGTTTGCAGCCATTGAATGGAACTCTTTGATTTCTTGTCTATATATATTTTTCTCCTCTTATTAGTCTCGTGCAGAATGCACCACTGAGTTTCTACTCGAACTGAATTCAGATGTTTCAGGAGATTTCATTGAAGAGGTGGACATGAATTTTATTGCATACAAGCCATGAAATATGTTCTAAAGAAACTATTATATGTAACATGCAATAAATGTCTCACATTAATAAGCATTGCACATTATGCACAGTAAGCTTATAGACAGTGCCAGGCTAATAACATTAGACCATTAATTTACAAGATAATTTTTTTGTAGAATGAGAAGTTCAATATTTTTTAGAATGAAGACAGCTGAAGCATCACCACCATTAATGAAGTATTCATTTCATTAAGTCAAACACAAATTTGATTTATTTATTAATTTTTTGATTTTAAAATTGTACCCCTCAAATAAAATAATTCTATATACTCTAGTCAGAGTTGATCGAAAACTGAAATTTATGTTAATTGGATTAATGTATGACTTTACACATCAGACCAAGAAAATATATGGAAAAATTGATATGTTGGGTTGATCTCTGCAATAGGGACCTGCAGCTTGGAGTACGAGGCAGTACAACTTTTCAAACCTGGTGCTTTTGCTTTGTATTTATCACATTTCACTCCACTCTTGTACCAATAGGCCTTTTGCAACAATTTGTCACGTGACCGATTTTCCCTTAGCAACGCCATACTGAAGGGCAAACAATGTAGCTTTTCCTTGGTAACAAACAAAGCGCGAGTGACTGGAACTGTCATTAAGGTGAGATAAAAGCTTTTTAAATGTTTTCTTTGTTATGATGCCACAAAAAAACACTAAGACAATATCGCTTAGGAATTTTTACATACAGATGAAGTAGTTTCGGACTGAATCGGCTTCTAAAAGTCGGGCTTCAGGCTCGTGAAGTTTTAGCACGTGCTCGCTTGAAGCGACAGTAATGGTGGCCGCTTACACAAATATTGATTTGATTAGTTCGAGGTGATCGTTATTTGATGCTGATATTTAAGCCTTGAGAGTGAAAATATTGAATGATATCTTGTTTTGAACTTCAGGATGAAAAGTGTTACATCATGGCTATGGCTGTTGGCGACGCTACTTCGAGTGAAGCTGAAGGTGAGTTTCTGAGTTGAGTCGCATGTTGTTGTTGTGTTTACGCACAGCATGCAGCAAATAGTAGCACATCCAAGTGTAGAATCTCCTTTTTTAAACGAGGTAACCTTAGAGCGAGCTCAGTTAGTTTTTCTTATATTCACAGGCGTAGAGTCAAAAGATTTAACCAAGTTCCCAGATATTTCTTTCGCACATCATTTAAGTCTATTATACTTTTTTTATTGTTGTAAACGTTAGGTCCTTTTTATCTAGAAACGTCCAAAACACCTTTGTATATGCATTTCCTCACTTAAAAGTTGAGATATCCCAGATTGCATGTACCTTTTTTATCGTGAAGGTAGCCGGGTTCAGCGAAAAACTTGTAAGCTTTTCGAGTATGTTCGCAGCCCGACGCCTTCTGAGCATACCCTTCGACTTCTGCGAAAGAAATATCTGGGAACTTGGTTAAATCTTTTGACTCTACGCCTGTGAATATAACAAAAACTAACTTGAGCTCGCTCTAAGGTTACGTCGTTTAAAAAAGGAGATTCTACACTTGGATGTGCTACTATTTGCTGCATGCTGTGCGTAAACACAACAACAACATGCGACTCAACTCAGAAACTCACCTTCAGCTTCACTCGAAGTAGCGTCGCCAACAGCCGTAGCCATGATGTAACACTTTTCATCCTGAAGTTCAAAACAAGCTATCATTCAATATTTTCATTCTCAAGGCTTAAATATCAGCATCAAATAAAGATCACCTCGAACTAATCAAATCAATATTTGTGTAAGCGGCCGCCATTACTGTCGCTTCAAGCAAGCACCTGCTAAAACTTCACGAGCCTGAAGCCCGACTTTTAGAAGCCAATTCAGTCCGAAACTACTTCATCTGTATGTAAAAATTCCTAAGTGATATTGTCTTAGTGTTTTCTTGTGGCATCATAACAAAGAAAATATTTAAAAAGCTTTTATCTCACCTTAATGACAGTTCCGGTCACTCGCGCTTTGTTCATTACCAAGGAAAAGCTACATTGTTTGCCCTCCAGTATGGCGTTGCTAAGGGAAAATCAGTCACGTGACAAATTGTTGCAAAAGGCCTATAGTCTCCTTTCAAACTGGTGCAAAAGGGAGGAGTGAGGCCTCTGGGAACATAACTGGATTGAAATTCAAAAGTCATACTCGTACTTGATCACATACTCATACTCCAATCTGAAGGTCCTTAATGATTGTTGATGAAGCCGAATGGCATATATCATAAATCATTTGTTGAATGCCTTATAAATTTCGTTTAGCTAAAATAATTGTTGTTGTTGTTTCTGTTAGACCACAGACTGCCTTTTACGAGAAAACAGTGATTTCTTCAAGTCATTTACTGTGGTCATAGCTACCCAACTTCCTGAAGAGTAAGTAGAACGAGTTGCACTTATTTGTGTGTAAAACCTGTAAGTTACAATAATGCACTGTAGGTTTGCTGTATAATGTTCATGGTCGCCGTGTTGTGCAGAGCAATACTGTTATCCACTTTTATGCTGGTTGCATTATGGGTGGAGGAAAGGTGTGGGGGAGTGGGGTTTGTATTACTTGTAAGTTAGGGTTGGTTTCTTTTTGAGCATTCGGGAGAGGGAGTACCTTAAGCAAAAAAAGTTTAATTTCTTAATTTCGGTTAAATTAGTAAAAAGTTAATTATAATTTTATTTTCAGAACTTTGTTAAAGCTTGGTTTATTGCTCTGGTCAAGCAACATTCCTCTGTTAGTATGTCGCTCATATGGCTTCATTGGTTGCATGAGAATCGTGTTACAAGAGCACTGTGGTAAGGAACAGCTATACAAACTAATGGCAATTAATAGCACTACATGTAGTAATGCTTTTTCATGCCCACTTTTAATTTTGTGCATTTGGTTTAAACACTGTAGATGCAGCTTGCAAATGTGATTTTTGATCAATCTCGCGGTGATGGGGGTGTCATAAAGAGCCAATGCCAGCCAAAACCACCAGCTAGTTCTTCAGCCAGCTACTTTCATTTTGTTTTACCATGATTACAACACTGATAAAAAGTGTTGCATCATTTTATCTTAAAATACCACTGAAGAAACTTGTGAAGCATCCATTTCCTGGTTTTGAGTCCCAATCAATTGTATAAAGACATGCAAATCAATTCCATGATTGCATTTTGCTCTATGTTTGTACAAACATTGTGGAATGCTTGGGACATTTTCACTGCATACTTTCCAGTCTAATCTAGACTGGGAACAATCTAGATTAGGCTACTCAATCTGGTGTTCTAAAGAACAAACATGGTGTCTGCACCAAAGAAGCAGACATTACTAAGGACATTTCTGGTCTACAAATCATGAAAAAATGCTGCAAATGGCATTTTAGAGACATGAGACATTTAGGGAGCGTGCCCCTAAAGTCCCAAGAGGCTTGCATGAAAAACTTGGTGACTGCCCCAAGTGACGCAAGCCATACTTGGAAAAAAAGTTCTGAGTTCTCCCAGCAAGAGTCAAACCCATGGCCTACTGCAACCCTCCAAGTTTTTTTTTTTTCCTTAGTGGCCATTTGGCCACTGACTGCTGAAGTTTGGTCGCCAGTGAAAAATTTTAGTCACTAAATTTAGCTCATGCTTTCAATCCTTCTTGTCAATTCTAGTTGCCAGGCTGGCGACTTTGGTTACAAATTAGTTGCCAGCTCCAAAATTTTAGTCGCCATGGCGACTAAAATGGTCTTACCTTGGAGGGTTGTTAACTGTACACATAAGTCAGATGCTCTTCTACAGCCCACTTAGCTATTTTCTGACCATGTATTGTTCTTGATTATGATTTTGTTCTCTTATCCAGTTGTTGAATCACATCCTGATAATGCACATCCTGATGTAAGATTAGACAGGCCATTCCCTGGCCTTGTGGAGTATGTTGCTTCTTTAGATCTTGACACCATGACAAAACAGGTAACAGCAGTACTTTGGTTTATCACAAAAGATAATGGACGTAATCATGGTTATGGAAATGACTAAAAACAACCAACCAGTTATTTGACATTTGAGAGTGTCTTGCCATGTAATAAATTTGTCAAGTACTGATCCAAATTTGGACCATTCCTTTGCCTTCTTGTAGATATTGACACCATGAAAGGACCTGCTTCTATTTCCCAATTGTTTATAATTTTGGCAGGCCTTTGTTTAACCGTTTACTGAAGATTATGTCATTGCTTGCTAGTACTTTGGTTTATGATTCCCACAAAATGAATGTACAGTATATAAGGTTCTATAGTTCTGTTGTGGATACCAAAAACAATCAATCAAAAACATTATAAGAAAGTGTTTTAACATTGGGAGTGTCTTGCCATGTAACAAATACATAGTAATTCAGTGTGTTTTTAGTGTACTTGCTTGTCAGCTGTAGTTATTTTCCTGTGTATATCAGTGTTGTTATAGGAATAATAAGAATTTTTTTTCTTTTTTTTTTTCCAGGAGCATGGGCACACACCTTATGTAGTGTTGTTGTTAAAGTATTTAAACAAATGGAAAGCAGAGGTTAGTCTTGTATACACATAATCTTGAATACTCTGTTTTTCAATTATAATAACTATTATAATTCAGGAGTTCGTGCTCAGTCTTGCACTTTGTACTCGCTCTCAGGCTTCACGCTCTGTGAGCTTGACTTGTAGGCAAGTCTAGACGAGTGGAGAGGACTTTTTTGAGCCGTGATTAAATGTTTTTATCAATCCAGAGATTTACTTGATGCTCTTGATTGTTTTATTCCTCTTGTTTATTTTTTGCAGCATGATGGAAGACCACCACAAAATTACAAAGAAAAAGACTTGTTTAAACAAATGCTGAGAGGAGGTAAGTATCTTGTACATGTCAATAAGAAGGGTTGCCTGCCTCCCACAAAATCCAAAAGCTTTATAAAGACATTATTTAACTTCTTTACTTTTCACATGCCCTCAACTCTATTATGATGAAAACGGTTGATGAAAATTTAAGTCTTTGTTCTTCACATGGCACTTATGGTCATGACATCGCACTGTCTCGTAACCTCTTATTAACCGAGCGTGAGGGCGGTACTGGGGAATATTGGCTCATTGCAGTACGGACCAAGTAAATCCAGGTCTGACCGAGGGCCAATATTCCCCAGTATGGCTCGAGCAAGCTAGGTCACATTTTAGCTGCAAATTTTGAATTTGCCGGCTTTTGAAAAAAAAAAAAAGATACACAGCCTATGACCATTTCCATGAAAACAGTCCAAATGGCAAAATCCCAACAAGGAAAGAACTAATCACAATGCTCAGATTTACCTGGCAAGACTGCCTTGTCATAATTATTAGGTTTATTTAGACTCTTTGTTTTAGATAATGAGAATAAATATGAGATAATAACAAATAAAAATTAAACTGGTGTGAAAATTTTAAACCTACAGTAATTTGTTTTCCCTGGCAGGAATTTTAGTCAACAAAGATGGGGTGCCTGAAGAGGAGGAGAATTTTGACGAGGCCATAAAAGCAGTAAACACAGCTCTTGTTCCTACCAGGGTAATTTATAATTTTATTACCATTTATAGACTTTCACTTGTTTTTTCACCTGGCTTTTAATATGTAAAGTTGATTCCTTGTATATTGTTTGCAACTTAAAATAAGTTTTGTTTTATTTACAGATACCTAGTGAAGTTTCTAAAATCTTTTCTGATGATGCTTGTAGTAATATTATTGAATCTGTAAGTATTAGTTTTTCTTTAGTTGTATCGTCAAGTTTTATAATTAACATTAGAAACTATTCTGTGCTGTAATTGCCTCTTAAGAAAGAAGGTTAATAATGGATGCGTCAGTAACTAGGGTATATTGTCTTGTTATTGCATGACTAACTGAAAGAAGCCAATCAGATTGCTTCACTGTCAAGACCTTGGTCTGATAATTCTCCCACTACAGCCCTCACACTTGGTTAATAAGATGTGTACACACTACACTTAATTCTATTTACAAACATGAAATATTAATGTTTGTGGAATAACTAATATCTTGGCCTCAGTTCTGAAATCAGTGGTTAAAACACAGGATATTTTTTTTCTTTAGAGTAGCTCCTTCTGGATCTTAGCAAAGGCAATGAAAGAATTTGTGGAAAATGAGGGTGAAGGTTAGTTTCTTTCAATATTCCTTCTAGATTTAAGTTCTCTTGCTTGCTCTCATTCATTCATTTTTATTATTGTTTGTTCATTTGTTTTCTTCATTCACTTTGTTCCTCTGTTTATACATTGCTTCATTTATTTGTGTTCATTCTTTCATTTGCTTGTTCATTTGTTTGTCCGTTCTCTTTGTTTTTCCTTTCAGTGTTTAATCATTTTGTTACTAGGCAGTTGTTATCCAGCTTCTAGTTCAAAAGCCATGACAATTATTGAAATTTCTTACTTACTTATAGTTCTCTTTTTAGTTAGAACTCTCAATGTCAAACCAGTAAATGAAAAGGTTTTCTTACAAGCAAGTTCTAGTGAACATGTTGGTTGACAAATATTTGACAATCTTGTATTTCCCATAGGAGCCCTTCCATTAAGAGGATCAATTCCCGACATGACGGCTGACTCCAAGAGATACATTGAGCTTCAGAATATGTATGTATAATCTTTGAGATAATTGGGAATTCTGAGTAGCTTCATTTTACTAGTTCTCTCAGCTCTCATACTCCTAGAATGGAACTTGGTTGTAAAATGTAATGTAAAAAAAATATAAATGTTGCTTATAGTGGTCAGGCACTTAGCTTCGAGATAGCCAGTTTGCAGGCATGCCACTGAAGCAGAGCAAACAAATAATTATATTTAAATGAAACATAACATGGTTAAAAATCCCAACTGGCAGGAGGCAGACCAGCTGGCTATATACAAAGCGTGACTGAGGATTTGAACTCGAGATGACCGAGAATAAATCCAGCTAGTAGCAGGGTGGAGGGCTTGAACCCGGGACCTCCAGATTACAACACCATCACCCTAAACCACTCGGCCACACTGCCTCCTGTAAGGTGTAAGGTGTGAACTTCAATTAAGTATTTCTTTTATCTAATATTAGTTTAGGTTTCATCCATGAAGGAACCCCAAATAAACCTTTGTTACACAGAAAAGTCGTTTTTCTTAAGTTACCTCAGGATCCGCAACCAAGTGGTCAAAATTTATTTTAACACTGTGAGCAAACGACACAAGAAGGGAAAGATCTCTTTCTGTCCTTCTCCCTCACCCATCTCTGTCTTTCCCTTGTGCCTTCTTCCCTTACGCTGTCCCTATTCTAATACACTGTAGTAAAAAGTCAATGAGAAATACTAAAATTATTGTTACTTACTCCTTTGCCCAGATATCAAGAACAAGCAAGAAAAGATATTGCCACAGTAACGCAAAGAGTGCATAGAACATTACTTGATTTAGGAAAGGTGTGAGCACTCATTAAAATCTTTTTGGTTAACTAGAAAAGTGGCTTTATTATTTTTAAGACATTTGCAAAAGAAAGATACCTTTCTGTGCTTTTAAGGTATGTACATGTACAATCTGTACCTGGTTGGCATTGTCAATGAAAAGCATTTTTTTCAATACTCTGTGGCTATTTTAATTTGTTTTGTTTAGGGTTTTCATTTGGATTGTTTTGTATTGCATTCCATCACTTCCTTCCATTCCCTTGTGTTGTCTTAGCTTTGCTTTCCACTTTTACCAACCTTGTACATGGTATTAGGACAACAGCATGTTTATTTGTTTGTTTACTAATATACACTCTTTTACAGTCTACAGATACCATTCCAGATTCTGAAATTAGGCTTTTCTGTAAGTAGATCCATGGGACTTGTTTATACATGTAGGTCTTGCTTTGTTTGCAAGTTCTTAGCCAGTTTCTGTTGTTTATTTATGTAGCATACATGTAAAATTTGATCACACAAACTGAGTCACACTCACCTTGCAGAACGAGGCCCAAAAAAAATTACTCTGATACAAGGGCAATAAAGAAACCACTACAACCCCTCCTACCACAAGAACAATAGAAGAAGTGATTATAAAGAATAGTTACGCAGCTCTCGTAAGCTTGTAATTCTACTGGTCCTCTAGTGTAGCAGCTGCTATTGTTTTGGGGGCTAGGGGCATTGTTCTTGTTGTTTGTTCTATTGTTCTCTCAGCCACTCATGTGAGACCTTACGAGAGCTGCATGGCGACCCATTATAAAGGACGACTGACAACAATTTCCAGAAGGGCTGGGAGAAGTGTGAGTGGGAAGAGATCCCTCTCACCCTTCCACCCTCTCCTTCCTGAGAAGGAAGTGGCTTACAGCAAAACCCAAGGGATGACCCTCATATCAAAGGGGCAGGGTACTTATCAGAAAATTTAAATTTTACCCCTGATTGAGACCAATGAGATATTTTCATGCCTGATCACACCAGACCGCGAACACAGTATGACGATAATGGTGTCATTTACTATTTACATTCCTGATATGTTTAGCTCAGGTTTTTTTGTTGGTGCCTAATTTATGTTGTGTTATTTTTGCAGGTAAAAATGCATCCTTTTTAAGGTTAATTCGCGGTCGCTCATTGGCCGAGGAATGTGAGCCATCAGTTGCCAAGGCAAATGAATTAGGTTCGTTATAACATGAAGTTCTAAATTTAATAAGTTTTCATAAATATCCATAATTTTTTTATACATTTGTTGTAGTACATGTAAATTCCGCTTCACTTGCACAGGAGCTTCCAGTGAGTAATCTCAGCAGCTTCTTGATGTTGTGATAATCAATGACGTACTTTAAAAGACTCAAAAGATAATAAGCAAAAGTGAATGGTTGGAACCCCAAAGTGTCACAGGTTCATCCAGGGTGCACCTCCAGGTGAGGTGAAGCTTGGAACCCCGAAGTGTCACAGGTTCATCCAGGGTGCACGTCCAGGTGAGGTGAAGCTTTAAGATATAATATCATTGGTATCAAATTTGATTTTTTGAGCTTTTTATTTGGTAGGTGGCTATCTTGACGATCCCGACAGCAATGCTGTATTCTACATCTTGTTAAAAGCAGTAGATAGGTTTTACACTCAGTACCACAGATACCCAGGTATGTTATTAAACATGGTACAACAGGTACTATCACCTCATAGAAAATTCGAGCTCATCATTTAATTGCTATTAGTAGAATTCTACTAGTATACTAATGCAAATGCTGCAATGTGATTGGCTGAGCTATTGAACACTATCAGCCATTAGTATCACCCAACTAGTGGACTAATGCAAATCCTGCATTTTGATTGGCTACGCTACTAGAGGACTATTAGTAATAGTCATCGAGTAGCGAAATTCGTGACGCTTTCTTTCATTTTATTCCCAAATAAATCTTTCTTCAACTTACATTTGCTAACTTTATTATTGTTTTTTTCTGTCCGACTAGTTGGGTGATACTAAAACAATTAGACCCTTCGCCCTCAAGGGCCACGGGTCAATAGGCCACGGGTCAATAGGCTTCGCCTCATGGGCTATTGACCCGTAGCCCTTGCGGGCTACGGGTCTAATTGTTAATTAGTGTGCAGTTGCCGAAGGTCGTCCATAAAATGCGACGTTTTTATCGTTTTTCCGAAGTTTTGGAAGGAAGTTTAGATGTAAATGGTTAATAAAATTCTCGAGAAGACTAAGAGAAGGACATTAGCGGTTTCTTGACTTTAAAAGCTTGAAATTATTGAAAAACGGGTGAACGCGCGTAAACAACTGCAAATTTACCAAGGACAATTCAATGCGTGCGATTTTGTTAAAACGTTAAGTTCCATAATGCGTAGGAAAATAATTAGAAACCATTATTTGCGTTTATTTCAGTCAGAATTCTACTAAAACAATTAGATTATTCGCTCTCAATTTCTATGAGGTGATAGTTGATTCGGCCTGCGGCCTCATCAACTATCACCTCATAGAAATCTCAAGCTCATTATCTAATTGTTAAATAGAAAATTCGAGCTCATCATCTAATTGCCAACAGTAATTGGACCTTGTGTCGTAGAATTCAGAGAGTAATCGTGCTCGTTATTTCAAATCGAAAAAAAAAAATGAAAATTTTCGCCCGATTTCTCGCTGACTTGTACTCCACTCGGTCCAATTACGTATTAAATAAGACTACTTGCTGGTCAATTTGGAAATGACTCGATGAAAGAAATTCTGTGGACAGTCAAAACTCCTGTCAGAGGATTTTTTTTAATCCAGTTATTTCCAAATTGGACAAGCATGTAGTCCTGTTACCTATTAATTATATAACATCCAGAAATGGATGAATGTGGCAACTGTTTGATGGAAAGTATCCAGATTTATTTTAAATTTGGACAGTTCGTAAAAATTAATAAATAAAAAATTAATGATATCTCAATATTGGATTAACTGACAGCTATCTAATTAGTGTCACTAGTTATAATATTATTTTATATTTTTTTTTGAGGGGAGAGGGGCTCCTTTAATTAAAAGGTAATTTTGTATACGGCAAAAATGATTCAGTGTATCGCCACATGCAAGTAACTCCTCGAGGCTGAATTGATTGGAAGTACGAGTTTACGTCTCTGTGGAAAGCGTTCGTTCGTTCGTTCGTTCGTTCGTTCGTTCGTTCGTTCGTTCGTTCGTTCGTTCGTTCGTTCGTTCGTTCGTTCGTTCGTTCGTTCGTTCGTTCGTTCGTTCGTTCGTTCGTTCGCTCGCTCGCTCGTTCACTCCCTTGCACTAGCAGTTAAAGGAGCAACGTCACAGGGATTTCGCGGATTTTTGATCTTAAATGTTCTGAAATTAGTGGTAGGCAACTTAACACATGTACAACATTATCGCTGAACATCTAATGGAAGATAGAAATCAAACGAGGGCTATAATTTTTTTTTGAAGACGCTCGGAAACCACTTGAAAATTTAAGCCTTGATTTTTCAACTTGCAATCCACTTCCATCCAAGCCATCCGCAGCCAAAGACGTTTGTTAACAGTGTCAGTGCTCTAATGTAGCAATTGTAAATTAAAATGGACCATTATATTTAGGTTTCCTGCGACACAAATATATATTTTGCCTGTTCAAAAAACTGTTAAAATCCGTGACAAAGCCCCTTTAAGCAGACAAATCAGTAACTGATATCACGACATTGTTTTCTCAGGTTATTTCGATGAACAAGTGGAGGCGGATGTGGTGAAGTTAAAGGTGGGTTGATTTGTGACTTGCGCAGTAGACAGCGTGGAAGACATTTAGCTGCACTATTGAGCACGAAATTATCCCCAAGGGTAGCATAGTCCGTTAATACATGGTACAGTAGAACTCCTATTAAGTGGCCACCCTCGGGGAAATGATAACTGGCTGCTTAATAGGTGTTCGTCAGAAGTTAGCATTGAGGCCTTTAGAAAGGTTACGTTATTTCAATACAAAATTGCGTGGAAGGAATCCGGAATCGCATGAAGACGACAACAAACTTGTGTTTGAATGATTCTCGTAGTCGTCGCTTTCTATTATAGACTCTTGTCTGTTAGAACTCATTGAAGGCAAAGCCAAACTTCATTTATTACACTCTTGCTGGCCGCTAAATAGACGTAAAAACAATAGAAGAACGCTCATCGGGACGGCCAAAAGGTGGCCGCGTCCGCTTAATAGAGGTGGCCGCTAAATAGAGATTTTATTTACGGTATTATACTGACAGTAGTTTCGGGACTTTGACAAATGGTCGTTTAATAGGTGGTGGCCGCTTAATGGATGGTCCCTTAAGAGGGGTTCAACTGTAGCTATTGTAGCATCCACCAGTTGCTACGCTCTGGGATATCCAAACCAAAGCGACTTCAACCAGTCATTCTTGACTTTTCTTGTTTGGATTTCCCAGAACGTAGCTTGCTCTTCAGCAAGATTTTATTTTGTATCACGTGACCTTAAGAGTCATACTCAGTAAGATTCGGACAATATTAAAAAGTCGCGGCCACGGTACCTCACCGATTTGGCTGAAATTTTGCATGCAATCATGATTTGGGGTCCTTACTACTAATATGATGTTTTAAAGCTCTATAAATTTTTACTTTGGAAGTTATGGAGACGGCCGATTTTGACCGGCTTCCAAGGCTAGCCAATATGGCGGATCAAAGGACTTCTTGTTACTCTATCTCCGAGCCTAACATGACCTTTTAGCAAAAACCATTAACACCACCTTAAAGAACTGTCTTTTATCTTTCGTTCTGCATCGAACATTTTGCTAAAATAAAAAGTTTTGATTTTGAACGAGCACAATGTTGTACGGTACTGCCTAGATGATTTTTCGACTCATAAATTTACACTATGTTGAAAGACCTATATCTCCCATGTTATGTCGATTGAGGACTTACCATTTAACAGAAATGTAGGGTATTTATAGATGAATTGATATCAGAAATAAAAAAATGGGCAACTTTATTTGCACGAGAGAAAAAAAATTTATAAGTTACTGTAGTTTGCCGTATGATGCAGCAATCAACAAAACGTCCTGGGACAATGTGGGGACAAAGCGTTAACATTTTCTTCTTGATCGAAGAAAATGTCAGCAAATTTTGTTTTTAAACGACGATTTAGTACCCTAAATAAGACGGGAAAATAGTCTGAACAATTTTGTAGACGGCTCTCGGATCACTAATTTGATTTCAGTGATAAAAATAACGAACCGCCTCGAAACAACTCCGTGTCAAATATGCACAAAGGAAGCCGACTTCGCAAAAATATCATAAAATATTATTCTGCACCTCAAGACGATCAAAATATGGAATGAAGCGACAAAACAGCAACATATTCTTAGAAGACAAGTGTAGTTAAGTATAGATCTAATAATAACATAAAAGATTATAGTCCGCTCAAAAGTAAACAACATCAAGTTACAGTACTCTTTGTCACGTATTGCATTTGAACGCTGTTCCTTTGCTTTAGAAATTTCAAAGGTGGACTTACCTTAGGCATTCCAATATTTAACAGTACTCATTACAGTTAAGTTAAGTTAAATTCAAGCTTGGCATCATGGCTCTGTGTTTCTGGACGGAATAACGCATGCGACCATGCGACACTGCTAAATAAATAAACTGCACTTGAAATGAACAATTTTAGCAATCGCTAAGGGTGGGGAGGTGGGGATCAATTATGCCTCGAAAAACGGGCTGCTGTCGAAGAGCAGGGAAGGTATTCGCGCACTACGAACTCAACGAACAAAAAGAAAAACCTATTCTGTTATCTTTGTTATTTCTGAATTGGATGAAATGAAATATTTTTGTTTAACCTCATCTTTTTAAAAGTAGTGTCATTATTGGAATAAGGGCGTTTACCGATGGAATAGTAGTGCTTACTGGTAAAGTTACATGAGCGGGGCTAGTTTACTAGACCAAGGCTGTGTATAGAATGTATCAGTGGTATGGAAAATAATCTTAGCTTAAAAGTAAACAAAGAGAATTATAGCTACGTCGATATTCCTGTTTCGCATTGTACGCTGTTCGTTTGCCATCAGTTTCTATGTATTAGTTGACGAATTTCAAGGCTTGACTCACCTTGCGTTTCAAAGATGCTTTTTCACATCATTCAACAATTAATTACTCTTAAGCTAATTTAAGCACAAAGAAAAATTTGAGTGTTTGTTTCCGTGTTTTGTAACGCCATATTCCACGAGTTACTACTGATACCTGAATCAGCACTTGAAATGAACAACCACGGGTCGGAAAATTTTATTATTGAGGGGGGGAGGGGGGGGGGGGCGGGGGACGAGATGGGGAATTCCCTTTGACACGAATCAAAGGGAAAACAAAACACAAAACAATCCGTAAGTGGCTACTTTTGGAATCTTAAAATAAACAAAAATATATTTTTAAACTTTCAAATGGAAAATATTCTTGCTAGACAGGTGGAAAAAATATAATTAGGAAAAATTAGCTAACATATAATTTAAATGAAGTGGTCTGTTCCCTTAAACACTATAAAGCGGTTTTATGTATAGCACCAAAAAAAAAATGTATTAAATAAAAGAAACACGGCTTCCGTAAAAACTAATGCAATTCCTACGACGATGCCATGGTGACTTCCTAAAAACTCTGATGCGCCCCTCCCAGGGGCATGGGCATAAAATAAATGAGAACAAGTAAACAAAAGGAAAATAAACCTGGAAACAAAACCTGTACTTCTGATATTTTAGGGGACAGAGTTCACAAAAATCGACAAAATACTCTTAGGGAACAAGGGAACACAAGGGAAATTTTGGGGGAACAAGGGAACATGGACTCCTTCCTACACCCCCCCCCCCCCCCCACCCCCCGCCCCTGCTGGGAGGGGCTCTCTCTGATGATCTGTTGTTACAAAACATTTAACCTGATCATGTAATCTTCTCAAAAGTAACATTACTGCCTGAATAGACCAAGCGTTTTTAGACTCATCTGTCAACAGCTTGAAGGCCTTGACACTATTAATGAAGTTCATTTATGTGGCGTTCTAACTTAATATACATGTACTTCTAATATACATGTATTAAGTTCTAAGTTAACAGTTTTAATACTGCTATCACCCGATATAGGAAGAGGAAGCAGTTGGTAGTAGGAAAAGGAGTAATCCCAGCAAGCTGCACCTCTAGATAGCAAAGCAACTCTACACAATCTATTTAGAACCGTATGCGGACACAATCAAAATGCTGTGCTCAGTTTGCAGGTAGCTTGTCAAAGCAAGAACAACTTCGCACATGTTTCTCCAATATTTCAATGTATGGTGCTTTCCGGCGTGGTACTTTTTGCCCCTTCGAACTGACATCCAGCTCAAACTTGCAACAAATGTCTTGAAGTACGGGTACTGTTAACTTACTCAGCTTTTTCCTAGCAACGAGATCACAAAGGTCATAGCCGTCATAGGTGAGTGGATGATCTGGTTGTGTTTGCTCTATTACTTCATTTCGCACGCTTTCCATGGCATCTTCAACTTGAGCTGCCACGAAGTCTTCCTCAGCTTGTACCGTTGCTTGATTCTTGGATTTTGCTCTACGGGAAAAGTAGCCTCGAATCTGGGTGGCAGACAGTAGTTCTTCAGTTGTGAACTGTCGTTGCCCATCGCTGCTTCTGGCTACTCTCATTTGTCGAGCTACAGTCACGGGATCAAGTTTTCGTCCCGTTGTCTCACCGATTGTGAACTTTTCTTCGAGAAAACCCTTTTGTTTCTCACTGAAAGGCTTCGACTTTTTGGTTAATTTCAACGCCCAACCCGTATCCAATATGCTGTTTGGCGATGATGGTGAGAAAACCGCCGCCGTTTCCGTAGTTGCTATAAGGACGTTGTTATCAGCCAGCAGCTTTTTACTATACAACATTTTCGCTGTGTCTAAAAGCGACTCTCTCTCAGGTTGAATCACGCACTGACCATACAGTGTGTGGTTTATCATCGAGCCATAGCGTTGGTACGTTTTGACACAACCTTCGTTTGGGCAGGCAAACAATTCACATTTATCTACACCTTCAGCTTCAATACCTGATGCGTCATCATCGAGGTCATTGTCGTTATCGCCTCCCTGATCTTCTGCGGGATTATTTTTTTCGCCACCTTTGCAGGCTGTCTGACCTTTCGTGGATTTTCTTGGCTTTACTGGCCGGAATCCCCCATCAGAGAACATCACGTCCGTTATGTTTGTTGAAGAAACATTCACATCTAAGAAGTAAAGTGAACAGGCAAAACCTCGTTGAAAACAAGCTTTTTCAGACTCGCTTGCATTCTCGTCCTCATGGACAATGATGGAGGGCCAACTGTCCCTCTTAGCCGGCGCGGCCTTAGCACAAGAGACAGGTGGCTCTGGGTCACATGATTTGATTGGCTAGATTTTAACAAAGGAAATTCAAGAAAAAAAACTAGCAAATCAAATCAACCGTTTTAAACGGCAAAAAAGGGCAAGCGGGAGGGCAAGGATAAGTGACTATCCAGCGATAAGCAATCTAACATTTTCACTATACTCATCATTTTTTAAAATCTACAACTGCAATAGATCTTTTTCGCTTGTTCGTTTTGTTGCCCCATAACAGACCACGTGATGATACTCTTGAGAATTCTTGCTTTCAAATTTTCAAATAGTCGCGTGTATATGAATGAATAAATTTTATGTGGATAAAAAAAAAATTCTCTAGAGAATATCACGTGGTCTGTAATGGGAAAACAAACCGCCCAAGCGAAAAAGGTCTATTGTTACCACGATTTAAATGAAAATACATTTACTAAAACTCTACGTAAAGTTAGGAAAAATTTAACACAAACTGACATATCATATTGTGTGCGCTTTTACCTTCGAATTTAGACCATGGGAATAAGTTCCCCTCACCAACGTTGTATGCTCGCCAGACTTTAACACCATCACAGGTGAACTCGAAATTATTTACTTTACTGATGCCGGGCCACTTGGTGCTAGATTTGTCACACACTAGATCGGGAAGCAGAGCAATTCTAGCCCCAGGAACCCCACCATGTGAGAGCATTGCCTCCTGAAACTGTTCAGCTGTAATAACATCATGGCCTTCGTTAATGTAAGTGCGTACATGATTCTTCATGGTGGCGGCGAACCGGTCACACGGGCCTTTACCACCTTGTGGATCTGAAAAGTCTAGGCGCCTTATGGAAACCCCAGTCTGCTTGCTGATGTTCTTACATGCCAGGATAGTACTGGCAGAGTGATAACACCCTGCGTTATCAGAACGAAAGAATGCGTTTTCGATCTCTGGGTTCTCTTTCTTTAATGTAGCCAGAACGTGTCCCATGAGCGTCACCACGGATGCGCTTTCTTGGGTACAACTTTCAACTATGTGGATAAATGCTTGCGTCTCGATTTCTTCCTCTCTCTTTCTCAAGGCGACTGTAATGTGCCATGAAAGGCCCCTTTTGCCAAACCATTCGCCTTGGGACTCTCTGTACAGTCGCGGAAGAAATTTCATTGCCCAATCCTGAGTAAGCAATATGTTGGTTTCGCTCAGACAGTCGATTACGTCACTGCGCGCTCCATCCTGATTTACAACGCGCAGCTGATGCGCTTTCCACTTGTTGATAGCTGTCACGGCCTCTTGAAACTCGTAAAGGGCATCCTCTTTTTCGTTTTCTGTTTCAAAAGAACAGTTCAAAATTGCGGCCTGTACATCAGATAACGCAGTTTTCAATTCCTCGCAGCGCTCACAGAGAAGATCATGGTTGTGGTCGCAACTGTTCGCAAAATTCGAATCTTTGGGATCGCTAAGAGCATACTTACTGCAGTGATCTGGAACACGCGAAGTCGTGATGTTGATCTGTGTAAAGAAGAACATCTATCTAAACAAAAAAGTACTAAGAGCGATTTGAGAAGACAATCAACGGTCTTGGGTTCAATTTTTGCTAGGAGAACTGCTAATAATTTATTGGCTAGGTGCGTCACGTACTTTCGTACGTTTGTAACCCTGATTCAGCCCAGACGAATGATATAAAGATTGAGCCCTTCCTCGATATCTTAACTTCTTCCAAATACAACCCCGTTGTACAAATTTTTTATGCATTTTGGGTTGTAAGGGTGTAAGGGTATGCCCCGAGACTTAAGACCGCTGTAGAACTTGCTTTTGTACTTTAAATTCTTATGTCTAGGGTGTTTTACCATGCGCTTTACTTCTATACTGTTTTATTGGGCGCAATATCGATTCCAAAGAAACCGAAATATTTTTGAAACACAAAATTCTTAACAATAATAAGCTCTCCCGAAAATAGACCTGCTGAAAAAGCCTTTTGAACAATTATAAGCTCAGGGCTTAAATTGGAATTAAAATGGCACTGAGGGAGGCAACTATCTTTTTGCGCAAGATACTTGTATTTAACAGTTATCCTGCAAACGCACGGAATGTCGCATGATACTTAGCCGACGAGGTCGTAGACCAAGTTTGGCTGATATCAGACGAAATGCCACCAGACGGAGCAGAGCACTTACTTTAAAATCACTTTTAAGATAGCTCTTTCCTGACTTCAGCGCTTTTTGGAGATCCCGAGCAGTACTTGAGTGGATCCCACAGTCAATCAGCTTGTCAACCAACTTCAGCAAATCGTCGAAGGCCTTGCCACCTTCTGAAATAAAGTAGTCAAGCCCTTGAAGGGATTTTCGTACTGATGCGCTGCAAGCAGACAGGACACGACGAAGCGTACTTCTGCTGAGTGGAGTCATTTCACACTCCTTGCAATACTGCAAATACTGGTAGATAATTCGCTCATTTACAGTCACTCTAATGACGTTTGGGGTGTGAATTACCTCTCCAGAAGATAGCGTTAAGAACCGCTCGCCAAATGGTAAGTCCTGTACTATGTACGGACTGGTTATAAAGTTGAGAAAATGATCCAACTGATTGATGTCAACTCTAGCACGGACTCCGGCCTTTTTTACCAAGGGAGCCGCACGTCAGTCAGTGCTTTCTTGCTTCACAAAACTGATATTTCGTTAAACCTGGCAAATATTTGCGAATTTCTTCGAGGGTAGTCAGGTCTGCTATGATAGAAAGAACCTGCCTCTTAACATTTTTACTGGGCGCATTCTCATAAGTTTCAACAAGAGCTCCGATATACTTATCACTACTTTCATTGGAACGTTTCTTCTCATCATATTCGAGTTTGGGAAGATCAAAGGCTTCTCGCATCTTGTTTGAGGTTGTCAGTGCCTCCCACAAGTCCGCGGCATGACTCGGCGATAATGTTCTAAGAACAACCTCTACAACTTCACGAGTTTCGGCAATGTATCTTCTTCTGGAACGCTCTGAAGCAGAGGATAAATCCATATCTGCCTCACTTATTGGCGACAACCCACAGCTCTCAACAAAATCGTTCAGTTTCGATTTTCTGTAGCTTTTGATGTGTGACCTTAAAGCATCAGCCATCAAGCTTTCTCTATTCAGTGCACCGCCGCTTTGTGGGGTTAAACTGATGTCTTGTTCCTCAAGAGAAGTAACCTTTAAACAAACAGTAACTGAAGTTATAGTATCTTAGATTATGCTGACTTAGTGCGCGCAAACGCCTAAACCAGGCTAGTTTTCTATGACTGGTCCATTCTACAGCTTGTATTGTACGGTACGCCTAGACTGTTCACAGAGTCGCGAGACCCTTGAACGCGATTGTTAAAGCTAGAAGAGAAGGGGGGCGGGGTGGGGGATGGAAGGTTCTCCCATCCCATCCCTCGCGCCCGCGCTTGCTTCGCTGGCGGTTTCTCTCGTGTTTTTTTTAATTTGTTTTCGTTGAACCAATAGAGGCTGAATGGTAAAGTCTGCATACGAGTCTAGTGGCTTACCAGACTTGAGCTTATCCCGGTCGTTGGGAGGCGCGGTGGCCTAATGGTTTGTGCGCTGGACTATGGATCGAACGATCCGGGCTCGAGCCCTGGCCGGGGCACTGCGTTGTGTTCTTAGGCAAGACACTTTACTCTCATAGTGCCTCTCTCCACCCAGGTGTATAAATGGGTACCGGCGAATTTACTGCTGGGGGTAACCATGCGATGGACTAGCATCCCATCCAGGGTGGAGTAGAAATACTCCTAGTCTCTTCATGCTACGGAAACCGGGATAGATGCTGAATCGTTTACGGTAAGTCCCGCTCGCTAACCCTGACTTCAATTTTTTTCTCCAGAGGAAAAGACAAATAACTGGTTCATTCGATTTCGTACAGTAAGATACAAACTGAGAGTTTGTGTTTAATTAGTGGCTAAGAGCGGGACTTCGTACTTGACTTATTAAAGAAATGTAATGTTTGGTTTTGTCCATCACAGGAAAGGCGAAGAAGTAAAAATTGTTCAAATGAGACATGACTTACCGTGCTTTCTTGGTCTTCAGTTATCGATTCTTCTAACCGGAAACTTGCTTCGACAACATCTTCTGGCAAAGCCACTTTATTTACTTCATGTACAAGACAATAACTTTCTTCCGCAAAAACACAAGTGTTCTTCTGGTCATTCTCTGCATTTTCCAGTCCTCTCTCTTCACTGTCTTCCTCTTTTGTTTCATTTCCTTTTGTTCCATGTTCTTCCTCATCACAATCATACGCTTCTTGTTGACCTTTTCTTCAATAGCAGTTCCTGCTAAATGACTTATTTTTTGCCTGCACTGTGGGCATATTGCTAGAAAATTAAGGTAAGAATAATAAGTTATTTGAACTTCCATTCTAATAAGCGCTCTTGTTCCAATAAGCCCTCCATTCTATAAGAGCCTTATTTCAATAAGCGCCCGCCCTCTTCCAACAGGCGCCTGCATTCTAACAATTGCCCCTATTCTAAGAAGCTAGCCTATTTCGTTTTTCGCCCATACTCTCGGTGGCCCTAATCCAACAAGCACCCCTAACAACAACAACAATATTGACGATGGTGATGATGGATGATGATGATGATGATGATGATGATGATGATGATGATGATGATGATGATGATGATGATGATGATGATGATGATGGCAATCCTAATGACAATAATATTTTCAATTGATAATAGGCATCTCCATATTGGATGGTCATAGATAAAGCGTTTCCCTTCTTTGAAGGTCAGCCAGCTTTAAATTATATCGAAGGAACTTACGCGAGCCAACATGAATAACTTTTCCGGTTTCAGCAACCAAGACTTTAGCCTGAAACAAGTTGACACCACGATTTCCTTTTGGTGGTTGTGACGAGTGACCACTAAACTCCCTTTGAATGCAACAACGCGACTTTCCACAGGTCCAACGTATTCCGTAAATGTCACGATGACGAGGACAGATTGTTATGCACTCATGTTCAGCAGTCAATTCAAATTGACCTGCATTGAAAAATATGTAAACGCCGTCATAATTTAAAACTGCAGATATGCTTGGCCAAGCCCAGATTTTTGTTCATTCTGACAGCAAGAAATAAAAAAAAACTCTGGGAAAGATTAAGATCGAAACCTGAACAATCGTGATACGAAACATAAGGAACACCAAGAAAGACCAAACAGGGTCTCTTAGGGGTTTACTGCTCCAAAAGAGCGGGGCTCCAGCAGATCCCCGACCCCACCCCTCCCGACCCCTCCACCCCCTGGAACCTGATCAAATCAGTCGATATGTTGGATGATATCGGAACTACATGATGTGACAACTTTGACAGTAATATTATAACAGGGACCGTTGGAGAGCTACAATGAGCAGCCGAAGGGGAAAAAACGATTTGACTTGTATAATTGTTTTGCTTACAAGAATTTAAACTATACGAATGTATTTGCTGAATAGATTTAGATATTTTACCTGCTCTAGCGAAGATCAACTGCATCTCGCTCGTGAGAGAGGAATCGATCACATTGAAGCCCTTGAGATGTGGTTTTATGTCTTTTGTACACTCTGCTAACATTATACACTCAGTATTATTGGCTGATGACGTACCATGGCCACAAGAATCGCCAACAAACTTTGAAAAACCACACTTTGCCATGACGAGCACTCTGAAATTTTTTCAATATACCGGATACTTTCAGTCTCCCTGATTTCAATCATGAAGTGAACAACACGCCTAACAAATTCGACATTACTTACTTAGTCTGCGTAAAAGGCCATAAAAGAGGATACAATTGAGCAACTGTAGCGTGTGTGCTCGCTGGAGCACCAGTTTTCTTGTCTTGTACACTGCGTATTCCCTAATAGCTAGGTAAAATACCTTCATGAGTACGTAATCAACAGTGACTGCCTCGACAGAAAGAAAAGGACAGGGTTGTTCGTTTCAGTCGTGAGAAACCGCGGAATAAATTTAGACCGCTAATTAAATTATTACTTATTATTATTTTCAAAAGGAGTAAAGGGATGTCCACAACACCGTAGCTAAAATGAAACAATCATGCAACAAGAGAAGAGATACTATTTTCAAAAGTACATGATTGAAATGCTACGTTTCGTTTTTTTTTTCGCCAAAACACTTTTCGGAGGAACAAAGGTATTTTAAACCCTGCATATGGCTCCAGTCAATTCTTTTGCTTATTTACTTTGAAATCCACGGCTTTGCCAATATTCACTTAAAGTGCGTTTTCATGAATTGTATAGATTTTAATTCACCAGTATTTAAAAAACAAACAAAGTGAAGTGGAATTTGCAAACTCTGCAAATGTGATAGTAATTAACTGATACATTCAAACATAGCCATAAGTTATTGCGCTTTTCGGAATGAAAGTTTCACAACTGTAAGGTAAATATCTTTACCAGCTTCTTTCTTCATTGGCTGAGCGAAGTCGGTAACGGAAAATGAACGCAATTCAGGTTTAGAAATATACCCGTAGTTTTAAAAATAGCCACGGTTTTTTCGGTAATTTAATTAGCATCGTAGAGTCTGAAGAACGCGACGAGGTTGTTTATTTCACCATTCGGATATTGATTATTCCCTTCAGTGTTGTTTCAAACCAGTCGCTCGTCTCGTCCAAAATGAGGAAATGTGCCCAGGTTTTAAATTTTGTTGCACCGAATTTAACTGATAAAGTGTTGACCCGCTGTTAGAAAGCCTTATGGAGACTGACAAAAAAACAAAGCAGACTGAGCTACGTTTATGCGTGACACTGCTATATGGCATCTTCACGGGTATACTTCGGTATCATCGATAAAACCGGTAAGCAAAAAGTGGTTTAAACCCTATCTGTACATCTTTTGCATGATATTCGTTCGCTTATTCAGTGAATAGGTTGCTTAAATTATGTAAAAGAAAAATACTTTTCTTGTCATTTCTGATATGTATTTATCGGAAGAGCGGCTTTCTTTCAGGGCAGACATTTAAACGAATGGACTAAGCATTAATCGCGAATCCTCTTCAATATATATCATTCGAACGACTTTGTACGAGAGTATGTATTCATGAAAGTAATATATCTCTGCTCAGAAGCAAATGTTCCTTAAATCTTTTCGATTATTGAACAATAATTCAACTCTTTCCCTTTATTATTGTTGATGTTACTGGTCGCGCGATAGAATTTTTTTTTCGCGTGCCTTTGAAGTTGCCCATTTTTTTATTTGCTGAATCAAAACAGCGATAAAAACTGTACATTCAGGTAAAATACGTAGTTCTCAATCGACATAACATGGGAGATATTGGTCTTTTAGTATGCAGTAAATTTAGAAGTCCCAAAAGCAACCTTGAAGTACACTACAACGATTTCCTCGTTCAGTGCCAAAACGTTGCTTGTTTGCAATATATCTGATACTAAACAGGAGTAAAAAAATAGTTCTTTAGAGCAGTGAAAATAGGTTTTGCTAAAAGTTTATGGTATGCTCGGAGGTCGAGTGACAAGAAGGGCTTGGATCCGCCATATTGGATCCCCTTCGGAGACGATCGAAACCGGCCATCAACACAATTCCCAAAGTAAAAACTAAAAGAACTAAAAAACATCCATTTCGTAGTTAGGACCCTAAACCAAGACTACATGCAAAATTTCAGCCAAATCGGTGAGGTACCGTGGCCGGCCCAAGTTCGAATCTTACAGAGTACGACTCTTAATTACCTGCAAAGGGCCTATTTGAGAGTTTGGCAGCCTCGCCCCACTCCGTTAGCTAACGGTCTGTCGATTCGTCCAAACCCTCTGCATTCGTCCGCAGCTAACACAAGTTCAGAAATCACTTTATAGCCGGAGTCCACTTCTTTAACACTTTGTGCGCCTTTTTCAGAGCTGTTTAAGTTCTTTACTCCAGGAGTGGTCAGTGAACGCGAATGTGAAAGAGGAATACGTTCACGAAATGTGAGTATATTCACAATAATCTTAATTTGTTGAAATCAGTTTTGCTTCTCCAAATTTTGCTGTAGACACCAAGTCTCTTAGATTGGGGAAGTAAACAATAAGCAGTATCAGTAAGACGTTTATCCTTAGGTTTTTTGTTCTGTTAAATTCATTAAATCTACATCGTTGTCACAATCAAATGGGACCCTTCACTCCAAGTCAGAATACAGGTATCAATTGTGTTTCATAAACAATTTTGACACTTTCCGATATTTATACCTTCCAATATCGATTCAATCATTTACAGGTATCAATTTCCGGGGGGAGGGCCGGGGGGGGGGGGTACTTCCTTATAGTGGACTATACGAGGAGGCTTTGCCCGAAAAGGATACATCTTTCAGGTTGGAGGTAAACAAAAACGGGGGGGGGGGGGGGGGATTTCGCGAGGTGGAGCATAGAAAAGTGTAGGGAAAACTGCTATTTAGGTTAACCTTTATATGAAAGGGTTAACCTTGTCGATCAGAATGTGGCCATGTTCTAAACGAGCAGGGGACTGGGTACGAACATATTTTTTTCTTGGTATGAATATTCAATATCGATTGCATTGAAAATGGAGCACGTCATCTGAAAGAGCATCTAAAAATTAGTAAATTAACCAAATTTGATGGTTATTGGTTTAAACGCAAAGGCACGGTACACTTTTAAAATAAGAGAGCTTAGTATGGATTGGAGGACGCCTGTCCCTCCAATCCATCCTAAGTGTACCATGCCTTTGGGTTTAAACCAATAACCGTCAAATTTGGTGAATTTACTAATTTTTGGATGCTCTTTCAGATGACGTGCCCCATTTTTCAATTCAATCGATATTGAATGTTTGTACCGAAGAGAAAATATGTTCGTACCCAGTCCCCTGCTCGTTTAGAAATGGCTAATTGGCATTTAAAAGGGTTGCCACTAGGGGATTGAACCTAAGGGCGGAACATCCCCATTTAAAATATTTTTGAGTAGCCCCCCCCAACCGCCCGGATCCATGTCCGCACCTCTTCCATCCCTCTCAGCATTAACAAAACACTTTCTCTAGTTGCAAGTTATTCATGCCGACACTGAAGGGAAGCGAAGGAAAAAATGTCCCAACAATTGGGTTGTAGCTTTGTCGGATTCAGAAAGACGCTTTCCGTAGTACCTCGTTTATTTTCGTGAAAGAAAAATCACCATACGCTTCTTGACTCCGAGCAGTCCCTATTTATTTTCGCAGTCCGTCGAGCGTGAAGCCTCGTCCCTAATTTTTTGCGGGCAATTTTTTTTGCGCTTCGCGCTGACAGACAACGATAATGAATAGGGACTGCTGATAGTCTAGTACGCTTCGAGCAATAACTTCATCTCTTGGTTTCAGGTGTCGATATGGAGCCAGTGAATTGCATTCTGTTGCTGCATTTATTGGAGGTAATTACGCTAGTGTGATGTTTGTGTTTGAAAGAAAATTTACTTGTACGTAGAGCCTACGAAATTGTCGTTTCCGCGTTTTGATTGCCGTTTTAAAAGCAATTCTTTTGAAGTTTGTGTGCACTGACGGCACTAAACTGAAGCTTTTGTACAGAGCCCACTGGCTCAAAGCACGGTTACTGAACTAAATGCAGAATAAGAGAAAATTTTGATTTCAGTTCTGTGAGTTTTTACCTTCCCTCCACCCGGATATGTTTTTAAGCTTCAAAGCAGTAAACTGATTTAATCAATCGGTCCTATTTTGTATCAAAATTACAGAATGCCTATTCTATATTGGGACTGGCAGTGCATTTATGTGATCTGAATAGTGCTTTTTCATTGGATCCATTCCTTTTGAATTGTTAAAGAATTTTACAGCTAAACTAAACGTTTCTGAATTTTGCAAAAATTACATTTACATCAGAATGCGTCTGTCCTTTTCAGGGGCAGCTGCCCAAGAAATCGTGAAGCTAGTAACCCATCAGTTTGTGCCGTTTAACAACACGTACATCTACAACGGAATCACTGGCTCCTCTACAACTTTACAGCTCTGAGTTCATTACGTGCCGGAGAAACCTCTTTCTAGTTGAATCTTCGAACGAAAACAGCCGTAGATTAATACTCTCGTGCTCTCGAGTGATGTGCTGAAATGAAGTCTTCCAAAGCGAAAGCTTACTCGACGAGTTTGGCTGTTTGCAGCTCAGCAAGCAAGCAAGTTTATTGTGGGCTAATTTTTACCCAAGATGCACGAATTTCGTCTGGGATCTTTGTAAATAGTTAGCAAATAGGTAAATTTCTGTAATAAAATGTTTTATTGACGTTTTCAAAGTGGTTGTCATTAACTTAGTCTAACGAAAGTTTTCAACGTAACGAATCTCGGAACATAATGTTAGGTTCGCTAATAAATTTGCATGTGCAATCTACATTGCAAAACTTGACACGCGATAGCCTGCGAGCAGGCTCACCTTTGGGTCACACAGCGAGCGAGGCGATCTGGCGGGCAGGAGTCTGGTGCGGAAGCGCCAAGATTGTGAGCCTGCAACGATCTCTGTAAAGTTTTCATTTCTGCGTTGCCTGAACAACGTGAAATACCATTGGCCGAAAAGCGCGAAAGGTGACAAAACTGTCAATCATTATTTTTGATGAGATCCCGCCCACGGAGTCGGTAATTGGCCGCGCGGTATCATAAAGTGTAAACAGTTCGTCAACATGGATTCAGGAGAGTTTAGTTCGCGTATTTCTGATGTTTTAACGAAGTTTTAAATTGAACAAGGAGCAGGATACGGCTGTCAAAAAACCTTTGTCGAATCGAGATGTACTCGCCGTTTTCATGCGTTTTGCCGACTGTATACGGCAAAAGTTTAAGACGAAATCCACCACGAAGTCGAGAAATATTTATTTACGTTGGACAAAAATCGAGTACCAGAATAATTTAAATCCTATTGCGTTATTTTCTACCCTAAATAAAAGGTAAAGATGTAAGTAATTATCATTGATAACACCAACAACAATTTCTTATCAGAGTCTTAGAAAATGAATTTCAAAGTTCACAAGCTATAGGGAAATTCTCACGTGCAGCCATTTTGTAAAATCGTCTTTAAGCTATTCAGTGGAATTCAGTGAAATTTCAAAATTTGTTTTCGGTGTTTGGTGTTGTTAGAAAAGATTTCTTTTGATAAGATATTTGAAGCAGATCGTGTTTTACTCTGCCGAGCGAGTAATGTCTCCCCCTCGTTTTTCCTCGCTCGGCCGCTTTTTTCGCTCGCCCTTAACTACCGAGAGCCTGGAACAGGCTACTGTCATCGCGCTGTCAAATATCAAACTTCCGGTGAAATTTAATTAGCTTATCGTATTCCTGTGGTTTCCGGGGTGGAAGTGAAAAAAATACAGAGATCGTTGCAGGCTCACTTTCTCGTGGCTTCGCCACTCGCGTGACGCGGCTTCGCCGCGCGCGTGTAACCCAAAGGTGAGCCTGCTCGCAGGCTAGACACGCGAGGAAGAAGAACCCTTCGGAACATGGCGGCAAAGAGCAATTAAATTAACCAGCATATGTTGGGAGAAAATATTCAACAAACTGTTACACTGCATCATCGGATAACAAATCACTTCGATCAAATGTTACCAAACTCACAGTAATTTACACTTTGATCTTCATTTCCAATCGTTCTGCGTAGTCCCAGGCCGCGCGTGAAAATAAGAAATCCGCGGCCTAGTCCCACCTCTCTTGATTGGGTGACCGCGCAAAGCCTTGGACGGTCGCGAAGATCCGCGGAGAGTGCTATTCGGTGAGGTCACCGCTGACGATAGACCCCACACCTCGTTGAGCCGAGCTCGTCTAGGGCTTAGGCTTAATTCATAAAAAATTGCTGGTTTTCACTGTCACGCAGCAAAAAAGTAAATCTAAAACTATTCACCTCCGAGCTAGCCAATCAGCGCGCGCGAAAAGCACTATTCACTGGTTTGGTATATACTAAACATGTTATTATTGTTATTATGTTATTATTATGTTCTGTTTGTCCAAGTCTCGGGTTTGTGCGGTATTCCGTACTCGAGTTATCCGTCAGAAAGTTCCACACGAATTTACAAAGCATAGTATGGAAACGCCATGTTGGTGCCCATGCAGAGGAGCACCAACATGGCGGCCGGGAATCAATGAAAACATCTGGAATCGACTTATGCTATAAAAAGCGCTCAGTTCACCTTCATGAATAGGTAAACATTCACATAAACACTTCTCGCGAAGCCTCAACTGTTCAGATTCTTAAAAACCACAGGACGAGGCATTTTTTAAGCATATGTGACAGCCTTCTGGCGGCCATCTTGATGTCGTGTTGCGTGAAGCTCCGAAATTCAAAATGCTCTATCTTAAAGACGGCGGATGCTTTCGAACTAAGAACCTTCAACAAGATGTATATTAAGGACGTCTAATTATCATAGCCAGTGAAGGATAAAAACTCGGGTGTCTTGCGATCCGGATTTAAGAATTTTGATGACATCACGTGATGACAAAGTGAAAACCAAGAACTGACAAAGTTCAAATCCTTGTTTATCGTTACCGTATGACGTCATAACTTTCTCAGATCCGTCGACGAGCGGTACGTTCTTCAATTTGATATTACTTCGCATGAGAGCTGTTTAAGTTCTAGTTCTTTTTTGTTCTGGTCACATGACTTGCCAAATACGGTCGTAACTCGAAAATCTTGAAGAAGTCTTAAATGCACAAAAAATGGCCGAACTGTTTTATCCAGCCTGGGATTAAAAGATGAAATCGTGAGAGGTCTTCCTTAGCAATAGAGTAATAGTCAAGGCGATCCCCTTGTTCAACCCCCACATCCACCGCATCCACCGCATCCACCGCCGCAACCTCCGTAATCATAGCTCTCTTCTCCCGCTTCTTTTCTTCTCCTCTCTTCTTCCTCCCACTCCTTTCTTCTCCTCTCTTTTTCTTCTAATCTTCTCATCTCTTTTTCTTCCTTTTTTCTCAGCTTCTCCGCTTGTCTTATGCGTTTTTTATTTCTGCTTTCCTCTTTCCCGTGTAATCTCCTCTTCTCTTTTTCTCTTCTTTTTCTCAGCTTTTCTGCTTCTCGTATGTGTCTTCTTCTCCTTCTTCCATCTTCAGTTTCGAAGCCAAATTCCCTGTCGAGATCATAACATGCGTATTTCAAATTTGGACCACAACGAAAACCTCGGGCAGTTCTGTACATTAGTGCAGTGTTTGTAGGTACCATGGTGCTGTAGTATCCTGCAGCGGTAATCATCGGTGAGAGTTGGTCACCTTGTCTGTGTATATGATAACAGGGCCACGACTCTCTCGAGTCTTTTGGAAAGTAAGGCTTGCACAACAGGTACAGAATTGACACTGACAAAGCAAGAGCGAGTATCTCTGGTATGTCTTGGCAAAACGGAGATGTAATAATACCTGCCTTTAAATCAACTCGGACGAAGCTGTCGGAGTTAATTTGTATCTGATACAAGCCTCCTTGAAATTTTCGCACGGCACACCAACCTTGCTTTCCTTGAAGTTTAAAGAACTTTATCTCCACAAAGCAGTTTGGTTCATCTCCATTGGTGGCGTCCATCTCTTTCCATTTGCCAATGCACACACCATAATCCCTCTGACCTCTCACTAGCATGGCTCTTTCGCCCTTGCACGCATCGTCAAGAAAAACACATGTTTTCTTGCTCTCAATGGCACAGATATGTGGAAGTGCAGTTGGACTCAAGGCGTGGGCTGATGCGACAGCTTCACCATTAAGATCTACAATTTCCACTGCAGATAATGGATTGTTTCCTTGGTTAGAGTGTACTACTCGACACTGGAACGATTCGTTTCCACTTCTTGAATCAAGAAGACGATGAGTGGACGATTCGCACAACAAGATTGGCCTTGTCATGTCTTCTGGTGACAGCATCAACTGGGGACAACTAAGGACCCTAATGGGGTGATCAAATTGTGTAAAGAAAGTACAGGGATGGAGGGTGAAGCTATGAACCTGGTATTCTGTACTTCCTGCAAGAGGAGTACGAAACGACTGCACATGTGACGCTTTAGGGTTTGGGGGATCTCCTCTATACATGGCTCCTGCTTTGTCAAAACTACAATCTGCTTCTCTCCAGATTGCCCTGGTTTTTATCGCGGAATCATGCAACTTCGAGCCTGCTGTCCGATCTGTTACAGAGTCGTCATGGTTGAGGATTCTTCCCAGCCACTTGGTTGTAATTTGCTTGTACTCTATTGGGTGTAGTTGATGGGCGTGCCAGATGAGATCAAAGTCATAGCATGGAACCATGAATACGTCTGGATTGTTCTTCTTCAGGCGCAGATGGGTTATGTATCTATCAACAGCATCTTTGAGGAACTTGCTATCGCGATAATGTGGAAGAGATACCTGATAATAGAATTTAAGTTGACGTTGGCAAGCTTCTTCAAGATCGTACTTGAGCCTTGAGTTGTAGCTCTGCAATAAACACGGTTCTTCGTTAACGTTGATCTCAAACGGTTCATTGGGGTATCTTTTTTCCCACACAGATTTGGCTCGTTGAAGGCCGGCTTGTCTCTGATGTGGTGTCATTGGGAAGTGATCCACCAGTACAGATGCGATGTTGTTACAATCCTGCTCGTAATGATGTGGTGCTAGCATGTGCACATGCCAGACCCAAGCGATGTCCAGAGGGGCAGCTAGGTCATTCCTCTTCCGCGTGCTTTGGTGATGACTTATTAAAGGTAGCCAAAGATGCTCATATCTTCTAATAGCATTTTTAAGAACAGGACCAGAGAACAGACTGGGATGTTTATCGACCAGTGCAAGAAAGTCAAGCTCGTTCTTGGCTGCTTGAACGAGATCCAATCTGCCAACAAGCTCTCTTCTAGATCCCTTTTGACCCATTCCGCCCGACTATAAATTGAGAACTGTGGAACGAATTAAAAGCAACCTTTAGGATGTATACCTATCCGTATACAAGCAAATTTGCACCCCCGCCGTGTACAAGGGGTGAGAGTGGAGGGGGGGGGGGCACCCTTCGGTTTTCGTTCTAATAAGACACAATATCACATTTGCCAAATACTCGGCCATTAATGTTTCAAAATCCTATATCGCAATCCATTTCAATCTTATTCAATTTTGTCCATCCGTACCTTCTTTTGCATTTGCTGATTGAAATGTTCCTTCGCTGTTTAAGCGGTTATTTTTATATTTTACCGAATTTTATGGCCGTTTCCCATGCCTAAAGTTGGCTGAAATCCGCGACACAGCTCGTTAAAGTAGATAGCCCTGAGACTACACAGTTAGTTGTTGGTTACATCGTTATAGGACGTCATCTTGGATCCGCCATCTTAGATTTCATTCTTTTCTTAGAAAGTGAGAAAATAACGAAAAGCAAGCGCTGCAAAAGTAAACCCAAAATGAAATGGAATGTAAAAATACATTAATCAGGGTGCGTTCCCTTCGGATGATCCGGATCAGGATCGATGATCCAGGATGATTTGAATGCACTACGATCCGAGTGATCTTGGATCATTGACCCCTGATTCGGATCATCCCAAGGGAACTCACCCTCATTCTGCAATTTTGATAAAGAAAACTGGAAAAATGAGATAAAAGTGAGCTGAACTTGCATGCCAATATTGCAGTTGCTAAGGTAATGCCAAAAATCGTTTACGCAAGGAAAAATGTAGGGGTCAGCATGCACCACCGTCCCCTCCCTTCCTTGTACATCCAATTGTTGAAATGACTCTTGTTCGAATTGCACTCCAACTGTTCTAGATCTTCACCATCAATGGATAAGAAAAAGATCGTGTAGCCAAAGATTTTAATGATTCCAACAGGTCGAATCTAAATCAATCCGGACTACATGTTTAGATGAATGAGTTGGAAAACTGGAAAAAAAACAGTTAAAGAAAGTATACATGCCAATCGGTGTTCCTTTGTAATTACCATTACTACGGCCGTTCTCCCATTTGTTCACTTGTTTCACAGTCAACATGGTACGTTTTTTCGCGAGGGATGTTTGCACATTTTCCGATAACATAAATACAAAGAATTGATTCATGACCAATGGCCAGGGGTGAGGGGGCACTCCCATATTGATATATGAGCTATATAGTTTTGTCCAGGATAGGGTATAGAAATCGGAGAGCGTTGGTCTAGAATAGGGTATCATTTGCCGGGAAACTGATCAGTGGTATGGACAATTAAAGAATTAGAAACTCAGAAGAGAAAGAGGCTTTCCTAAACGTAAATAAAATCATCGCGGCAACGCTGTTGATAGAAGTCTGGGATAGGGTAGGGACTTTCGGTGTCTAGTCAAGTATACGGTTGCAAAATCAGCTAACATGGTCTGGTATAGGGTAAGGGTCTCAGAGTCCCAGCGGTACATCCCCATCCAAAAATATACAGAGTGCCCCTCCCCCTCCCCGGGGCGGGTCATGGTAGGTTCAATGTTATTCCATCATTGAACTGAATGCATGTTTCTCTCTTGATGCTTTCTAGAACAGTTACTCTAAGCCTTACAAGGGCCTTATAAGAAGCCGTGCAGATGTGTCTTCTGATATGATCGAGGGTGAAGTTTATTGCTCATTTTTTTCAGTTTAGAATTCAGCCCTTCTTCAAGTGTGCTCTTCCACATTGCTCTTCCAGCTAAAGAAAGCATGTTTCAGCCAATTCCGGTGAAAGCTCCTGCATGATGTGAGCTGTATGCGAGGTTGCCATGTGACAACAACCCAATTTTGTTTTTTGAATTATTTTCGTTTCTTTGGCAGAAAATGTGATCTAGGACTGATTGATGCAATTTTGAATTCTCCCAAGAAAACCTATACGTTAAGGAAACAGATTACCGTGTAAGATGATCCGAAATCTACAACTGTACAGGAATAAAAATCCAAGACCCCCTAATTACTTACCTAATTACATGAGGTAAGATTGACGATCTTGACACCTCAAAGAGGGCGCTTTCAGTCTAATGATCGTTTATGACGTATCACCGGGAGTTCAATAAGAAGGGTGTTCCGTGGTTGAGCAAACATGACAAAATACAGCATATGCGGACTTTGGACTTAAGATGACGCGATGAAAATTATCAATTTATCTAAACTTTGTTTAGATTTTTAACCTACTAGTTTACTAGTTTAGTCTTTATTTTAATATAAGTACACTTATTTTAATAAAAGTACACTATTTTAATATAAGTACACTGGTACGTTTGATTTTTCCAAGGTTGCCTGACTGTTGCCTTGTACTGAATATTGCTTATCATTGAACTCATGAATGTCATGATCACTGATCATCACTCATAACGGTCAACCCCCAACCAACAGTGACATGCTTTAGAATTGTACGCAGTTTTATCGTTGAACTGATAGGTATTCTAAGGTAAAAACTTCTTTAATATGTAGGAATGAATACAAACAAGGAATCGAGGTGGATAAATGATTTCCTACCTTGACTAAAATGGGTCTTTGGGGATATTTCAATGCCTCAACCAACTCATGAGTAATTAACGAATGCTCGTTGGAAGAAAGTGAATTACGATCATGATGACCGACCAAAACATAGAGATCGAATACTTATGGATTTTTTTTTAAACCTCAGTTATTACCAGCAAACAAAAAATTACAATTACGCGTACAGTACAACTACTGATGGATTCATTTGTTGATTCATTTCGACTTTATGAATGTTTGGTTTTGCTTTTTCCGTTCCTTTTTGAATGATAAGCTAATTTTCATGGATCAACGATCATATTTCCGTCTCGAATATGCTACGTGCGGTTAGTGGAAGTTTTAACAACTTGAGCTCGTCGATAATAACTGATAGTTGAAGTTGAGCTCGAATCGGAAGTTGTCAAAGATTAGCTAGAAATAATACATACAGTCACCCGCTTCATCCCCGATGCTAACTACGAACGGAATAGTATAATCCACGTGTAGCCAGTAAAATGGATCGAAATGCAAATATTGAAGAACGAGAAATGGCATGGTTTTCACTCTGTAGTGTAGAACTATATATTTATCACTAAATATTATAATCTTCACAGTGTTCATTTGGTTGGGGGCGACGAAACTTAGGGCACGGGTGCGATGGGGCGACCTCACCTGCTACCATAATGAATCTAACGTAAAACAAATTGTTTACATGACTGTACAAATTACTGTGTACTCACCAAACTCTGTTACGGTGAAAAAACCAAGAACGTCGGAGGAATATTTTGATACGGCTTTATACAAGTAAGGAATCGCCTGATGCACAATGCAGTTTGCGAGACCAAAGTGAAATTACCAACTTTTAGCAGGCCAATATATTATTTACAATACCACGCAGTTATTTGTTCTGTTATTGGTTAAAAGCTTCTTTATAGCTGGAGGGGTTAGCCTGAAACGATCTGAAACGTGCCGTTCCAATCACTTTTCTGACGTTTACTAGATTTAGTTGTTGACAGTAGAAGTAGTAGGAGGCCGTTAGTCTCGCACCCTCAAGCATTTCTCGCCAGCGAGGATGTCACTTTCTCGTTGGTCCGCAAGCTCGCTTCACTCGCCAACTCGATTGTTCGCAGACTAATCAATAACAGAGCAAATAACTGCTTGGTATTGTGAATAATATATTGGCCTGATTAGAAAAGAGTTGGGTTCTGATTCTTGTACGTAAGAATTTGTGTTCTGAGGTTTACTTTTTCATTTTGGACTCGGCTATCACTAATTTTAATGGGAGCGGCCCTCGCTAACATAAAATACAACTTTTAAGTTGTTAACACGGAAAGGTGAATGCGGCCTCTTACGGGAACGGTCGCTTACGAGACTTTGCAAATTAAAAGTTAACAACTACCGAGAGCCTGGAACAGGCTGAAAAAGGTTTCACAAATTATGGTGGTCGTGTTTGCGAGATCGGGAGGTGATCGAGAATTAGAAAGGAGCACTTCGAATGTACGCGTTGCAGACCTATAGTATGCAAGAGACCCGTTCCCAGGGTCCCTCCGGCCATTCAAGATGGCGGTCAGCAAGGGTCCACATCGACAACAACCAAAATGAAGAGATATTTGTTTTGCCACCTTCGTCTCAGCATAAATTCAGTAATGACACGTCATGTTTGAGGGAAGGAGAGCAAACTTCATGAAATAGATACTTCATCTTGGATAAAACGCAGGAGACAAGTACTGTGCTGCTACCGGTGTGTTTCATACATGTATGGGTCAAGTAGTGACTCTCGTCCAACTACACTAAAATTTATAAGAAATAATTCCACCTTGAAAAACTACATGGCGGAACCTCAGCGGGGCAAGTTTAATCACACCGTAATAACGATTCAGAATGGCGGCAAAAATGAAGGTTCTGCAGAAGACCGTAAAGAGCTTGTCGTTTTGGGATTCGCGCTGGATTCGTTGCCTAAAGCGGCCCAGTTCTTTATTTGTTGTGGAGGAGTGTTTTTATTTTATCTAATTTATGGATACGTACAGGTGAGGATAAGATTAACAACTTTGAGGCTTTCATTCTGAGATATAAATTGTAAGTTGGTTTGGGATTGTGCAGGGAAGTATGTTTATTTATTCAGTTTATTTATTTATTTATTTTATTATTATTTTTTTTATTTATTTATTTCTCAGCTGGGGGGGGGGGGGGGGGGGAGTTAGGGGGTACTCCGATATATGGGCTATATAGATACGTGCCATGGGATAGGGTATGGTTTTTTAGGATATCGGTCTTTAAAGGGGGTATCATTTTTAAACTCGGAAAATATTTTCCGAGTTTCTCGGCAGCAGTGGGCAAACTTCACTCCATCCGTCACTTCCTGTTAGACTTTTTGTTAATCCACTGACTAGTGCATAGCGCTTGCACAATATTATCATCAGTACTGAATCGAGGAAGCTGTATAAACTCGAGGGCGAATGCCATCTGTCGTTTCATTATTTATATATTTCCTTCTCAATAAACAATTGCATATGCCTGCTTCACAGTGAAATGATATGTTATAAAGCAAGAAAATCTAACAATCAATCAAAGATCATTTTGAAGCGCAGTAGTTAACCTGTTGAGCCACGTAGCGACATAGTTATTTTTAGCTGATAATCCGTTATGAACGTTACCAAAGAGTGGAAGGTTAAGTTGTAAGTATCCGATGGCATTCAAAGGTAATTTGTCGGATTCGGAGTTGAACTTATGGGTTCATATCTTTATTTGTCGAAGTTTTCGGTTTTACAAGTAGCTCAGTAGCTCATAGCCACTTTGATTAATTATTAATTATTTAATTTTTTATTGATGTAAAAATCGAGGCTAAAGCAAAGCTGACACTACCCCATATGAAAGTATATCTATGAAAAAATTCAATTACCAGAAATGGCAATAAAATTAGTTGAATCAGACATTCAACAAGTCAAATTCAATAGGAGGAAAGCAACCAAACAAGAAAAAGCAATCCGTGAAAAGGCATCAAGCTTAACGGCACAATGCTTAAAGGCATCTCACAAAAAGGTATCACGTTTAAAGGCATCACGCAAACAGGCATCATGCTTAAAGGCATCATGCAAAAAGGCATGGCTTTTACAGCAAGTAAGCAATGGAATAAAAAACAATGGTATTTCTTTCCACTTAGAACAAATAATAAATTGAGATACTTTTAAGATCGATGAGTGTTTGACACATTTCCTAATAAATTGCATGCCGGTAAAACTTTAATTTCTTACACGAGGGGTCTTGGCACATGCATAGCCTCCTTGCGTGATGCCTGTTTGCGTGATGCCTTTAAGCGTGATGCCTTTTTGCGCGATGCCTTTAAGCGTGATGCCTTTTTGCATGATGCCTTTAAGCGTGATGCCTTTTTGCGTGATGCCTGTTTGCGTGATGCCTTTAAGCGTGATGCCTTTAAGCGTGATGCCTTTTTGCATGATGCCTTTAAGCGTGATGCCTTTTTGCGTGATGCCTGTTTGTGTGATGCCTTTAAGCGTGATGCCTTTAAGTGTGATGCCTTTTTGCGTGATGCCTTTAAGCGTGATGCCTTTTTGCGTGATGCCTTTAAACGTGATGCCTTTTTGCGTGATGCCTTTAAACGTGATGCCTTTTCGCATGATGCCTTTAAGCATGATGCCTGTTTGCACAGTGCCTTTAAGCATTATGCTTTTAAGCTTGATGCCTTTTCACGTATTGCTTTTTCCTGATTGGTCGCTTTCCTCCTATCGAATTTGACTTGTTGAATGCTTGATTCGGCTAATTTTATTGCCATTACTGGTAATTGAATTTTATCATAGATATACCTTCATAGCCCCAGGGGGGTACTCTGGATTTATGGTGAAGGGGCAGTGCAAAGGATTTTTTTGGATTTGTAATTTGCACATTAGGGATTTTTTTTTGGGGGGGGGGGGGGGGACGAGAAAATTTTGGGTAGTATTTTTTTTTTCTATTTGGCCTTTTGGTTTCACGTCAAGTCTGAGGATTTGAGGGAACCCATTTGCACCCCCCTGCCACCATAAATCTGGAGTACCCTCATTGGTCCTCCCCCCACCCCTACAATTAGTATGACCTTATTGACTGAATAGGAGGGCCATACGGGAAAATATTTTGCTTGCTCAAGGTCATGGGGTATCGTCCTGGTCCAGTATTAGTGTATGTAAAAAGACTGGTTGGGAGCCAAAAATTTTCTCAGTCCATAAGGAATTTATCATATCATCTTTGTTGAACTTGGTTGTGAAAAATGACTGGTCATTGTTGTGTAGAATAATGCATGTTGTGGTTCAGTTTGCCCTTAGTAGAATTTTGTGTTTTCCTTTGTTTTATATTCAGGATCATATATTACCATACACCAGAAGAAACTAAGAGAAATACTAAATTGTACCATGGAAAAAATTGAACCACAACAGATACATTAAATGGATAAATAGTGTTGTTCTCATTTGCTGGATTGGAGGACTTTTTCTGGACCCACTCAGATCAAACTGTCTGGCCCTACAGTACATGCCAGTGGTGTTGTTTTCTGCCATACAGTGGTATTATAATGAACCTATCTCCCATGACACCAACCACTTTTCTTCAGCTTGTGAATTTATACAAGCTCATACCTTGTTGTGTTTTCATTGCTTATACGCCAAAACAACTTTATATTAATCTCCAGAATTCTGTCTGAACACAGGAGTGGATATTTAGGACTGGAATGAAGGCATTTGGTTGGTACCTAACTCTAGTTCAGTTTGCTTGGTACTCATTATTTGGAACTTTTCAAACTAGCCTTCAAAAAGACAAAACAAGAAAGTAAGTTTATTGAATGGTACATTGATATAGTTCTGTTATAGTAGGCTAGTATTAAGCCACATATCATGTTAATATTGTTGTTCAATTTTGCTCTTGGTACAATATGGTATTTTCCTTTGTTTTATATTGTGTGCTTCCAGAAAATATCCATACTCCCCCCACAGAAGGGATTGGAAATTCCAGGGAGGAGGGGGGTCTCAAAGATCCAAAAATTTTAAGCAATGTATGAAGCTAAATTTGAATTTCCAGAGGGGTGGGGGGGGGGTCATAGGGCAAATCCCTCCCGTGGGGGGGTATGGATATTTTCTGGAACCACACATTCATTATCATCTGTTGCCATACACCAGAACAAAGGAAATACCAAATTGTACCAAGGGTAAAATTGGGGGGGGGGGGGGGGGGGGGGGGGAGGAAGGAAGGGGGGGAGGATGAAAAAGCCTCAAAAAAATTGTTGTAAAAGCAAAGAAGGCCAAATAAATTATTAGCAGGCTTAAAAAATTGTCTGCAGAAAGATGTTACCAGTAAAAAATTGACACAGACAATGGCAAAGAAAAACAATGTTTTTCTTGGAAAGATTTTCATCCCCCCCCCCCCCCACCACCCTCCAAAAATATAATGGTCCATCGCTAACACTTTCAATTTATTCCCCGTGTATCAACACTAATATGGTATTGATGATGATGATAGCAAAAGAGATCCATGTTGTGTTTCAAAATTGTACGCCAGTCTGCAGAGCTTGAATTTTGGCTCCAAGGATCAACCAATCAGGCGGAGGAGGACAGGGGATAGGAGCTTAGGAGAATAGGGGGCAGGAGGGGTACAGGAGGCTGGACAAGAGAGGGCAGGAAGCAGGCTTCCCAAGGTGGCGGTAACCAGGAGAAATTGAGAAAAATTTTGCAATATTACATCATATTTTCCAATAGAAATAGTACGGAGGCAGAAGCTACCAAGGAAGGGGCAGAAACTGAAGTAAAAGATATGGGAAGTGGGAAATTTTGATCCCCTGCCCCCCACTCCGGGCCCTGCCCTGTCCCCCTGTCCCCCTGTCCCCCAACAATCAGGGATGTACTATCAAAGACACTAGAGTGGTAAAACTGCCATTAGAAATTTGAACTTGAAGCAGTTCAAATTTAATTATGTGATCTGAAAAAATTGTTGTGAACGTGGTTCATGTTTGCAAGCGTACTGGTGGCTCCATGTCCATGTGAACATCGTTTTTCCAGAATTTGTTTGAACAATAATGACACTATCGAGCCAACAGGGTTGGAAAATTCATGAGATATATTCAACCTTCAAGAAAAGGAGGTTTTGTTTAAATTGAAAGGGTCCCATGCTGCTTTGCAGCAGGGAGTTTCCGAAAAGCAGCTTTCCTGTTGAATTAATGGTATTGCTGGCTCAAACATTTACATATTTATCTATTGTCCTTTGCCTTCTCATCCACAGAATTCCCTTGAAGACATACTCAATTCTAGCATTTTTAACTGTCGCTACTATGGGGCTGTCCAATACCTCTCTGACCTATTTAAACTACCCCACACAGGTACAGGAATCATAGTTTGCCAGTACACTCAGATTAAAGCATTTGTTACTCTCTCACTGGGGGATACTTTATCATGTAAACCAGTAGAAATCTTATCATTATATTGTTATGGTAATTTATGTTACTTACAGGAACACAATTACATTTAATTTAAGGGGGGAGACTCTTAACTACAGATCTGGAGCAGTTGCTAAGGAATTGCTGAAGACTGTATTTTGAAGCAAGCGATTTTGAAGTTTTTTGTAACGCTAAATGGTGAAGTCTATTTGGGGGTACACCTGCTTTGAAAAATATATCATTGCGCGTGCGAAACTAGTGCCAGTCCCAAACCGCGCGTTAGAATTTAAAATCCCTAAAACTCCACGGAAACAAGGTAAAGTTCCGATTTCTCTTGCAAATCAGAGATAACGTAGCCGTCTTTATAATCTGACGTATGCTTTTACTGTTTACACGAAAAAAGGAAACGCTACTGATGAAAGTCTGTAAATATGAGTGTTTATTACGCCATAACTCTTATAATAATGCGAATTTCACAAAAACGATACGTCACATTACGCATGTGGACGTTCTCTATCTATTGACACTTATTTTAGTTTTAAAGTCTATCCGCCGTTTGAGTTTTAGGGTTTATTCTGTTCTGGTCACGTGACGCGTTAAATATGACTGTGACCTAAAACTCTTGGAGGAATCATCAATAGAACAAACTCGTGCAAAAAGCTTATCTGTATGATGTTTTGTTTCCAAAATTTAGCAATTAGAAACCTGACTTAGAAACAAATTGGTAGTTAATAGTCACCCCCCTTAATATTGGCTCAAGTGGCCAATTAACCAGCATTGTGCTGGTTAACTCGTTAATTAACTCACTCCTTTAATTTTATTGGTCTTGTTTTGTTCCTCAGTACTTTTAGTTAACAAATTACGTGATGCCGAGCTTCAGTTTACTGGTTATTTATCTTGTGTACTAGCCTATTCAATAAAGCATTCAGAATGGCAACTGAAAACAAACAAACAAAAAAAACCCTGAGGGATCAGGCTAGTCATATACGTCATTCAAGATTTCAGAATTAGCCAATGAAATGTCCCTTTGATTGTTCTAAAAAATGATTGTTTCAGGTCATTTTCAAATGCTGCAAGTTAATTCCAGTGATGATTGGTGGCATTATCATACAAGGTAAATGTAGATCTAAGTAATAATCCCTCACTGTTTCGGAGGAACTGCTATAATTCTTTGTACTATCATGGTGTAAAAGTTCCTGGAATCTAAACAGTTCTCCATTGCCTTCAGGAAAAACCTACAGACTGATTGACGTTTTAGCATGCCTCTGCATGAGTATTGGTTTAATACTCTTCACCTTGGCTGATAGCACTGTTCAACCAGAATTTAACCATACTGGTAAGTAGTGTAGTTTGTAATAATATTTCATTTTGCACTGTATATCGTTATTTATGCAACATTTTATTAGCTGATGAAATAAAGTGTTGTTTTGTTTGGCAGTTGCAAGCTTTGAATAGTAAGTAATTCAAATAAAAATAAATGAATTGACTTTGTTAAAGGGAAGAACATAACAGTCTTGTGACTAACAAACCTGTGGCTGTCAAATTCCCCGGATCGAATTGGAATCCAGAAATGTTGGTTTTTGTGGAGGGATCAAGAAAATGGACAACCTGGAGAAAAACTCTCAGAGCAGGGATAGGAACCAACAACAAACTCAGCCCACATATGATGATGGGTCCAGGAATCGAACCCGGGCCACATGATAAATTTAGTGGGAAGTGAGTGCCCTCACCACTGTGCTATCCCTGCTTCCCTTGATGTCCATGTTGAAGGAATAGATCTCAAAATGAACTAGTGAGAGGATGAGTGTAAATATTCTCCTCATTCACTCTCAACCCTCCAAGTCGCCATGGTGACTAAATTGGAACTGAAGTCGCCAGTCTGGTAACAAAAATTAAAAAGAAGGATTGAACGCGTGAGCTTAAATTAGCAACTAAAATTTTTCACTGGCAGTCGGTGGCCAAATGGCCACTAAGGAAAAAATGAACTTGGAGGGTTGACTCTAAAATTTTACCTGACACTTCATTTCGATGTCAAATGGTAAATTTTATGCTTTGCGAGACAGTGAGACTGGTATCTTCTCTACCAGTTCAAGCCTTTCTCAGCTTTGAAAAAGAAATTGATACTCCGACTGAGAAGGTATCCCAGAAATATTCAAGAACTCCTGAAATTTGGCTAAAATTCTGCAAGACACACATGTTTTGAAGGACCATTAGCCATCCCTCACTCTGGAACTTGCCTCTTAAAATGTTACCATTTTTCTTCAGGTGTAATTTTAATCTCCCTGGCTCTCTGCGCTGACGCTGTGATTGGAAATGTACAAGAGAAGGCAATGAAGGCACACAAGAGCTCAAACACAGAAGTAGTAAGTATTTGTATCATAAAATGGGGAGTATCTAGGGCAAAACACTGTCAGGCAAGATAAGTCTGCATTTGAGCCTAGTGGCCCATCAGGCCAGAGCTTATCCCCGGTTTCCGTAGCATGAAGCGACTAGGAGTATTTCTACCCCTCCTGGATGGGAGGCTAGTCCATCATAGGGTTACCCCCAGCAGAAAATTTGCCACTACCCATTTATACACCTGGGTGGAGAGAGAGGCGCTATGAGAGTTAGTGTCTTGCCCAAGAACACAATACAATGACATTGGCAAGTGCTCAAACCCAGACCACCCGATCCAGAGTCCAGTGCACTAACCTTAGGCCACCACGCCTCTGTCAGGCAAGATAATACCATACTGTTTATGCTCATGTTCCAGCCTGAAGTAATTTGTTTAATATTGAAGTTATTAAAGTTATGTCGGTACAATAAATCTAAAAGGTACTCTTAGGGCGCGTTCGTTTGGGATCAATCCGGAATAAGAATAACTGGAATAATGCAAGTTAGCGTTCGTTTGGCTGCTCTTCCTATTCCGGAATACTTGGATTTCCATTCCGGCTATTCTGCTCCCAGGAGCAGAATAGCCGGAATATATTCCAGAATATATTCTTATTCCAGAATATTCCCAAACGAATGCGCCCTTAATAGTTTCTTTGTCAGTATAAATAAAGCATCTTTTTGGGTCTAGTGTGATCAACAAGCTTAAGTCACATTTCTCTATAGGCCACTTCAAACAGCAATAAAGTCAGAAATAAATAAAATCTCCTATGAAATATATCAGTTCATTATAATTGTCTGCATTTATCCTCAATTTCTTAGAACTTATAACTTTAAGAATAATGTAAGGCAATTAGAAAGGGAAATTTGTATTTGAAGTTTGATACCAAAAGGATCATTGTCAATTTTTTTTCTCTATTTTCAGGTGCTGTATTCATATGGTATTGGATTTGTGTATATTTTTATTGGTTTGGTATTTTCTGGTGGGCTTGGGCCAGCATTTCAATTTTGTGCCCAGGTGAGAGTTACAAAATAACTTATCCATCACATATTCGGTTTATAAGATGACTTTTTAGCATTGCATGTAATTTGTTAAAGAGCAGGTTTAAGTGTTTTAAGCGTTAGTTGTTTTATGTTACCTGTGAACAACCACAGACAAGACAAGAATGGCTATGATATGGGAACACTTGTCAGAGTCGGTTATGAAAAACTGTGCTAGTGGCATAAGTTTGAACACAAATTTGGCTGCTACTTTGCAGTTGGACAGCTATATTCAGTTGGTCCGGCAGAAATACAAGCTAACAAAAACAGTTGAATTTGAAAGAGAAAAAAACTCAAACCACTCCATGATGTAGTTTATTATAATAATAAAATAATCGTAGCTGCATGGCGCTACAGAATTTGTTCTTTTAGTACATTCCATGATTATGTATGGTCTGCGATTGGTTGAATACTCTAACCAATGAAAAATGAGAAAATATTTGCAAAATACTTTTATTTAGCACATGTTTATTGGCATGTCTATTTTGGCAACACAAGAATCAATTTTGTTCATTTGTTGCATTTTCACAGAATCCTGTCCAAGCCTACGGATTGTCATTCATCTTCTCAGTTTCAGGATATCTTGGAATAACATTTGTCCTTACGCTTATCAAAGCGTTTGGCGCTCTCGTAGCTGTCACAGGTAAACTTAAAACCTGTACCCTTCGGTCTGCTAGGAAATAACTTCAAGTTATTTATGTTGCTAGACCGATTTATAACAGCAACATTTCCTGTTTCAGTAACAACTGGCCGGAAAGCCGTGACAATGGTGTTATCCTTCATATTCTTCGCCAAACCATTCACAATAAAGTAAGTACTTACTTATTTTACGTCCTCTCATTTGCCGCCTTTATTTCTCAAGTTGACGGTTTTCTTTATTCTCATAACCTGTGCTCTTTTTAGTGCATTGATATTGTTGGGAGAAAGTAGGTGTTCATCAGGTTCTTTGGAATAGAAAGGGCCGTCCTGGGAGAAATTACCGACCCTAGGGTTTGGCAGCGGTTCGAACGCAGCGAGCCCCGTAAAGAAAACATCGAGGGCAAGGTATACTCCCATTATGGTCTCAAGGAAGCTTGGTTAATAAGAAATTTATTGAACGACTTTATTATTGCAAAATGCCTATAGAAACTTGAACTGGTCTGATGATCATAAAAATCGGACCGGCAATACAGCATTTTGATTGGCTGATTTCAGTTATTGGCCCTGCCAGTTGTCTTACCGTTTAACAAAATTTGATATTGCACTAAAGAAGACCGAGCCCTGACAAGTCGCCATTGATGTTTTTTAAAACCTTTTTCGTTTTAGTTACGTGTGGTCTGGATTCATTGTTCTCCTCGGCATCTTTTTAAACGTTTACAGCAAAAATGAAGCACAAATCAACTCGTGGGTGGTGAAACGTGGAGCAAAATATTCTACGTACTTTTCACACAGACAGAAGAGAACTCCGCTCATGGAAAACATCTGATGTAGAATCATCAAACTCGTCGTCTTTTTTAGAGCGGAAGTCCATCTGTCCAGCTTTGTGGATACGTCTTAAGAGTGGACACTTCTCTAAAGTGAATTTGATCGTCTTAGAGAGGTGGCACCTCTTAAAGGTTGACTCGAGTTTGAAACAGGCACATTGCTAAAGCAGACACTTCTTGAAAGAAGACCTCTCAGAAGTGGACACTGGTCTTGAAAGTGGATACTTCTCAAAAATGGACACGTCTGAAGGGTGGACACTTGTCTAAAGAAAGATCAATCGAAAAGAAAAGACCTTTCTAAAGTGGACACTTGTCTAGCAGAGACACCTCTCGAAAGCGCACACTTCCCTAAAGCGGGCACTTTTCAAACGTGGACACTCGTCCGAAGAAGACACGTCTGAAAAATGCCTGGACACCTTTTCTGGACACTTGTTTAAACCAGACACCTCTCTTAAAGTGGGCACCTCCCTTAAACGGGCACAACTCTAAAGCGTCCCCTGCAAGACCACCAGACAGCGCTCTAACGCAGACAATTGGCGCTGATTCCAAGTCTGTCCTCATGCGAGTTAGTTGAATGTACTCAGTTTTGTAAAGTCGCGCAAAACTTGCGGTTACCTAAACTGTTAATACTGATGCGGGTTTAAAATAGGGATGTTACAGGATTGCTATATTTATTGTTGGCAGACGAGATGCTATATATTTGGCTGGGGAGTAAATCTAACCAACGAATACTAACACAATGGGAATATCCGACAAAGGGAAAGCAAAAATATTCATTCAGTTTTATGAAAAAATATATCAGTGAAAAAAACCCTAGAGGTCTTCAGTTGTGGTTTATCACAGTCATATATTGTTACATGTCCTAATGGTAACGCTAATTCTGGTTTAGTTTTCCAGGATATCGCATTACAACGTAGTCTCCTTCGCAGCCGTTTTTTAGGGTCGTCACGCAACGCTCCTACCCACAAGCGTTGCGTGACGAAACTAAAAAAGGCTGCGAAGGAGACTAATTACAACGATACTATTTTGAAAATCCCGAGTTCCCGAAATTGAGCCTGCCTGCCGCAGCCGTCTCCTATTTCCTTCCGGCGGCACGCGGGGCTACCGAAAGTCAGTTGAGGCCATTTTAGGCGACTATCTTAGATCTATTTAACGTGCCTGGTAAGGCTTGTTTCTAGAAAAAAATGTGTAAAATTGTCTTGTGGTATTTGGCTTTAAGGGTCTTGTATTGGCGTTTGAATGGCCAGAATCAAGAAACTACAGCGTTTGTTCTTACTATGTCGTTTTGTTATGAGTTGTGACCAGTTGTTCACTGGTGAAAAAACATCAACGTCAGGTTAAGTTTTGCATTTTGCGTGACCTTAAAGTTGTCACGCTAGTCTGAAGTGTCAGCCGTCTTCTCTTCCTTACCCCCAGAGGAGGGGCGCGGGCGAGAAGGTCAGGGAGTGTCTTTTCCGTCCCTCGTGCTTCCAACGTGCTTCCAGCTAAAATACATGTAGCAGCGACATATGCGGCAGGGACAAATCACACAACATGTACACACAAAAGAATATAGCAGAAACATGTCACGGCGACAAAATTTCTGTGACTATTACATCATTGAGTTTTAAGTACTCATCAAATTGAACCACGTACACTCCTTAAGGTAAAGGAGACGGTTCTTCGCTCGCGTTAGTCCTCCCTCGTTTTTCCTCGCTCGCCCGCTTTTTTCGTTCGACCCCACCGAGAGCCTGGAACAGGCTAGTTCGTCTGTGACATACACAGGCTACCAATTATTGGAGCTGGAGTGAACATCCGTAACAAACTAGAATTGCTGATAATGGATATTACTTTCAAAAGCTTATAATTTATGTATGGGTTTCGGACAATTTGGTAGTCAGTTTTCAGTCCGGCTAAAATTAATCCAAAAGCTGAAAAGTTGTAGACCGGAATCTCGGACGGTATGATTTGGCTCCCTAAAATAAGATTTTGCTGCCTTGGATGTTCTTTTCTAAAAAAAAAAAGTAAGACAAAATAATAATAAAAAAATAAATTCTTTTTGGACCGACTGACACTTTCGTTCTTTCGTGAGTTTTGACTTACTTTTGTCAGTTGAGAACAATTGATGGCTTTTTGTGACTGTTTGCCGAAGAACAAAAAAACTATTTTCGAAACTATTTCGCGTGGCGCTTTGTTCGTGCGCCTACGCAAGCAGTGATTTTGTTCGTTTAAGAATAGATCTCCCGTAGAGTTTTTCGCCCTCCAGTCATTACCTTCCACACAGAAACAAAAGGAAATTTAAATAATCTGCTTGCCACACGTACGTGAAATCGCTCCGACAATGCAGTATGGCAACCGATGTTCCGCATTGCTGAAATTAAGTTGCGTCACATTCTGCTCGGTTCGAGTGTACGTAAAATAAGCTCTTTAGCAGTAGTCATTTTACATTGACGTGAAATAGTCTTTAAGCTGAGTACTTGCTTTGTTTTCGAGAGCTTTACAACGACAGATGACAATCAATTAAAATAAGCTCGCGCGCGAATATTGATTTTGCTCAAGGTGTTCCAATATTTATTTTAGCATTTTTCAATCATCATCGTATATGGAAAATACTGCTACAAATAGTCAACTGTTTTCCTAGTTTAGTTGCTTTTTCGTTTAATTCTCAAGCTGGACAGTTGAAGGTTTACTTGGTGCAAACCTGTAACAGTTGAATTGAAAGGAGCGGGAAATTTACAAATCCGTCAAATTACAAATGGTTACTCCTTTACACAGGTGTCAATCAAACGGCTTGACCTTCAAACAAAGGGGAGGTGTTCCGATAGGCGCTGTCTCTGAGAACCACGCTAGTCTGAGAGCGGAACTAGCTGCAGTTTACCGTTCTATTCTCCTTGCTTTCTGCTTGATTTCGCTGAATTTCTGTGCATTGGATCCGTTATGGCAAGACAGTGGTCTCACGGGTTGTTTGGCTGCTTCGATGACTGTGGTACATGCCTCGTAACCTACTTCTGCCACTGCTACACCGCTGGTAAAAACGCCGAGGCGGTTGGAGACGATTGCGTGCTCTGCGGTCTGGCGACGTTCGTTCCACTAGCCAACATCTTCTTTATGGCGCAGATCCGTTCCAAGATCCGTGAGCAAAAGGGAATCGATGGTACGTTCCTGAATGATATCTTGGCCACTTGCTGTTGTCCGCTTTGTATGTTGGTTCAATCGGCGCAAGAAGTTAAAGGCGGCCCTGGCGCGATGTCAATCGCTCGCTCCTAGCGATTTTATTTTATTAGTGTCAAGTCCACAAGGCCATAAAGAGATTTTAATTTCACTATGCAATACCTTACTGGAGTTTAAAGAGCTGAACTGTAGTAATATCCCGGGTAATATACGGTATATCTTCTTTCGTGTGGTGATGCCCTAATGATGCCCGCTCTGAACTTTATACGGCAAAGCTAACGTGCTAGGTAGCTTATAAGTGAACTTTACCTTTATACGGAACTGGCTATGGACAAAAACAGAACATTTTATACCTCGCATGATCGATATATTTCACGCTTTCGTTTTCAAGTTATCATCTGAATCGTGTAACTGATCCAGCGCTGAGCCGAAATGCTTTGTTTTTGTAGTAACGTTGTTTAAATGACATTTTACTTAAACGCATGTAATGATTTATTTTGGATTATGGTCTAGTAAAAAAATGTTGGGAGGTTTTGATACTTTTTCATGGAATTAAATCTTGTGGCAATGTTTCGTCGATATAAAGTGTATTTTACTTTTTCCGCATTGGTGTGACATAACAAGTTTCATCCTGTCTTGAAAAGCCACAAGCCACGGAAAACTGACGTTTCGCTACTTATGGATATATATCGATACACTTTCTCTGGTTATGTCTTGCTTTCCCGTTTTAATTCCCGGTATATTTTCGACATGGAACGTGCAGGACTTGAATCATCTGGTGCTTTCTAGGATCTATTAAAGCCGGAAAAAACCATCGTGGCCAAATTTGCATTTTGGCGAGCTATCAATAACAAATATTGCATGCATTTCAGGTGCCCGATATCAAATGTGACAGTCGCCGCTGATTTGAACAGGTAAACGAATCCTCGCTGGCCTGATCGCGCTAAAACATGCAAACAAAAGCACAGAGCAGCTGTTTAGGGAGCAAGGAAAAGAGCGTTCCTAATTATTTTCGGGTTACTTTCCATCCAATTTCCATAATTGAAGTTCACGCACAAAATCCTAGACTGTTCCGAGCCAGTGCGCGAGAAGGCAGTAACTGCGCGGCGAATTGAAGCCGCGAAAATAATGGGTATGAGGGCCATGGAAGTTGGGGAGGCCACCCACCGTGATTCGCTCGTGTTTGCTTTAATGCTCGCCGACGTTTCTCGCGAATTTTTACGTTGAAAAATAGAGAGGCTGTGAACAGTCTAGAGGCTTTCTAAATCTAGAATCTTGGACGAAATAAATAGAGAGAAATGAAAATTCCCCCCCCCCCCCCCCCCCCCGAAATCAATGATGAATTCACGCTCAAACTAGCCTCCTGCGCAGACGTCTGCGCAGGAGGCTACGCTCAAACCAAAACGAGCCGTTTTTTCCCTTATTGTATAAATGTGAGGAAGGTTTTTTTAGAGTTTCCAATTCCAAGATTATTGACAGATCTGCAGTCAGCCGGTAGAGGCGTACGAAATTTATTGCGATATTTTATCTCAAGGGTGGTGTGGACACCTTTTCGGGGGGCATTCCATGAGGCATTTGAAAAATGCCTATGAGTTATTTTTGGAGTAAATGTTCCTTTTTTCGAAAAACGGCATTCGAGAAATGCTAGTTTCATTGTGGGAAACATTTCTTGCATTTCAAGACACAGACGTCTTAGGAGGGGGTAAACGCGAATTTGAGTGAAATTTTAAGAGGTTTAAAGAAGGGATAGAAGAAAGAAAATTATTTTTGGAACACTGTCAGACAGTTGACCCTCACGCAAGAGCACCCCAGGTTGCCGGGGGACTGTTTTGGTGTCAATCTAGTAATTTTAACTTCAAATTCTAATTTTAAAATCACATTAAATCTTGCTTATTTCTCCAAATTTTACTAATCCTTTGAGAAAAACTATATCTCTTCCTAAACATCCCCAAAAATTACCTAAATATTTACATAACACCGCTAAACATAGATTTGTGAAATGGGCATAGGATTTTTGGATTGCTTGAAACGTGTACAAGATATTTGCACTAAACTCAAGTTAAGCGGTGGAAAAACTCACTTCTAGTTTGGCGCCAAAAAAGAAAGGTATCGCCCATCTTTGAGGCGGAACTACAATTGCAGGTCTAGTAATGATAATGATCAGCATGTTAAGATACAACTTTCTGCAATGTTAAAAAAAAAACTTTACCCAGCGGTTTCAGAGCCACCTTAAATTTTCGGAAATTTAAGGTGGCTCTGATCATTATTTAATAATAACAAAAGGAGTCACGGTGCTCGTTCTTGAGTTATAAGCACTAGGGAAAATTAAGGGTGTTTTAACAGGTTAAACTGTTGCTATGGTAACCAGTGACGTTATGAAAATGACTACAACTTGTTTAGTAATGGACATTTGTTTGATACCATTATTGTAGCAGCAACTGATGAAGATTTGTAGTATTGACCCATCAAAGTTTAGGAGCTGGAAAGTGCTGGAAACCGTTGTGAGCCTCGTAAACCCGTGAGGTAGACTTGGAGCAAGTCTATCTAGAAGGGCTCTTTGCAAAAGGAGCCAGTACACCGGCTAGAACAGGGTCTGGAAGGGGGGGGGGGGGGTCTGGATCTCGAGTCACGGGTTAAATTTCCGTACATTCACGAATCACGTAATTTTTTCTTTAGATTTCACGAATCACTTGGTTAGGTAATGAATTGATTAAGTCTATAAATGATTATACTGTTTCTTTTGTGGTTGCTGGACAACTGTAGGCAAGAGTTGGTCTTAATGACCCCGTGATGGGAAGGAAACAGAAAGTACGGTGATCAACTTGATGATTCTTTGCTTTTCGTTTGACGGAGATAAAGTATAAAAGGAATGAAGTTCATTGCTATAAAATCGATTGTTTTTGATAAGAAGCTCACGGGGGTGACTGGCCTCTCGTAGTGTTTCCACTCCACTATCTTCCTATTGGTCCTCCGCTAGCTGGTGGTCCTCCTCGTTAGAAGTGCAGTCACATTTAGATTATTTTGATCACACGAGACTGTTGGTTTGATTTAATGCAGTTTTCAAGGACTGCGCACTCTGTGGGAATCCGTTCGGTCACCCTCTTCTTTAAACAATTTGCTAGATATCGTTCCCTTCGCTTTCTAGGAGCATTTTTTGTATGGTTGAAAGTACTTTAGTCGTAATTTTGGTGCCGTTTTACTAAAAAAAAAAAAAATAAATGTCCGTGACAGTGTCCCTTTAATGGCAAGGTTCTTCCTGCATGTTTTGTGATGGTCTGTCTGATTGTCAGCTTCCGCACAGCCTTTCCATGCTCCTGGGCCCATTCCCTCATGATACGTTCGTCCCATTTAGACATCGTTTTCACAGGCAATGTTTCATTTTGACAACGATCCGTTACGTTACATAACAATAACAGAAAACCTACATGTATTTTGAGCCATCTTGACAGACAATTTGCATGTATACGTGTAGGGTTATTTGATGTTCACGACATTATATCGGTAGAAATCACGATTCACGGACTACAACTTGAAAGGATCACGCGTCACAGTGAATATATAATTCACGAATCACGGCTGTATTCCATGAGTTTTCCCGATTCACGCTCTGTTTTTTGGTCAGCACGGATCACGCGAAACCCCTTCCACACCCTGCTAGAAGAATACATGAGAAAAGGGAGACAAAATCAACACCGGTTCTACCGCGGTACAATTTTAAATCTGTTTCTTGCTGTGGTGAAGTACAAAACGGTGGACAAAAGTCCAGCAACTTGAATATGGATTTGAATTACCTACTCCGCGCTAACTTCGTCACCAGTTCCAGGCTCTCGGTCAGTGGGGCGAGCGAAGAGAGCCTGGAACAGGCTAAGTTCTACCGCCACTTAAACAAAACGCGGGCAAATGAAGCAAAGCGTGTTTATACCCTTTTCCGAGCCTTTTTGACCTAGCTTGAGATATTTAGAGAACTGTCGGCCAAATGAACTATTTTTGACCCAGCTGTTGACATTTTTCCATATCTCCGTGGAAAATATACTCATTTCCTAAATAAAGGGGACATTTTCGATATTCATGATCATTTGATTAATTCACTTTTCAATATGGTACATCAAAGAGATAAGATACCTTCTTGTAAACAGGGACATAAAAGTCTCATACTAGACCAGTTAAGAGTCGTACTCTGTAAGATTCGAACTTGGGCCGGCCACGGTACCTCACCGATTTGGCTGAAATTTTGCATGTAGTCTTGGTTTAGGGTCCTAACTACGAAATGGATGTTTTTTAGTTCTTTTAGTTTTTACTTTGGGAATTGTGTTGATGGCCGGTTTCGATCGTCTCCGAAGGGGATCCAATATGGCGGATCCAAGCCCTTCTTGTCACTCGACCTCCGAGCATACCATAAACTTTTAGCAAAACCTATTTTCACTGCTCTAAAGAACTATTTTTTTACTCCTGTTTAGCATCAGATATATTGCAAACAAGCAACGTTTTGGCACTGAACGAGGAAATCGTTGTAGTGTACTTCAAGGTTGCTTTTGGGACTTCTAAATTTACTGCATACTAAAAGACCAATATCTCCCATGTTATGTCGATTGAGAACTACGTATTTTACCTGAATGTACAGTTTTTATCGCTGTTTTGATTCAGCAAATAAAAAAATGGGCAACTTCAAAGGCACGCGAAAAAAAAATTCAACAAATTGTTAGAATTTGACTATCGCGCGACCAGTAACATCAACAATAGTAAAGGGAAAGAGTTGAATTATTGTTCAATAATCGAAAAGATTTAAGGAACATTTGCTTCTGAGCAGAGATATATTACTTTCATGAATACATACTCTCGTACAAAGTCGTTCGAATGATATATATTGAAGAGGATTCGCGATTAATGCTTAGTCCATTCGTTTAAATGTCTGCCCTGAAAGAAAGCCGCTCTTCCGATAAATACATATCAGAAATGACAAGAAAAGTATTTTTCTTTTACATAATTTAAGCAACCTATTCACTGAATAAGCGAACGAATATCATGCAAAAGATGTACAGATAGGGTTTAAACCACTTTTTGCTTACCGGTTTTATCGATGATACCGAAGTATACCCGTGAAGATGCCATATAGCAGTGTCACGCATAAACGTAGCTCAGTCTGCTTTGTTTTTTTGTCAGTCTCCATAAGGCTTTCTAACAGCGGGTCAACACTTTATCAGTTAAATTCGGTGCAACAAAATTTAAAACCTGGGCACATTTCCTCATTTTGGACGAGACGAGCGACTGGTTTGAAACAACACTGAAGGGAATAATCAATATCCGAATGGTGAAATAAACAACCTCGTCGCGTTCTTCAGACTCTACGATGCTAATTAAATTACCGAAAAAACCGTGGCTATTTTTAAAACTACGGGTATATTTCTAAACCTGAATTGCGTTCATTTTCCGTTACCGACTTCGCTCAGCCAATGAAGAAAGAAGCTGGTAAAGATATTTACCTTACAGTTGTGAAACTTTCATTCCGAAAAGCGCAATAACTTATGGCTATGTTTGAATGTATCAGTTAATTACTATCACATTTGCAGAGTTTGCAAATTCCACTTCACTTTGTTTGTTTTTTAAATACTGGTGAATTAAAATCTATACAATTCATGAAAACGCACTTTAAGTGAATATTGGCAAAGCCGTGGATTTCAAAGTAAATAAGCAAAAGAATTGACTGGAGCCATATGCAGGGTTTAAAATACCTTTGTTCCTCCGAAAAGTGTTTTGGCGAAAAAAAAACGAAACGTAGCATTTCAATCATGTACTTTTGAAAATAGTATCTCTTCTCTTGTTGCATGATTGTTTCATTTTAGCTACGGTGTTGTGGACATCCCTTTACTCCTTTTGAAAATAATAATAAGTAATAATTTAATTAGCGGTCTAAATTTATTCCGCGGTTTCTCACGACTGAAACGAACAACCCTGTCCTTTTCTCTCTGTCGAGGCAGTCACTGTTGATTACGTACTCATGAAGGTATTTTACCTAGCTATTAGGGAATACGCAGTGTACAAGACAAGAAAACTGGTGCTCCAGCGAGCACACACGCTACAGTTGCTCAATTGTATCCTCTTTTATGGCCTTTTACGCAGACTAAGTAAGTAATGTCGAATTTGTTAGGCGTGTTGTTCACTTCATGATTGAAATCAGGGAGACTGAAAGTATCCGGTATATTGAAAAAATTTCAGAGTGCTCGTCATGGCAAAGTGTGGTTTTTCAAAGTTTGTTGGCGATTCTTGTGGCCATGGTACGTCATCAGCCAATAATACTGAGTGTATAATGTTAGCAGAGTGTACAAAAGACATAAAACCACATCTCAAGGGCTTCAATGTGATCGATTCCTCTCTCACGAGCGAGATGCAGTTGATCTTCGCTAGAGCAGGTAAAATATCTAAATCTATTCAGCAAATACATTCGTATAGTTTAAATTCTTGTAAGCAAAACAATTATACAAGTCAAATCGTTTTTTCCCCTTCGGCTGCTCATTGTAGCTCTCCAACGGTCCCTGTTATAATATTACTGTCAAAGTTGTCACATCATGTAGTTCCGATATCATCCAACATATCGACTGATTTGATCAGGTTCCAGGGGGTGGAGGGGTCGGGAGGGGTGGGGTCGGGGATCTGCTGGAGCCCCGCTCTTTTGGAGCAGTAAACCCCTAAGAGACCCTGTTTGGTCTTTCTTGGTGTTCCTTATGTTTCGTATCACGATTGTTCAGGTTTCGATCTTAATCTTTCCCAGAGTTTTTTTTTATTTCTTGCTGTCAGAATGAACAAAAATCTGGGCTTGGCCAAGCATATCTGCAGTTTTAAATTATGACGGCGTTTACATATTTTTCAATGCAGGTCAATTTGAATTGACTGCTGAACATGAGTGCATAACAATCTGTCCTCGTCATCGTGACATTTACGGAATACGTTGGACCTGTGGAAAGTCGCGTTGTTGCATTCAAAAGGAGTTTAGTGGTCACTCGTCACAACCACCAAAAGGAAATCGTGGTGTCAACTTGTTTCAGGCTAAAGTCTTGGTTGCTGAAACCGGAAAAGTTATTCATGTTGGCTCGCGTAAGTTCCTTCGATATAATTTAAAGCTGGCTGACCTTCAAAGAAGGGAAACGCTTTATCTATGACCATCCAATATAGAGATGCCTATTATCAATTGAAAATATTATTGTCATTAGGATTGCCATTATCATCATCATCATCATCATCATCATCATCATCATCATCATCATCCATCATCACCATCGTCAATATTGTTGTTGTTGTTGTTGTTGTTGTTAGGGGTGCTTGTTGGATTAGGGCCACCGAGAGTATGGGCGAAAAACGAAATAGGCTAGCTTCTTAGAATAGGGGCAATTGTTAGAATGCAGGCGCCTGTTGGAAGAGGGCGGGCGCTTATTGAAATAAGGCTCTTATAGAATGGAGGGCTTATTGGAACAAGAGCGCTTATTAGAATGGAAGTTCAAATAACTTATTATTCTTACCTTAATTTTCTAGCAATATGCCCACAGTGCAGGCAAAAAATAAGTCATTTAGCAGGAACTGCTATTGAAGAAAAGGTCAACAAGAAGCGTATGATTGTGATGAGGAAGAACATGGAACAAAAGGAAATGAAACAAAAGAGGAAGACAGTGAAGAGAGAGGACTGGAAAATGCAGAGAATGACCAGAAGAACACTTGTGTTTTTGCGGAAGAAAGTTATTGTCTTGTACATGAAGTAAATAAAGTGGCTTTGCCAGAAGATGTTGTCGAAGCAAGTTTCCGGTTAGAAGAATCGATAACTGAAGACCAAGAAAGCACGGTAAGTCATGTCTCATTTGAACAATTTTTACTTCTTCGCCTTTCCTGTGATGGACAAAACCAAACATTACATTTCTTTAATAAGTCAAGTACGAAGTCCCGCTCTTAGCCACTAATTAAACACAAACTCTCAGTTTGTATCTTACTGTACGAAATCGAATGAACCAGTTATTTGTCTTTTCCTCTGGAGAAAAAAATTGAAGTCAGGGTTAGCGAGCGGGACTTACCGTAAACGATTCAGCATCTATCCCGGTTTCCGTAGCATGAAGAGACTAGGAGTATTTCTACTCCACCCTGGATGGGATGCTAGTCCATCGCATGGTTACCCCCAGCAGTAAATTCGCCGGTACCCATTTATACACCTGGGTGGAGAGAGGCACTATGAGAGTAAAGTGTCTTGCCTAAGAACACAACGCAGTGCCCCGGCCAGGGCTCGAGCCCGGATCGTTCGATCCATAGTCCAGCGCACAAACCATTAGGCCACCGCGCCTCCCAACGACCGGGATAAGCTCAAGTCTGGTAAGCCACTAGACTCGTATGCAGACTTTACCATTCAGCCTCTATTGGTTCAACGAAAACAAATTAAAAAAAACACGAGAGAAACCGCCAGCGAAGCAAGCGCGGGCGCGAGGGATGGGATGGGAGAACCTTCCATCCCCCACCCCGCCCCCCTTCTCTTCTAGCTTTAACAATCGCGTTCAAGGGTCTCGCGACTCTGTGAACAGTCTAGGCGTACCGTACAATACAAGCTGTAGAATGGACCAGTCATAGAAAACTAGCCTGGTTTAGGCGTTTGCGCGCACTAAGTCAGCATAATCTAAGATACTATAACTTCAGTTACTGTTTGTTTAAAGGTTACTTCTCTTGAGGAACAAGACATCAGTTTAACCCCACAAAGCGGCGGTGCACTGAATAGAGAAAGCTTGATGGCTGATGCTTTAAGGTCACACATCAAAAGCTACAGAAAATCGAAACTGAACGATTTTGTTGAGAGCTGTGGGTTGTCGCCAATAAGTGAGGCAGATATGGATTTATCCTCTGCTTCAGAGCGTTCCAGAAGAAGATACATTGCCGAAACTCGTGAAGTTGTAGAGGTTGTTCTTAGAACATTATCGCCGAGTCATGCTGCGGACTTGTGGGAGGCACTGACAACCTCAAACAAGATGCGAGAAGCCTTTGATCTTCCCAAACTCGAATATGATGAGAAGAAACGTTCCAATGAAAGTAGTGATAAGTATATCGGAGCTCTTGTTGAAACTTATGAGAATGCGCCCAGTAAAAATGTTAAGAGGCAGGTTCTTTCTATCATAGCAGACCTGACTACCCTCGAAGAAATTCGCAAATATTTGCCAGGTTTAACGAAATATCAGTTTTGTGAAGCAAGAAAGCACCGACTGACGTGCGGACGTGGGGCTCCCTTGGTAAAAAAGGCCGGAGTCCGTGCTAGAGTTGACATCAATCAGTTGGATCATTTTCTCAACTTTATAACCAGTCCGTACATAGTACAGGACTTACCATTTGGCGAGCGGTTCTTAAAGCTATCTTCTGGAGAGGTAATTCACACCCCAAACGTCATTAGAGTGACTGTAAATGAGCGAATTATCGACCAGTATTTGCAGTATTGCAAGGAGTGTGAAATGACTCCACTCAGCAGAAGTACGCTTCATCGTGTCCTGTCTGCTTGCAGTGCATCAGTACGAAAATCCCTTCAAGGGCTTGACTACTTTATTTCAGAAGGTGGCAAGGCCTTCGACGATTTGCTGAAGTTGGTTGACAAGCTGATTGACTGTGGGATCCACTCAAGTACTGCTCGGGATCTCCAAAAAGCGCTGAAGTCAGGAAAGAGCTATCTTAAAAGTGATTTTAAAGGAAGTGCTCTGCTCCGTCTGGTGGCATTTCGTCTGATATCAGCCAAACTTGGTCTACGACCTCGTCGGCTAAGTATCATGCGACATTCCGTGCGTTTGCAGGATAACTGTTAAATACAAGTATCTTGCGCAAAAAGATAGTTGCCTCCCTCAGTGCCATTTTAATTCCAATTTAAGCCCTGTGCTTATAATTGTTCAAAAGGCTTTTTCAGCAGGTCTATTTTCGGGAGAGCTTATTATTGTTAAGAATTTTGTGTTTCAAAAATATTTCGGTTTCTTTGGAATCGATATTGCGCCCAATAAAACAGTATAGAAGTAAAGCGCATGGTAAAACACCCTAGACATAAGAATTTAAAGTACAAAAGCAAGTTCTACAGCGGTCTTAAGTCTCGGGGCATACCCTTACACCCTTACAACCCAAAATGCATAAAAAATTTGTACAACGGGGTTGTATTTGGAAGAAGTTAAGATATCGAGGAAGGGCTCAATCTTTATATCATTCGTCTGGGCTGAATCAGGGTTACAAACGTACGAAAGTACGTGACGCACCTAGCCGATAAATTATTAGCAGTTCTCCTAGCAAAAATTGAACCCAAGACCGTTGATTGTCTTCTCAAATCGCTCTTAGTACTTTTTTGTTTAGATAGATGTTCTTCTTTACACAGATCAACATCACGACTTCGCGTGTTCCAGATCACTGCAGTAAGTATGCTCTTAGCGATCCCAAAGATTCGAATTTTGCGAACAGCTGCGACCACAACCATGATCTTCTCTGTGAGCGCTGCGAGGAATTGAAAACTGCGTTATCTGATGTACAGGCCGCAATTTTGAACTGTTCTTTTGAAACAGAAAACGAAAAAGAGGATGCCCTTTACGAGTTTCAAGAGGCCGTGACAGCTATCAACAAGTGGAAAGCGCATCAGCTGCGCGTTGTAAATCAGGATGGAGCGCGCAGTGACGTAATCGACTGTCTGAGCGAAACCAACATATTGCTTACTCAGGATTGGGCAATGAAATTTCTTCCGCGACTGTACAGAGAGTCCCAAGGCGAATGGTTTGGCAAAAGGGGCCTTTCATGGCACATTACAGTCGCCTTGAGAAAGAGAGAGGAAGAAATCGAGACGCAAGCATTTATCCACATAGTTGAAAGTTGTACCCAAGAAAGCGCATCCGTGGTGACGCTCATGGGACACGTTCTGGCTACATTAAAGAAAGAGAACCCAGAGATCGAAAACGCATTCTTTCGTTCTGATAACGCAGGGTGTTATCACTCTGCCAGTACTATCCTGGCATGTAAGAACATCAGCAAGCAGACTGGGGTTTCCATAAGGCGCCTAGACTTTTCAGATCCACAAGGTGGTAAAGGCCCGTGTGACCGGTTCGCCGCCACCATGAAGAATCATGTACGCACTTACATTAACGAAGGCCATGATGTTATTACAGCTGAACAGTTTCAGGAGGCAATGCTCTCACATGGTGGGGTTCCTGGGGCTAGAATTGCTCTGCTTCCCGATCTAGTGTGTGACAAATCTAGCACCAAGTGGCCCGGCATCAGTAAAGTAAATAATTTCGAGTTCACCTGTGATGGTGTTAAAGTCTGGCGAGCATACAACGTTGGTGAGGGGAACTTTTTCCCATGGTCTAAATTCGAAGGTAAAAGCGCACACAATATGATATGTCAGTTTGTGTTAAATTTTTCCTAACTTTACGTAGAGTTTTAGTAAATGTATTTTCATTTAAATCGTGGTAACAATAGACCTTTTTCGCTTGGGCGGTTTGTTTTCCCATTACAGACCACGTGATATTCTCTAGAGAATTTTTCTTTTATCCACATAAAATTTATTCATTCATATACACGCGACTATTTGAAAATTTGAAAGCAAGAATTCTCAAGAGTATCATCACGTGGTCTGTTATGGGGCAACAAAACGCCCAAGCGAAAAAGATCTATTGCAGTTGTAGATTTTAAAAAATGATGAGTATAGTGAAAATGTTAGATTGCTTATCGCTGGATAGTCACTTATCCTTGCCCTCCCGCTTGCCCTTTTTTGCCGTTTAAAACGGTTGATTTGATTTGCTAGTTTTTTTTCTTGAATTTCCTTTGTTAAAATCTAGCCAATCAAATCATGTGACCCAGAGCCACCTGCCTCTTGTGCTAAGGCCGCGCCGGCTAAGAGGGACAGTTGGCCCTCCATCATTGTCCATGAGGACGAGAATGCAAGCGAGTCTGAAAAAGCTTGTTTTCAACGAGGTTTTGCCTGTTCACTTTACTTCTTAGATGTGAATGTTTCTTCAACAAACATAACGGACGTGATGTTCTCTGATGGGGGATTCCGGCCAGTAAAGCCAAGAAAATCCACGAAAGGTCAGACAGCCTGCAAAGGTGGCGAAAAAACTAATACCGCAGAAGATCAGGGAGGCGATAACGACAATGACCTCGATGATGACGCATCAGGTATTGAAGCTGAAGGTGTAGATAAATGTGAATTGTTTGCCTGCCCAAACGAAGGTTGTGTCAAAACGTACCAACGCTATGGCTCGATGATAAACCACACGCTGTATGGTCAGTGCGTGATTCAACCTGAGAGAGAGTCGCTTTTAGACACAGCGAAAATGTTGTATAGTAAAAAGCTGTTGGCTGATAACAACGTCCTTATAGCAACTACGGAAACGGCGGCGGTTTTCTCACCATCATCGCCAAACAGCATATTGGATACGGGTTGGGCGTTGAAATTAACCAAAAAGTCGAAGCCTTTCAGTGAGAAACAAAAGGGTTTTCTCGAAGAAAAGTTCACAATCGGTGAGACAACGGGACGAGAACTTGATCCCGTGACTGTAGCTCGACAAATGAGAGTAGCCAGAAGCAGCGATGGGCAACGACAGTTCACAACTGAAGAACTACTGTCTGCCACCCAGATTCGAGGCTACTTTTCCCGTAGAGCAAAATCCAAGAATCAAGCAACGGTACAAGCTGAGGAAGACTTCGTGGCAGCTCAAGTTGAAGATGCCATGGAAAGCGTGCGAAATGAAGTAATAGAGCAAACACAACCAGATCATCCACTCACCTATGACGGCTATGACCTTTGTGATCTCGTTGCTAGGAAAAAGCTGAGTAAGTTAACAGTACCCGTACTTCAAGACATTTGTTGCAAGTTTGAGCTGGATGTCAGTTCGAAGGGGCAAAAAGTACCACGCCGGAAAGCACCATACATTGAAATATTGGAGAAACATGTGCGAAGTTGTTCTTGCTTTGACAAGCTACCTGCAAACTGAGCACAGCATTTTGATTGTGTCCGCATACGGTTCTAAATAGATTGTGTAGAGTTGCTTTGCTATCTAGAGGTGCAGCTTGCTGGGATCACTCCTTTTCCCACTACCAACTGCTTCCTCTTCCTATATCGGGTGATAGCAGTATTAAAACTGTTAACTTAGAACTTAATACATGTATATTAGAAGTACATGTATATTAAGTTAGAACGCCACATAAATGAACTTCATTAATAGTGTCAAAGCCTTCAAGCTGGTGACAGATGAGTCTAAAAACGCTTGGTCTATTCAGGCAGTAATGTTACTTTTGAGAAGATTACATGATCAGGTTAAATGTTTTGTAACAACAGATCATCAGAGAGAGCCCCTCCCAGCAGGGGCGGGGGGTGGGGGGGGGGGGGGGTGTAGGAAGGAGTCCATGTTCCCTTGTTCCCCAAAAATTTCCCTTGTGTTCCCTTGTTCCCTAAGAGTATTTTGTCGATTTTTGTGAACTCTGTCCCCTAAAATATCAGAAGTACAGGTTTTGTTTCCAGGTTTATTTTCCTTTTGTTTACTTGTTCTCATTTATTTTATGCCCATGCCCCTGGGAGGGGCGCATCAGAGTTTTTAGGAAGTCACCATGGCATCGTCGTAGGAATTGCATTAGTTTTTACGGAAGCCGTGTTTCTTTTATTTAATACATTTTTTTTTTGGTGCTATACATAAAACCGCTTTATAGTGTTTAAGGGAACAGACCACTTCATTTAAATTATATGTTAGCTAATTTTTCCTAATTATATTTTTTCCACCTGTCTAGCAAGAATATTTTCCATTTGAAAGTTTAAAAATATATTTTTGTTTATTTTAAGATTCCAAAAGTAGCCACTTACGGATTGTTTTGTGTTTTGTTTTCCCTTTGATTCGTGTCAAAGGGAATTCCCCATCTCGTCCCCCCCCCCCTCCCCCCCTCAATAATAAAATTTTCCGACCCGTGGTTGTTCATTTCAAGTGCTGATTCAGGTATCAGTAGTAACTCGTGGAATATGGCGTTACAAAACACGGATACAAACACTGAAATTTTTCTTTGTGCTTAAATTAGCTTAAGAGTAATTGTTGAATGATGTGAAAAAGCATCTTTGAAACGCAAGGTGAGTCAAGCCTTGAAATTCGTCAACTAATACATAGAAACTGATGGCAAACGAACAGCGTACAATGCGAAACAGGAATATCGACGTAGCTATAATTCTCTTTGTTTACTTTTAAGCTAAGATTATTTTCCATACCACTGATACATTCTATACGCAGCCTTGGTCTAGTAAACTAGCCCCGCTCATGTAACTTTACCAGTAAGCACTACTATTCCATCGGTAAACGCCCTTATTCCAATAATGACACTACTTTTAAAAAGATGAGGTTAAACAAAAAAATTTCATTTCATCCAATTCAGAAATAACAAAGATAACAGAATAGGTTTTTCTTTTTGTTCGTTGAGTTCGTAGTGCGCGAATACCTGCCCTGCTCTTCGACAGCAGCCCGTTTTTCGAGGCATAATTGATCCCCACCTCCCCACCCTTAGCGATTGCTAAAATTGTTCATTTCAAGTGCAGTTTATTTATTTAGCAGTGTCGCATGGTCGCATGCGTTATTCCGTCCAGAAACACAGAGCCATGATGCCAAGCTTGAATTTAACTTAACTTAACTGTAATGAGTACTGTTAAATATTGGAATGCCTAAGGTAAGTCCACCTTTGAAATTTCTAAAGCAAAGGAACAGCGTTCAAATGCAGTACGTGACAAAGAGTACTGTAACTTGATGTTGTTTACTTTTGAGCGGACTATAATCTTTTATGTTATTATTAGATCTATACTTAACTACACTTGTCTTCTAAGAATATGTTGCTGTTTTGTCGCTTCATTCCATATTTTGATCGTCTTGAGATGCAGAATAATATTTTATGATATTTTTGCGAAGTCGGCTTCCTTTGTGCATATTTGACACGGAGTTGTTTCGAGACGGTTCGTTATTTTTATCACTGAAATCAAATTAGTGATCCGAGAGCCGTCTACAAAATTGTTCAGACTATTTTCCCGTCTTATTTAGGGTACTAAATCGTCGTTTAAAAACAAAATTTGCTGACATTTTCTTCGATCAAGAAGAAAATGTTAACGCTTTGTCCCCACATTGTCCCAGGACGTTTTGTTGATTGCTGCATCATACGGCAAACTACAGTAACTTATAAATTTTTTTTCTCTCGTGCAAATAAAGTTGCCCATTTTTTTATTTCTGATATCAATTCATCTATAAATACCCTACATTTCTGTTAAATGGTAAGTCCTCAATCGACATAACATGGGAGATATAGGTCTTTCAACATAGTGTAAATTTATGAGTCGAAAAATCATCTAGGCAGTACCGTACAACATTGTGCTCGTTCAAAATCAAAACTTTTTATTTTAGCAAAATGTTCGATGCAGAACGAAAGATAAAAGACAGTTCTTTAAGGTGGTGTTAATGGTTTTTGCTAAAAGGTCATGTTAGGCTCGGAGATAGAGTAACAAGAAGTCCTTTGATCCGCCATATTGGCTAGCCTTGGAAGCCGGTCAAAATCGGCCGTCTCCATAACTTCCAAAGTAAAAATTTATAGAGCTTTAAAACATCATATTAGTAGTAAGGACCCCAAATCATGATTGCATGCAAAATTTCAGCCAAATCGGTGAGGTACCGTGGCCGCGACTTTTTAATATTGTCCGAATCTTACTGAGTATGACTCTTAAGACGGAATCCGCCAGGACTTCGAGTAGTTGTTGGACAAAATTATGTACCAAAATTATTTACACCTTATTGCAAGCTTTTGTGTTACTGCTTCAAATATCATATCAAAAGAAATCTTTTCTAACAACACCAAACATCGAAACCCAATCTCGAAGTTCCGCTGAATTCCACTAAATCGCTTAAAAGACGCGAGCTTTTGCCTATAGCTTGTGAACATTAAATTTCATTTTCTCAGGCTCTGATAAGAAATTGTTGTACCAAAATTTTTACACCTTATTGCAAACTTTTGTGTTACTGCTTCAAATATCTTATCAAAAGAAATCTTTTCTAACAACACCAAACACCGAAAACAAATTTTGAAATTTCACTGAATTCCACTGAATCGCTTACAGTGCGACTACTCGAACCGGGGCACCCTGAACAAAATTAACCAATCACAGTGTTAATTGAAAACAAAGGATAGGGACATTTTTTAGCAACGGACCAATAACGTTCTAGAACGTAAACAAAAGATTAGCAACAAAATTTGAACTGTCAACAACGTTACAAACAGATGCGGACCTCTCAGGAAACTTGCCTTTTATTTGATTGGTTACTTTCGATCCTAAATTTTTAAGAACAAGCAAAATCAGTCTTGGGTTTTCAAATTCGATAGAATAATAAATAATATTCGCCGCCACGATCAGGATCAGTGTATATATACGTAAAGGAAACGTTAGTATACAATTGGAATTAAACAAACCTTTATTGGCTTTGCATTTACAGACAATCTCTAGCTCTCACAAGAACGTTTTTATGCTATAAAATAAAACGCAATGCATGGGATAATGTTTCTGTTTGTCTTTGAACGTTTGTTGTTTACATGTAACCGAAAACACGGTAGGTCACGATCAACATGATGAACGATGCCGTTGAGCAGTAGCCTTTGCTGCAGTTCTGTGCTACTAATGCTAGGCTTGCACAGTTTTTCGTTTTCTAAAAATTCAACGACATCTTCCACCATTTTTGATAGTGGCGCAGCTGCTCTCCGTACATGCATCGATGAATTGTTTAAATAATTGTCACGCGAAACGTTTTGCACAAATTGCCCACTACTTTTGACTTTGCCTGCGATTATCTGTTGGTTCATTCCAGTGTGATGTCCAAAACACACTCTCGTAACATTTGGGAATGTCGGCGACCATTATCATATATCCCCCGTCACGATTCAATCGAACTTGAACGTTTTGATAAAACGCCATTTTGGAAACTTTTACAAGGAAAACATGAACAGAGCTTTTGAATGAAACTTAAAATTTAGGATCGAAAGTAACCAATCAAATAAAAGGCAAGTTTCCTGAGAGGTCCGCATCTGTTTGTAACGTTGTTGACAGTTCAAATTTTGTTGCTAATCTTTTGTTTACGTTCTAGAACGTTATTGGTCCGTTGCTAAAAAATGTCCCTATCCTTTGTTTTCAATTAACACTGTGATTGGTTAATTTTGTTCAGGGTGCCCCGGTTCGAGTAGTCGCACTGTAAAGACGATTTTACAAAATGGCTGCACGTGAGAATTTCCCTATAGCTTGTGAACTTTGAAATTCATTTTCTAAGACTCTGATAAGAAATTGTTGTTGGTGTTATCAGTGATAATTACTTACATCTTTACCTTTTATTTAGGGCAGAAAATAACGCAATAGGATTTAAATTATTCTGGTACTCGATTTTTGTCCAACTTAAATAAATATTACTCGACCTCCTGGTGGATTCCGTCTTAAAAATAGTTCAGAACTGACCTAGCATTAACGGAAATAGACTGGAGATAAATGCATGAGTGTTTGTATTGCGTAAAGCTCTTCAACCAAAGTAGCAATTAAACGACATCCGGTCGTGCCTTTTCCTGTTCGGTTTTGGCTGACACATAAAAGTCGTTAGTATATCGTATTGACCGAGCGAGAGATCGGCATAGAAGCACGTAGTAATTCATTATACCAGTATTTACACTTCAGTCAACAGCAATCAGTCAGTCTGTTGACAACCCCTGGGTCATTCATTTACACATAAGCATTAGAAATTAACGGATTTAGCGCTTCAGTAGTTATCGGTCAAATGAATTGAACGAGTCAACAGTGGAATTTACAGCTTGGCGTATCGTTAATCTCGACTAACTACTGCGTGTTTAAAAAGATCATGTCGACCCACATCACAAGACAAAGATCCAGAGAAGGCAACGGCGAAGCAAAGGATTTAGAAACTCGATCGAACGTTGTTGTGGATTCAAATATAGATGACAAACCTTCGTTTTGTTTGAACGAGGAGCAGCGAAAGATGAAGACATTTCACGAACGTAAAACAGATGTGGACTCAGCCATCGAATGGATCGTAAAAGAAATCGTAAGTACCAATTCATCCGCAAATATCAGACTCAAAGATAATCTTGTTATGCATATGAAAGAAGAATCAAGCAAAACATAACTGATAGCGATTAACACACAAAACATTTCTATATGACTCATTTGAGAACACTTGAGACTAACGCCCTTTCAATGACGAAGCTATTTAATATGTTTTTAATATCACTGATGCAAAGCCGCAGAAATCCAGATGTGTTTTGACTTAAAATTCACAAGCTACTAGCAAACCCAACTTTTCCTTTTATTCTGAATAGCTTTTATTGCTAAGTACAATATATTTCTTATCTGTCGTCATCAATAATTGCTCAGTACAACTCCCACTGCTTGTGACCTTTGCTAGTGGGCACGTGCTTTGAAAGTAAACCGTACGTCATTGTGTTCTTTCTGAAAAACAATTCCTGCGGTGTTTATATTGCTGAAGCCACAGGACGCCTCTCTATACGTGTGCCACCAGGACTAAATATTTTTCGCAACCCACTCAAGACTGTCTGGATTTGATATGAAATGCGTGTTTGTCATACGTTTCAGGTGGTACTTGTATCGGACGGTGCTCTCTCATTTCCTCTTTGAGCGGGTTTCATGAATCTAAAGACTCTGTTACGGGGTTAGCTTGCGTTCGTCCGATCTTCGGTCGAAACTAAGAAATCATTTATAAATTTAATAGGACTTCATGCTGTGTAGTCTGTAAATAATCTCATGAAAAAAAGCGACTACCAAAGTTGGGCAAGGCGATAAAGGCCGATTCCACATCCGGTCAGAGGTCTCAGACACCGTCCATCAAGTTTTTGTTTTCTTTGGTTCAGGGACGCCCGTTTCTCGAGAGCCCCGGAAACTTTTCGCGCCCGCAAAAGCCATTTTTAGTTATCTGTTTCTTAGAAACAAAGAAGTGCATTGGTCTGAAAATTTTTATGAAGGGAACCTCTGTTCATAATAGCCCGACGTGTTCAATCGATAAAACCAATAATCGATAAAAATTGATAAAAATCGATAAAAATTAGTTAATTGTATCGGAATTTATCGAACTTATCAAATTTTTCGTCTCACACGTCTCAGAGACGTGTGAGACGAAAACCAGTCTAACAAAAAATTACTCTCGTAGGATAAGTTTAAAGATTTATTTCCCAAACTACCTTTGAACAAAAACGTAACACGATCGTTATTTTACTTAACAAGATTCAGCGGAGAACAAAACGTAACAACGACTTCTTGCATTTTACTTAGAAACTATTAAAGTTAAATATCTTGGAATTAAACAGCTCTGTGATCATAAGATTTGAGATTTTGCTATGGCTTTCGGCCGGGTGCGAAAACTTTTCGGGACCTTCGAGAAACGGGCCCCAGTTCTGGTATCATAGACAACGTAATTTAGGGTGGGGGTAAAGGTGAATTTGAGTGAAATTTTAAGAGGTTTAAAGAAGGGATAGAAGAAAGAAAATTATTTTTGGAACACCAACAGACAGTTGACCCCAACAGCACCCCAGGTTGTCAGGGGACGTTTGGGTGTCCATCTACTAATTTTTAACTTCAAATTCTAATTTTAAAATCACATTAAATCTTTAATATTTCTTATTTCTACAAATTTTACTAATCCTTTGAGAAAAACTCTCTCTTCCCAAACATCCCCAAAAATCACCCAAAAATTTACAAAACACCTCTGGGAATGCTTGAAACGCGAACGAGATATTCGACATATTCGCATTAAACCCAAGTCAAGCGGTGGAAAAACGGGCTTCAGGTTTTTATCTCCCATGCTGGTAAAAAACGTGTGAGAGAGAGATGATCGTAATGATGAATCTCAGTCGGATGACCTTTATCTCATTTTATGATCCGGGACAAAAAAAGAAGTCTATTGCAAACAATCAGATTCTTTTGGAAAAAAAGTCCATTCTAGACAAAGCATCTCTTGTTTACAATATATTGTTTTTACCCCATCAGAAATTCCTTAAGCAACAGGACCAAAATCTAATGAGACAGTTTGTCAAGCTGCGCGGGGTGCTTAACTCCATAAAGAACCGACCGCCACCGCCGCCACTTGATCGAAAAATCAGTCTTCCCGAGACCTCTCCGAGCTCACCGATCAGTCCACTCTATCGGATTTCCGAAGATTCTCCGGGGACTTACTTCAGAGACGACACCTCTCCAGGACTTAGACGAAGAGCACAGTCGGCCTTTGCTGGAAATGTACCACAAAACTATCCTGTTTCACCACTGTCGTTGGACGGGAGTGACTTTGGCGACGACTTCGAGCATTTTGCGATATGAGGGACAGACAAGATAGGATTTGTGGTTCTTGATTGAAGTCATAAGTTATACATACAATTGTACAATTGCCGTTTATTCACACGACAAAAGATGAAATACAATAACAGTTTTGCAATTAATAAATGATTTACAGGAAGGTTGGTTGAAGTCCTCAAATAAATAAAATATTGGCAGAAATAAGAAAATATTGGCAGAAAATAAAGATGTATGGTTTCAACATTTTTATTCATTTCATTATTTTAGCTCGACAGTCATAAGTCATTTCTGTTTTAATAGTAACATTTTTGTGCGTTTTCTTCAGTGACTAACAGTGTTTGCTCTAGTTTTGTGTTTCGTGATTGGTTGAAAACTCGTGTGTATCGAAAACAACCCACATTTGCTTTGGTATTGCATTACTATGCCGGCTCTACTCAGTATTAGTTTTGAATCTCGCACAACTTTCTCATCCAACCAGAAGTAAAACCAAAACCAATCATTACTTGTTAACACTCGTTTTCCCGCGCTTTGCACAAGCTACATGTATTTGCTTCAGTTCCAGTTTTGATTGGTTCACTGGATTGTCTGTGTTCGCTGAGATTGGTCAGAGAGATTACTTCGGTTTTGATTTTAACACGACGACACTCAGTTGAAAACTGTTCTCGAAAACAACTCTTCAAGAGTTGAAGAATTGTTTACCAGTCGACCGTAGATGTTCACATTGCTACTGAACAACCTTAAGAATTCCGCTTTGTTTCTTTTTCTTCTTTTTAAAATTCACTCAGGAAACAAAGCGGGTTTTTCGGTCGGAAAACTTGCCTAGTGCCCGGTTTCCGTCAGGAATGTCGCTTAGCGAAGACCGCTTAAAACACGTTCTTCAAGAATAGAAAAGTTTTGAAAACAAGTTGTCGTGAGTGCCCTGAAGGAAGTCGGCCACAGGAGCTGTTGTTGTCGCCTCGTCCACAGTAGACTTCTCAAACCTGGAGATAAATTCACACAGGACTTGTTAGCAAACAATACAATTATTCTACGTCGGGCAATATCACAAATATAAGATAAATATATACTTGTAAGCACGCAAGTATGCTACCCACGAGCATCTTGGAATCTCTTCTTTGGGTTGGAAAACGCCCTCGTACGTAGCTGATTCATTCAAGCCCGTAAGCTCCAAGTTTCGCGCCGTATACTCGCTTCTGAACCCTGCCTTTATTTCGAACACTTTATACAACAGCTCGGCTCCTTCCCCAAAGAAGCTAATACTTCATAGCAAACCTTTCCTTGATAATTCATTTAACTTAGACTTAATAGGTCTATTTCACGGACGATCAAACCACGAAATTTTTTTGTTACATCCCCATCTTTCAGCTTCTCTGCTGCCTTATCTCTGCCCTTTATTCACAAGCAGACCAATAGTGACTTAACATGGCTGTCACAACTGAGGACATAACTGTAGAGAACTTTGAAACTGTTATTGCTAAATCACAAAGCTACTCATTGCAGCGGCGTCGTACCCGGTTAAGCGTCAAATTCCACAAATGTTTGCCTTTACCCCGCTAGATATCGAAACACAAAAACTCGAACGTTTCGAAACGTTCTAGTCAAGTGCCTCTAAAAAGACTGAAAATGACTTTGCTGACAAAATGCTTGTCAGCATATGAGAAAGGAAACATGTTAAATCATGTTTTAACGAAACTGCTTCACTGAGACCGGAAAGTAATGGGTAGCAAAATACTTTGATTAAAATTTTTATACACTAATTAGGGAAAAAAATACAAAAAGTAGCATAAATACGATCAACACGAACCAGGCTGTATCATGTACCGTATTCAATGTCAAATACTCCACGTTTCATCAAAAACAGCACTCACTTTTTCCTTATTTCTTCTGCTGTCTTCTGCATTTCAAACTGGATGGACTGAGCCTATAGTTCAGACAAAGAAATTCATCATATTACTGGCTGCTGAACCAATAATGGAGCCAATTGGTGCGCTGATCGTTGTAGCGGGAAACCTTCCAAAGGCGCAATGAGCCAATCAAAACTCAAAACGAAAGTGTATAACTGGTGGAAGCGGGGGAAAGTTTCCACTGATTTTACAAGCCCTTTGCGGAGCTCAGAAATTGGGAAGACAAAGTATAAAAGATGCTCTAAGTCCATGCTAGACTCGTCATGGTATGATTAGCAACAGCCCTGGCCAAAACAAGACCTAGAAGATTCTTCTTTTTTCTGAAACTCCACGAGGTCTCCTACACATAGTTCTTAACGACCAGCAAAGACAAACTAATGCGTAAAATAGCTATAGAAATATCCGAAGGATTTTCATTCACAGTGGACTTGTTTCTTACGGCAACAAGAAACGTCAAATTACTTAGCTGTCTTAGGAACGACAACTGCGGGCTCAAATATTACTCATTAGTAGAATTCTACTAGTACACTAATGCAAATGCTGCAATGTGATTGGCTGAGCTATTGAACACTATCAGCCATTAGTGTGCAGTTGCCGAAGGTCGTCCACAAAATGCGACGTTTTTATCGTTTTTCCGAAGTTTTGGAAGGAAGTTTAAATGTAAATGACTAATAAAATTCCCGAGAAGACTAAAAGAAGGACATTAGCGGTTTCTTGACTTTAAAAGCTTGAAATTATTGAAAAACGGGTGCACGCGCGTAAACAACTGCAAATTTACCAAGGACAATTCAATGCGTGCGATTTCGTTAAACCGTTAAGTTCGATAATGCGTAGGAAAATAACTAGAAACCATTATTTGCGTTTATTTCAGTCAGAATTCTACTAAAACAATTAGATTATTCGCTCTCAATTTCTACGAGGTGATAGTTGATTCGGCCTGCGGCCTCATCAACTATCACCTCATAGAAATCTCGAGCTCATAATCTAATTGTTAATTAGTATTCAACAAATTTGCGCGATGCCCATATATGGTCAGAAAGTCATTGTTATCCGTCATCCGTACATAACAGATATAGTAAATGGTTTGAACCCAGGAGTATCAGTAGTTCGTACAGTGTGATCGTCCGGGTGAGAGTAGTTCTGAGAAGAACTGTTGTTGGTGACTATCCTGCGATATACGTAAGTTGCCAAGATTCGTCTGAAATCTTGCAAATTAGCGCTGAACAACCACAGTTCTTCTTGCAGCAAAATCTGTTTCATTGACAATTTGTTGAATAATAAAGCAATTATCCTGCTCAATCTTGCCATCTGATTTTAGCCAACTCGGCCTATGGCTTCGTCGGCTAAGTATCAGGCGATATTCCGTGCGATAATTGTTAATTATTGCATAAGAATGACCTGAGTTTACCTGTAAAGGACCAATATTGCCAAGTCTTACAGCACTGGCAATCACTGTACGCAGGGTCGAGAACAGAAAAAGTTGTTGAGTCTGAACCAGTGACAGTTTCAACAGACCACACATGAACCCAAACACTGTGGCAAAGTGACCATACAAGCGCTTGTTCTCGAGTTCGGCCTGAAATTTAGCAGAAACAACTTGTATTTAGGAATAATTTAATAATTTTGATACCTAAGAATCCACAAACTTGGTTTAGACAACTTTCCGCTAATTATTTTCTTTTTAAACTTGTGGCAGTCAAGGAGAAAATAGGAATGATGCAAAGGGGGATTGTGGGAGGGGAGAGAGGGGTTGGAGGGCAGCGAGGGGTGGGAGGGGGGGGGGGAGAGGGGGTTTGAGATTAACAAAAGCTTCACCAATAATGAACATAAATTAAACGTTAGCCTGTGTGGCAGGCTCTGGAGGCTTTGCCGCTAAAAATTTACTTCACGCGCTAGCAAGACTGCCAGCTACACAGGCTAATTAACTTCAATCTGAATAACATTAGGATGGAAAATAAAAACGCGTAACACACCTGTAGATTCTTCATGTCTTGGTTTCCAAATGTTTTGCAAGCAGTACCAAGTAAGGAGTTTCCCTAATAATATCCGGCAGGGCAATACTCAGTCAGTTAAATATCTATTACCAAATTGTCTACCAACTACTGGGTCGGTATTACTTGGTACAAATACTAGTATATGCATCACGCAAAGACTACCAAGTGGAAGCTATTTTTGTACGCTTTTGAACCAGGGATTTCAGACTCAGTGCCAGGTATGTGGGAGCAACTGCCCAAATTGATTCGTTGTATTCATGCCACTTTGATATATACCCTTACTCAAATAATTCGGAGTCTGGTTGTTCACAGCATTATACATCATAATCGATCTTCTCACGGCCCTTTGATGCTCAAGTTTGTGCCAATTTAAACTATGTAAGAGTTCATCAGCATAGCTACATCATGTAATATCAAAAGAAATGTGCTTCATTCAATAAGAAGAAAACAGTATTCTGAGCTTGGAGTGAAAGGAATCAATCAAATCTATTATTAAAACAATATTAACACAGAGCTCACATTGGATATGTAATGGCAGTTAGCCAACTGACCTTAATAAAAGACAGGTTTGACTTTACAAGTCAGAATGATCTCAGAAAAGAGGGTAGCAAAGGGTTTATGCATGACGCATGATAAGGGCAAAAATTAGACTGTGATGCGTGAAAATAGCGAGAAAAGAAAGCTATGCCTAAAATGGGATCAGGATCCCTCCTTTGCTACCCTTAGAAAAGAAATCCTGATCTTGAATACACTGACCTGCCTGTAGCTTGCCCTGTTTGCCACATGATTACTGAGGTAGGCTTGCATTATCCCATCCAGCTCTATGATTCTCTCAATATTACGGCAGTCTTTGTGGGATTCATTTACAAATGGAAGACTGAATGAAGCTGAAAAAAAATCCATCACTAACAATTGGTTGATTTCCTTTCAAACCCCATCCTTGTCGACTGTAGATTTTCCTCAATGGAAAGTTGTTTCATCACTGACACAGATCAGTAGTATTATTCACCCATACATGACAGTGGCATATGCTCAAAATTCACCACCAAGCCTTGTTTAGGCCAATTATTTCCCGCCCCCTGCCACCTTCATGCAGTTTCCACGTGGGTATTCTTTTCATCCTTCCTGCTTTGGGAATTTGTTCCTGTTAAAGTTTGCACTTTGAAAGTGAGGCTTGGTGGTGAAACTAGCCAGTCTGATGCCAGTAATCATGCATAAGGGCCATTTTCAACTACTACCAACAACTTTTATCTCTACACATGTCAAGCAAGCAGGTGACCCGAATAAAGAAAACCATCCTCAGGGAATTTCATAGCCTCCTCCACAGGCAACACCCTTTGTTAAGGAAGAGAAATTTAAAATTGAGATTCCTGTAGTAGCAGAGAGGGAGAAAGAAACCTGGGACAAGCTTTTCCTTTCTCCTTCTCCCCCTTGTTTTTTTTTTGCTCTTTTGCTCGGTCCCAGTCTCTCTTCCGTAACAAAGGGAGTTGCCTGGGGAGGAGGCTAGGAATTTCAGATCTTGCTACACTGGTGACCATTTTCTGCTAAGAGTAAGCACAAGGGTGCTGGCCTGTAGGGGAGGGGGCAGAGGCATGCTTCATCAGGAAAAGTTGGTATTGTCTCCCAAAAATACCATTTTATTTTGAGTCATCGGACAAGATGTTGACCAATTTCCATGAAACAGTGCAAACCAGTCTGGATCTACATCTGGATGTCTACTTAATTTTCAGAACGACAGATATGATAAACGGCACGCGATGCATGCAGAAGCGATGACGTTTCACAAGGGATCTTTGATAATTTTCAGGAAATTTGTCAAAAAATTAGGGTAAATAAAAGTAACTGACAACTTCTGTGCTGAATGATTGTTCAACAAAAATTGCGTTATCTTGGCGTGACATACGATATACGATATACGATGCAAGGTCAAACACTGTCTAAAATTGTTTATACCTTTTGTTTTAAAGAATGGAAAGATTTCTGTTTACTAAATCTTATAGAACGCATCAAATATAATTTGTTTCTTTCGTTTATGCTTTAAATTAGTCCTTTCTAACGGCCCAGGAGTATTTTGCTTTGAGTTCTATGCGACGATTTCTAGTTGAGTTGACTTGATTTCTTTTCCCAATATTCGGTTCTACAGATCGGTCGATCGCAACAGGCAACAGACAACAACAGATCCTGTCCACTCGCACGGCGAGATTAATCGATCACGTCATCATCATCGCTTAAAAAAAAGGTTTAAGATGGCTCACCTTTTCAACAGATGTTTCAAACTGCTAACAATCGGTTGCTTCGTCTGCAGTCACGACAGACATCACTTGTTGACTTTATGCCAAATTTATTCGATAACTGATAAAGTGCAACACTCACTCCAGACTCGAAATCTCAATTTAACAGCTACAAATGAAATACGGTTTGCCGATCGGTGATGATACAAGCTGCAAAAAAATATCTTCCTTTGCCAAAAAACAAAATGGCGGATCTCAAAAAGAATACAAACAATGCACCTAGTTCCCATTGCTCTTCGGTTCAATTCAGGGAGTAATTCTCACACCAAAAATTCCAAAAATTCAATCGTTTTCCCGCTTTCTAACATTAACCGATGACGTCACAAAATGACATCAGCGCTTAAAAATGAATATTTGCCAAAGACAGTAAGAAGATTGGTATTGTGTTGTACAAGAAAATACCCATACCCTCCCCCCAAGAAGGTTTTTAATTTGACCTCCTCACCTCTGGAAATTCCAGTTTGCTTCCTTTGGACTTTTGAGACCCCCCCCCCCCCCCCCCCCTGCCCCCACCTACCCCATACCCTATTTGGGGTGTGTATGGATATTTTTTGAACTGCACATTTTAAGCTTGGGATTGCAAGCACTCAATAATGAGAACAAAGGTTCCAGTGAGTTAACATACCTGCATTTTGAAGGCATGACAACACAAAGGCTTTAAAGGAGTCTAAAAAGAAAGAGCACATTTGCAGTCAATTGAAATTGTAAAGGTCAATTGCTTTTTAATTGTATTTTCTTTAGCATTTGTTGCATACTCACTGAAGTCTGTCACAAAGCCATGTTTCGTAGCTGACTCAAAACCATAACTGTGGGAAAACCCTCCAGTAGGGAAGGCTGAAAATTAGAAATGTTAAAACGTTACAAACAAGTTTGGAGTGGGGAAGTGTGTGGGAACTTGGGAGTCAGGAGGGAGGGGGCAGTAGGTGGGAATTAATTCTATGGAGGCAGGGAAAGGGTGGCTGGAAAGTCCAGGGATTCCCAAGGTAACCGGGACTGGAAGAACTAATTAAAAACAAATCCACAACATATTACTATGTTGCAAGAGAAATAGCACAAACTTGAGATATTGGAACCATCAAAGAATGGGCAACAACCAGAAGAAAAACATATGAGAAGTGGAAATGTTAGACCCCTTCCTGCCCCTTCCCACAAGATAGTAGTGTTGGGTTTATATTTGTGATGCTTTTGACATTGCTGATCCCAGCAGTAGGAAAGATGCACGCCTAGTAAATGACCTTGCTCACCAAAAGTCTCTTGTAGCTAAGTGGTTAGAGCAGGGGCCTAACCAGTATCTGGAAGGCCTTGGGTTGATTTCCCTTTGGGGACTCAGATTTTATCTTCACCCCACACTTGTGACAAATGGACAATTTTTCTTAATCATTTACTTTGATTTATTATTCAACAAATTCATGCAATGCCTATACATGTATATGATCAGTAAGTCCTTGTTATCCATCATCCGAAATCTTGCAAAGCATGGCACAAACACGCACACAAAAAAGCAAAAAGCATTTTGTTGACAATTTGTTGACTTATAATAAAACAATTATCCTGCTCAATCTTGCAGAATAATTTGTCTGATTTTCAGCCAATGTTCCACGCAACTTGCTGTTGTTTAGTGCATGTTTTTTGTAAATTTATTATTATATTTTTACATCTCATTCTGATCTGGTTTTATCAGGTTAAAGGAGGATTCCCAGTTAGTTGACATATTTTCACATATTGGTCTATTCAAAGTGGAACATAAAGGCAAAGTTAACATTGTATTATTTGGTGTAAAACAGAGTGCATTGGGTTGTTCCAGAAACAAATCCCCCCCCCCCCACCCCCCGACTGATGGGATTCTGGAAATTCTCACGGGAGGGGGGGGGGGGGGGGTGGGAGGCCTTGGTACTCCAGGCAGGAGGGAGGGGGGGGGGTTGAACTTCAAAAAGTCTTCTGCAGTGGTCATTTCAACCGATAATTCAAGCGCTTCGACTATTTCGTTCGGTATTTTAATTATGAATCCATTACATACATACGTACATATATACATGAGCTTTATGCACCAGGGTTTTCAATAAGAATCAAACAGTAGGCGGCAGAAATGTATAAGTAGGCGGCGAAGGGGTCCGGGGACATGCTCTCCAGGGAAACTTTTAAAATCTGAGCCTCTAAGTGTGCATTTCCTGCTTTCTGGGGCAAGAACTAGGTTATTTTTGACAGAACCATACATGCTTTATTTTCCAGCTTTTTATTCAACAGTTTTAATTATCTTGCAAACAAAATACTCGCCAAATGCAAATTTTTAGTCACCAAATTGCACAATCAAATAGAGCCTTGTTCAAAAGTGTTTAAAATCATTTCTAGGAATTTACTCCAAAAAAGGAATGAATACATAAATATATATTCAAAAGGAAAAACAAAACAATTTTATCACTAGGTTTAAAACAAACACAATATATAAGATTTTATGGCCACTATCAAAGGAATCAACAAGAGACACAATCCGTAGGCATACATGACGTGCTCCAGGGCTTGCAAAGCATTATAGGGCGATTTCAAAAACGATCAGCTTTTTGCGAGTTTTCCGATGTGATAGAATCTTTTACAGCAAAGGAAGAGGATGGATTGACTTCTTATCTTATTTCGGATGTTTTAGAAGCAAAGATCTTTCGATATAACTTTCTGGAAGGGCACAATGTCTGAGGAAATGTCCGTTATTCATCGTCAACACACAGAAATGTAGTCGCCATTTTAATTTGGCGAAAGCAGAATCTTTATGAAATGTTGGTCGCATTGGCGACCGTATCGGTCACAATTTCGAGCCTTGACAGTCAATATATTTTAACCAAGAATTATGGCAAGTTTCTTTCGTGTTAAACGAATTAAATGTTGGCCGATCCGCGGTTCATGTTCAGTTGTGGCAAATTATTTATCATTTTTTTTTTTTTTTTTTTTTTTTTTTCTAATTGCAAGACACAAAACAAGTTACATTACATTGCATTACGGTAAGAACTTACATGCTTACTTACTTACTTACAACCAAAAACTTACATTACTTAACTACATCACTTATATTACATTTACAATACAACAGTTACATTACTCTACTTACAGTGCAGTACTTAAACTAATTACAATAATAACCTTTTTTTCTTTTGCACTACAGTAACACATACATAGATCATGCAGATGCCCAATTAATTCCAGTTTAAAAGAAAAATATAAATAAAATTCTAGCACGTAAAAAAAAAAAAAACTATTTAAGTTAGTAAATCCAGCAGACATTCCATTTTTTTCCTTTAAATAAACTATTATAAGACTACAACAGAAATTCCCATCTTGTATAAAAATCGCGAAGCTTTCGGTTCTTAATTGCAATTATCTTCTCGACCTCTTGCTTAGCTTCGACCTTGTGCAGGAGCAATCTCAACTTTGGAGGGATCTTATTTTTTCTACACTCCCAAATAGTTATCTTACCAAGAATTATTAAATAATTTAATAAATCTTTTCTCTGAAGAAAGCCAATTATAATGTCTTTTAAAGACAAAGACAAATTTTCACCACTAATATCAGACCACCAGACTGCGAATCTATTCCAGAAGACCCGAACAGAGGAGCAGTTAAAGAAGAGGTGATACAAATCTTCCGTGTAGGTTCCACAAAAAGAGCACTTGTCCGAATCGCTTAAACCTATTTTGAATAATTTATCATTCGTAAACAAAATTAAATTCAACAATCTATATTGGAATGACCAAACATACGTTTCGCTTGCAGATTGATATGGAATTGAAAAGGCGTCTTGTGGATTTGAGAGATTAAAATCAGCTAACAACTTTTTAAAGCTATTCGGAGTTTTCGCTTTAGTTGATATCATCATTGAGTAGAATTGTTTACACTTCACCGTATATGCATTAAAAGCTTTAGTTACATTATACTCGAAATTCATAGGGTCAAAGATGCCCACTGTAAGGAGATTGCAAGAACTTTTTGACTTCATATTTTTGACAGAAGACCTCAAAGCTGTCCATGTCAGAAAGTTAGTGTTAAGTCCTTTTTGTTTGAAGGACTCATAAGAATGGACATTATCAACATTAAACTGTAAATCATTCAAATAAATTATGCCCTTATCAAAAAACATTTTATAAAACACTGGTTTATTATTTATTCTGATGTCCTTATTATTCCAGATAACATTTTGGGAATAATTAACATCAGAGAAAGAACTTCTAAATTCCGCCCACCACAAAAGGAGCTCCAAGTAAAAATTACTAACACTCAAATCAAGATCCTTTACATCATAATTGCACCTAAAGAGAAAACACCCTCCATATTTTTTTAATTTGTATTTGAGATAAGATTTCCAAGGGCCTTCCCTCTCATCTAAGAGTCGCGGAATCCAGGACAATCTTAGTGCTTTAATATGTGACTCAAAGTCTGTAAGATTCAGTCCACCATTGTCTAAGGTGTTTATCACAGAAAGCCTCGTGACCTTATCAGGGCCTTTCCATAAAAATTTAAAAATCATCTTCTCCATTTGTTTAATTATTTCAGGTGAGGTTTCTATTATTGAAGAAACATATAATAATTTTGGAATGAGAAAAGATTTAATAATTGCTACTTTACCAAATAGGGAAAGACCTCTCAGTTTCCATAAATTAATCAATTTCTGACATTCATCTATTCTATCATGGAAATTTTGTTTCAGAACTTGTTCTTGGTCACAGGAGAAATGGATACCCAGAGTCCTAATGCCAGTACACCACTCGAGGCCCAGAGGTGTCTCTAAGGAGTTTTTATTCTTTCCAATCCACATAGCCTTGGTTTTTGAGAAATTCATTTTTAGGCCAGAACATTTCTCAAAGTTATCAAGGGTTTGTATTACTTTTTCGACCGATGAAATATTGGCAAGTGTAGCTGTCATGTCATCTGCATACAACAAAGACTTAGTCTCATCTTCCCCGATTTTTATGCCTTCAATCTGTTCATTTGTTCGTATAGAAATTGCCATTATTTCAATGGCAATTAAGAATAAATACGGCAACAATGGGTCTCCCTGTCTTACACCTCTTTCAAGTTGAAAAGGAGATGAGAAAAAACCATTGTTAAGAACGCAACTTGAGAGATTATTGTAAAATGTTTGTATCCATTTTATGAAGGAGGGGCCAAAATTAAAACGCTCTAGTGATTTATAAAGAAAATCATGTTCAATTGAATCAAAAGCTTTTTCAAAGTCTATAAAGAGTAAAACACCTGGAAGGTTTGATGATTCTGTATGTGCGATGATGTCTAAGACTGATCGAGCTGTTTCTCCAATAAACCTACCCTTCATAAAACCAGACTGGTTTGAGTGAATTATACCCGGAAGAACATTTTTAATTCTATTTGCGATGACCTTAGTTGCAATTTTCGAGTCGACATTAATTAACGAGATTGGTCTCCAATTTTCCAAGAACATTCTATCTTTTCCTTTTTTATCGATCAAACTAATGACTGCCTGCTTTTGAGAACTTGACATTTGCCCAAGCTCAAAAGAATAATTAAAAACATCTGTCATAAACACACCAACTGAATTCCAGAAAGTTTTATAAAATTCAACAGGAATTCCATCATTTCCTGGAGTTTTCCAAATTATTTATCATGCTAATTCGTAAAATTCAAGAAATTGGGAATCAAAGTAGGCGGCGAAAACATGTGGAGTAGCCGGCGAATTTCGCCGGCTGCCGGCCCTTATTGATGTTAAGCCCCAGGGTGGGGAGGGGGGGGGGGGGGGGGGGGGGGGGGCTACCCACGGGAATTTGACATCATGAAGCTCTCCCATGGTAGGGATTTTGACATCTGTAATGGTCTGCTGGGTTAGAAATTTAAGTGTATATATGGCAAATTTGGCATTCACTATGTGCCCAGGGGTGGGGAATTTGACTTTGGCTTCCAGAAAATGTCAAAACCCCCTGGGTCTGCCCACCCCCCCCCCCCCCACCCCCCCCCCACCCTGGGGCTCAACATTGACAAGTGCATTATTTCAACTCGAATTTGAGAGTAGCTATATTAACATTCTCATTCCCAGAGGCCGCGATCCTTCTGGTCTGCGCCAGGAATCGAAATCTCTGGCCGCTCCCAATTTCTGAGCATGCGCAGAGTACTCGTTCTGTGATTTTCAGCCAATCAGATTTGTCATATTTGACAATGAGTCCGTGAATCGCGGACTTCCGGTTTTGGAAGCGGCCAGAGGTCTCGATTCCTGGCGCAGACCAGAAGGATCGCGGCCTCTGGGAACGAGAATGCTATATTAAAAGCTAATGTCTTCACACCTGGCGTCACATTTCTTTCCTTACCTTACTGCCTTGGGTTCACAGTTCACAGCACCCCCTAGCAGGGCCTTTATAATGCTAGGCAGAATGATCGAGATCTTAATATAAAGCTCACCTCTGGCGAGCTGAAACATAAGTAAGCTTATATGTTTATACCTGAATCGGCAATCTGTAATATAATCCACGTCGATGCTGTTTCCGTCTCTTTTTCGGTTACATCTTGGCTGTTTGAATCGGTCATAACGTTGATTCCTAGCCAGATATCACGTCGATATCGCGATGTCAACCAAAACAAACCGCCATGGCACCGCCATATTGGATTTAACTAGTGCCAGTCTTCCTGCAACCGGCAGGGGTAATCTTCCGAGGAAGAAAAGGGTGATTCCAATTCGGAGAGATTTTTCAAACTTTATACGTCCACTCCAGAAACCCGTGATTGTCTTTTTCGTTTAATTGTTTTGCCTTTTTAACATGAGCTAATCTGATAAGATAAATCACCAGTTTTGTTGAGCTGTACGTGTAAAGTTAATTTATTATAAACACGATTTAACACTTTTTGCCGGTTATATTTGACGATCAAATGCTTTGTTTAAATTCTGATGATACTTGATTGTGACACCGAAACACATTTTTTTTGAAAAAAATTAACTGAGCTTTGTTCTTTTATTCAGCACTGGATCGGAAATCTTTTAGTCAAATGTCGGCAATATTGAAGCACGTAATTCATTGCAGCTAGACAACGCATCCTTTGAAGATGAAAGAGCTCTTATATAGTACTTTAGCGGAAGATGACAGGCACTGAGTGAATGCTTGAGATGCTATATATAGTAAATTCGTTGGTCGCATGGGCCTTAGTATGGCGTGGCGTGGTTTTAACCGGCTGTTTCACACGCGCGTCAAAAAGGCAACTTTACATCTTATCTATAGGCGGAAACGTTCGTTTTATTGCTCAAAACTAAGCTTAGCAACAAGGTGAGAGGGCAGAAAGTCGTGGGTAGTCGAAATATATTGATTAGTTTTACACCACTCGTGCAAAAAATGCAAGTTTAGTTTACGAAGGCCGCCCGCCTGAAATATTGTGGTCTATAATGAGAAATTTATATGGAACTTTTCAGGATTACCAGAACATTACGAGACTGTTAAGGCCATAAACGGTATTTTTTTCGAACTCAAGAGCTAATAAAAAATATAATTTATTTCGCTACAGAGTTAATGGCTTACTCAAACTGACAGTTTGATGAAAAATGTAGCATAAATGATCAGAAAGATGGTAGGCAACAAAACATACATTTGTGTCGCCTATTTTTAGCTTGTAACTAAAAATTACGTATGCAACAGTTTTAACGGCCGGACATCTCAATCTTTTCATTTCTGTTGATGTCACAGGTAGTGCACACACGGTGAAGAGTTTACTTAAATAATATGAATAATTTATAGTTGCGCACTTATCTTCGTATGGTTATTGAAATTATAAATCTTCCGAATAAGTTTTCAAAGGGATCAACGAATGCTACTGGTCAGAATATCACTTCGACCAAGAAACAGCAGGTTATATGTTACGTCGGGCCTTCTCAGTTTCGAAAATATTATTTTTGTTTCGTTTTGTTTACGCTTGAGTTAAATTTAAATGGAAATTCCGGATCACCTGCCTTGCTCGACTAATCAAGTCTTATTCCTTGGTTTGCAAGTGTTTCATGGCAACTGACAGGCCCAAAATATGAAACACTCAGAACGATCGTATGATCAGCTTTAGGCGGATTAGCTTGGCTAATTCCCTTAGAGTAAACCTAGGTCTCGAAGATTATGCACGAGGAGAAAGTCATCCACTTGTTTTGAATTATTTCTACAAAGAGCGGACCGTCTTCTTTTTTCTCTGAGCGAAGTGTAAGGCACCTCGCTGCCAGCTTTAGGAAGTTCTTCCCTTGCGTTTTCAAGCGAGTCGATTAAAATTTGAATTTGTGGTGTTCCTTGTGGCGATAGCGCAGTCTTTTCCCCCTGGGCTTTTTCAGGCGCTTCGACCAGTATTGAAGGCGGCGTAATATTTTGACGCTGATCCACCTCTTGAGATTCTTGTTCGGCTGTCACCGGCAGGTTAACATCAACGCTTATTTCACACCGGCTTACAGGTCGTCTCCCATTAGGAAAACTAGCAGTCAATAAGCTCGCATTTTCTGGTCGTTTTGGCGTTAAGTTTGAATCTTTCCTTCGCCCGGATGGCTGAATGTTATCATTGTTTCTATACACACGATTTTCGCTTTGTAAGCTTACGATGTCCGACCTAGATCTTGTCAGAATTTGTCCTGGGAATTCCTCCTTTTTCTTACAAGTATGAATCAATGCATCGTCTTTCGAGCTCTCATGATCAAAACTTAGTTTTTCCCCCTCGGTTTTAGAGCGTTGTCTTGTTAAAAGTGTTTGACAGCCTTTACAGCTAGATTCGCTAGCATCAGACGAAACAGGGCTACTGAAAGACCGCTGAGGTGCTCTCGCTTTGAATCGGCGTTGACCCGTTTCACGAGTTTTACTACGTTTTCCTCTCGCATACGGTCTACCAACCACTTGAAGATTACTTCCGTTGTCCGCATTCGAGTCCCTCCTTTGCTGAGCCAACAAACTAGAGAATTCTACATATTTATGTGATCTGGCTTCGTCACCTCTTTTATTTGTCTCGTGGCTTGTTACTGGACTTAGACCGTTGGATGACAAACCAGACGAAAATCTACGCGTTCGACTCAACCTTCTTCCGTTCCGAACGCTGTCCTTTATCGGTGGCAGCACCGAAAATCGCGTGAACGAACCCATGTCGTATTCACGACTTAACAGTGGGATTTTTTCCCCGTTCTCAAACACTGCATTGCTCTTTTCGTCTCCAACAAGAGGTGGCTTAATGTTAGGCCTTTCTCCACTAAACGAGCTGTCTTCAGCCAGCTTTGCATATTCAATTTTCGGCAGGAATAGTTTGTTTCCCCGAGGTATTTGCGAGCGAGTGTTCATTGCGGTAAACGGCGACCGATGATTTTCCTTCCAATTTGAGCATTCAATCGTATTTGAGTTTCATAACAAACCACAAAAGGATTTTCGCCTCTTGGTTTCCAACTTCATTTTCCATGTTTATAATTCTCTCGACGAGCCATCTGTTTTGCAACATTATGTTGATGATTGGGATCACGTGTCGTGGTCATAATGAGCGGTTGTACACTCACCTCCCAGGAAAAATAAATGAATTCGGCATTCATATAAAAGTTAAGTACACAAAGAAAAATGCGACATGTTTTCTCGCCGAAAGGATGTGGTGAATTTCGCTTTATAGAGTTAAACTATTTCTAAAATAAAGCTCAAAATCGACTCGAATACTGTTACTGTTTTACGGTCGTTTCTGTCGCCCTTTGATTTCAATATATTTTAGAGAGACAGACCCGTGACTTGCGTCAATCTTCTATTCATCTGTTTATTATATTTGAACAGGAATAAGAAACAAAGCCTATTAACTGATTCATGTTAAAAAGCATTGCGAAAAATCAAAAACACAACAAAAACAACGAAAGGCCATCGGCAAAACTGTGCTGTAAAACACGCGCCAAATGCGAGCAGAATTTAGCTCATTAACTAATAAGCGAATAAATGAAGGAATATTTTTTTATTGCTATAATTTCAGCACCAATTAATTATTTTCGTGATATACAATATTGCCTTCTCTTAGACCAAGAGAAAATGAGGGGACAGACCAATCGGATAGCCAATTCTGATTCTGAAAAAAATAGAAACTTTTCATTGCTAAGAGCAGCTGGGAACATCTTTCGTTTACTTATATATTTCTTGGACCAGACGAGGAGATATCACAATTTAAAATGTCTGATATCCGGCGTTTACGATTTAAATAGCCCGCTAAATCTGTATTTCATGGCTTTTTCTGGACCATTTCGTATAAATAAAATGTGGTTAGAACGACTACTATCTAAAGATTCGGCGTTCAATTCTACTCAAAATTATCTGGCGATGAAATCTCGCTTAATAACATAAGGCCTTGAAAAGATATAAGGAAAGAAAAGACGTTATAAAATCTGATTTCGTCTTTGCATGTAGGTGATTTTATACTTGGATTTAAAATCACTTTTAATATATATCTCAGAAGTTAATTGGCCAGAAATGAATGAGAAGCACATAATTCGTAAGCCGTGTTATAATTAAGGACATTACGTTGAAATGTTAATTAAAACTTGCCAAAAATTAAAGTGGGTTTGTCTGGCCACCACAAGAAAGATAAAACTCAAGAGCTTTTCTTGCCATCGGTAAACGAAACTTCCTAATTTACTTTTACAACAGATCAAATTTTCACCTTGCGGAGGTCTTACTTCCACAAATTCCACGAACAACATAAAAACGATTAATAAGAACATTTTTTCTGAACACTCTCCATCAATTCTTGTGTCCATGGCAACAGCTGTTAGCAATGCAGTTTGATTGCTATAAGCAGTGTTCGTAATAGCCTACATCCAAATTTACTTTCAATACATTTTGTTATTTATCCGTTCTGCAGTAAACACGTACCATCAGAATCGAAAATCGTGAATTCAATCTCTGTTTTCATTTGTCATTAGCCAGACATGTACATACGACTTATATTTCCCCCTTTTAAATAGAATATAACGTCTTGTTTACTTTAAATTAAAATAGCTATCTGCACCCATAAATTTGATTTTTGCTTCATGTAAATGATTGCAGTTATCCATTGTTTCGAAGATTTAATCAGAAAAAGTGCGAGATAATTGGACACGTTTATTGAATTTCTAATCTTTTATTTGACACAGGACGAGTACAGGTGTCTGTTAAAGAAAATTAAGAAATTGCCTCCCCTGCGAAAGATATCAAATGAGTGCTAAGCGGGAGATGAAACGTATTATAAAATTTATGAAGTGAGCATAGCCACTTTAATTTTGAAAACATTCGGTGTTATGACCTTTTTTCTTTATAATTTTATAAAATATCAGAAAATCGTACAATTTCTATGTTGTTACAGCTCTGATAAAGATCATTTTACTCCATGGAAAGTCCTGAGTGTTTCCTGCGCTATCTTTATCATAGTATAATGACAAAAACGTTTACCGAGGCTTTATTTTCCTTTAATACACCGTGACAGCCCGACAGTCACGTAGCTCGTTCACCTTAGATTAAAATTGCTGGACCCCCTCCCCCCCCCCTTTCCACCACTCCCTCCTTCCACCCCTCCCCCCCCCCCCCCCCACCCTAAAAAAAACAGTTAAAAATTATAAGGCATCATATCTTTATATTTGGGTTGAAAAAACGTTTAGAAGAAGCATAGAGGTAATAAACAAAGTAGGCGTACAGCCCCAGGCCCCACTACCGGCCCCGCTTAGTTACAGAATCACGTGGCTCTGGGAACGAGAGCAGGTATGATATGCGTACAGACACTTCATGTCAACAGCCATGTAATCTAACAAACAAACTTTAAAATGCAATGCAAGTTGCAAAAAAGGTATATTTTACTTATCCCAATATTATTGATAGACAAAACTATCCTTTATCGGGGAACTATGAACTATCCTTCATCACTTAGCATTTCATGCCCCTGATGAAGGATAGTTTTGTCATCCGAAATATTGGGCAAAGTAAAAAGTGTACCTTTTTTACAGCTGTTCGATCAGCCTTGCATTTTAAAGTTTGTTTGTTTAAGTCCACTGCTGATCCTGGTCTACACAAAGATCCAGTTACATTTTGCTCCTGTTTGTTGAATTGTTCACATCTAAGAGAGTGAATTTGTGCCAATTTTGCTGTTCAACAGTTATTTTGTTGATCAGTGAGTACAACTTTATAATTCTATCATAGTTAACACAAAAACTGAAAAGACCTCTCGACGTTTCTTTTCTGCCCGATTTGCTAAGTAAGAGTCGTTATTTTCAAAGAGTTCTCGTTTTTGCGGCGAAACAAAGCCCTGGTTTCTCTCTTTATATCCTGTTTGAGGAACGCATACACAATAGGATTTAACACAGAGTTCACCATGAGAAGCAGAGAAAACAAAGTTTTTGTATCGCTGGAGACCTCGCAAAGATCAAACGGGGTTTCACAAAACGATACGTAGATTTCAGTGCCATAACATGTTACAAAAACAGCCACGACTGCCGTAACCATTTTCACAGTATACGCTTTCAAGCCTACCTTAACAGGCGCGTTCATTATTATTGCTGAGTTCGCCGCTAGGTTAAATCTAACCTGAGTCAACAGAGATGACATCTGAATAGAACGTTTCCTTGCGATAAACAAGATATGCAAAGTAGCTGCAATAAGTATGATTGTGGGTGCTATTTCAAACAACAGAGTGTAAATGATAATTATTATGCGATCCGCCTTGACGGAGAGTTCTTCGCCGTAGATTTCGTATGCCCATCTGGCGAAGAAAAGAGTTGCTGGAATTCCCCAAGACGTAGCAGTGATACTAACTGTTTTTGTAGTGGTCATAAAATACACGTATTTTAGCGAATACACAATGGCGATATAACGTTCCACAATCATAGCAATTAACGCGAACACAGAAACTTCGATAAAGAAGCTGTAGAAATTGAAGCGAAGACTGTTATTGCATGAATGAACAAGCACGTTGCAGACAAACGACGCCGGGAAATAACCGCATGTAACGCCCAGATCGGCGATGGCTAGCGAGAGAATAAACCAATTAGCTGTTGTTTGTAATCTTCTTCTCGTCGCGATGATGAAAATAACCCAACCGTTTCCTACAAGACCAAAGCAAGTAACAAACCAACCAACGATCCAAAACCAATGAATCATATTTGGCTATCAATTGAAGAAGATATCTACTTCGTTGGTCTCTCTGGGATTGACTGCCCTTGCCGCTTAGTAAATTTAAATGGTTAAGGTTTGCCCCCGCAGGTTGTCAAATTAACTTCGGGGCAAACATTTGTCCATGAAAAATAATGTTTTTCTTTCTCTGTCTATCCGATCGACATCAATTTATCACCACATAATTATCTTAGCTTAGAGCCATTTATGTCAAGTTAAGAAGTTACTTTAACATTGGGGCCCGCCTGAAGACTGCCTCGAATCCGAAATAAATACAACAAAATACATCGATATATGTCAGTAAAACATTATCTATATTTATTTTCAGAGAAATTTCCACCCAGTCTTTGCCTTTTGAGACGATTGGCCAGCTGAAAACCATCGAAAAGTAAATGATTTTTCTGAATTATCCTCTGTTGGCTCAGACCAGTGCGTTCGTTAGTACAGTGGTGTTTGAAGAAAAGTGACATTATTTGCCAATGAGGCAACTCTCATTTCCTTGAAATATCACTCGTGAACTCTTTTGGGGAATAAAGCAAACGAACAGTACTACACAGCAAGTCACTGGAATTGAGGATTTCCTACGGGAGCTGTTAACGGGAAGTTCTCCTGCTCGGACCCGTTAGCTGACTCTTATTAAAGTAAAATGTAAACAGCTTTAGCTGAAACGGTCTAAGAATAAATTAGTTTAGGAAAATCAAACACAATAACAGGCAGGAGAATAAGAACTAACAAAAAGAACATGTATTGTAGAGATGAATATTAAATCTGACTTGCCTTCCTGACGTTTCTTGTCATATCAAAAACGATGAAAAATTCTGAATAGAAAGATAAAATTGCAGTTGCAACTAAGAATAAAAGTTACAAGGTAGACAAACAAACGGCCAATATTATATCTGTTCTCCTATATTTCTTAAAGCAAGGAGCCAAAAAGTGTTGCCACTTTTAATTGATTAACGTTCGTTTCGTTCAGTCATCATCAAATCACAGGCCGAGGACAGTTTCCAGTTGACTCAGTTCTGATTGGATTAAAACTGCACGAAAGAATGTGAATAATTAAAAGTTGTCACACTTCTGTGCTCTTTGCTGTAAGGAATTCCTTAAAACGCGTGTGTATATCTTCAATGGCCCTTACTGCATATTTTAATTTAAAAATTGCTCAGAGAGTTCCACAGTAGCTCATCTGTTTCGGCCTCCTTAACTTTTTCAAGCTATCGAAACTGGACTCGTAGTCCGTAACACGTTTGGTGAGCTAGTATTGAAGAAGACAAAGGGACACCCATGATGGTAATAATGCGTAATAAAAATTATTTTCTTAGTACACACGCTTAAGAGATTTCTAATTAACAGCAATAACAAACTGCATCGTAAAATTCAATATAGCCGCTGTGTCACGCCAATATGTCCATGGATTAAATCTCACACTTTGGCTCTCAGTGGTCTTGGAACGACGATTCCATCCAATTCATGATAGTTCATCCTCCTCCACAATCAGGTATCCCTTTGATCGCCTATCACTCTGGCAGCTCATAAATTAGATCTTTTTCGAACTGTCAACCTTCAAGACATACTCAACCACTTCCCTTGGAGTCTCGTAAGTGCTTGAAGTGTCCTCACAAATCTTCAAGTACAGCTTTGAAATTCAGGCTTCTCACCAAGAATGATTCCAACTGTAACTCCAGGTTCAAGAGAGAGACGGGAACGAGATTAATGCTGAATGTTGTGCTGTCCCCATAAGATGGCGTCTCTATCTTGTTTCCTGTCCGTCTTCCTTTGGTAGATTTTAGGAGGCCTGGGATACCCAATTGTACATAGCAAAGACCAACCTCCTGAACGTCCACTTTAGTGGAAGGGGGAAAACAGTAGAGTAAGGACTGCCTGACAGGATGAAGTACAGTGCTGGGCATTTAGCAGGGTTCTACCTCTGAAGGCCTGGCAGAAACGATCAATAAGCTGGGAAATAAGAGTTATGAGATGGTAGAGTGGGTATACTTGGGTATTAACTGTACAGAGTGAGTAAGTAGTGGCATACAAACAGCTAACATACAAACAAGTAATTAGTCGCATACAAATACAGCTTCATCGTTTCTTGCGTCCAGATTGAACATTTTAAGGAATGAGCGGTTACCCCACCTGCTCTGCTCTGCACAAGCTGACTTCATAATGGGCCTAATTGTTTCTTTGAACCAAAGAAAAGCTAAGACGGAAGGGAGAATCGTATTTAATGTTAATATAATCACAATTCGATATAAAATACAAGAAACTACGTTGGCACTATCTTACAATGTGAAGAACGTATACAACTTGTAAGCTTACTATTATGCTGCCTCCGATATTAGCTTAAATACTGTGAATACTGGTTAGCAAATACTGTGAATCCGGTTAGGAAACCGGTTAGCAAACAACTGAAAGTCAAAATGTTGAACTGTGCCACTTTGGCGAGTTACTCGACTGTTTAATTTGAAACAAGCTCGCGCGCAACATAAGAGTAACAGTGCGCGCGTCCAACACAATGAAACTATTATCGAAACACTAATGAGTGTCAGTTTTCTTCGGCATGTTAAACTTGGATTTTTACAGTTAGGCTCCTTCTGAAGATCAGTAGTAATTATCATTCTTCGCAAGTTTAACATCACCCTTCTTTATAGCAGTTCTACTCTGTGGGCACGTTTTGCGATAGCACTGGCATTTTCTCAGTTACTATAACATTAAATGAAAAGCTATCTTGAGCAGCTAATCTACAAGTAATCATCAGTTCAGAACAGTAACACCCTGAAAAAATTCGTCTTTATCCTTCCTACTGTTTTCGAGTCTGAACACGACACCGTGATTTTATGGGAACATTTTTTCTGGGACAAAACAAAGCTTTGGTCTCCCTTTTTATGTCTTCTTTAAGGATGGCGTACACAAGGGGATTTAGCACAGAGTTTGCCATGAGAAGCAGTGAAAATGCCGTTTGTTCATGTGTGGACACAACACGAAGTCCAAAAGTCTGGCAGATCGTGATATAGATTTCTGTTCCATAACACAGCACGAAAATGGCAACAACAGCGATCACCAATTTCACAGTTGCTGTTTTCAAGCCCACTCTCACAGGTGCATTCATTGTTACTGAGTTGGCCGCAAGGTTGAATCTAACCTGAGTCAATAGAGATGACATTTGAATTGAAAGTTTCCGAGCAATGAACAAGATATGCAAAGTTACTGCAATGAGTATGATTATCGGTGCAATTTCAAACAGCAAAGTGTAAAGGATGTAGATTGCGAGCACTTGTTTGTCTGAAAGGCTGCCGCCGTAAACGTCTTCCAGCCACCTTAACACGGACAAAATGGCAGGAATTCCCCAAGATACCGCAATAACAGCTATCGTTCTGTTGGTGGTCATAGTATGGACGTATTTTAAGGGATATACGATGGCGATATAACGTTCTGTGATCATAGCAATTAACGTGAACATGGAAGCTTCCATGAAGAAGTTTAAGAAGTTATGTCGAATTATATTGTTGCATGATTGAACAAGCACGTTACAGACCATCGATGCAGGGAAATATCCACATGTAACGCTCAGATCAGCGATGGCCAGCGACAGAATGAACCAGTTGGCTGTTGTTTGTAATCTTCTTCTTTTCGCGATGATGAAAATAACCCAACCGTTTCCTACAAGACCAAAGAAAGTAACAAACCAGCCAACGATCCAAAACCAATGAACAGACATCGCTCGCTATATCAACAGCAAAGCCTTATTAACATGTGCATTTAAATTAAAACGGAGGTTGACTTGATTTTAAAAAAAATTATCGGTGTTTGACGCTTGGTTAACGTTTAGTGTTAGCTTTTTCCAAAATCGAGGCAAATCTGATTTCAGGGATCTATATAAGTTTTTCTTTCGAAGAAACGACTGTTTCATTAAAGGTAATTAAAGCCCAGCTTAATTATGATGAGTCCTTGACTCTTTTATATACAAGTATATGCAAAATATTTTCCATATTGTGACTTTCTGTCACGATTTTGACACTATAATTGTTGCATTACGGACATAAAACGCTGTTTATTAAAATAGAACCGCCTGGAAAGGTGTAATATATTTAGGTCCGAATATTACAAAAGGGAATGGCTTTTCTTAATTATTTGATTTCTGTTGAACTCTAAGCAGCGCCTGTGCTCTTATTGGCAGAGACAATATTTTTTGAACACTGAGTAATGGTCGTTAATAGCTTCCGGCTCGATTCATCCGTTTGGCAGATGTATACAGGAATTAATTCGAATCAACACTTCTTTGTTATGTCTGTCTGATAACTTTCTTTCCTTAACTTCTGTTAAGCAGTCTAATATTCAATTAGAAACATCCTGTCTATAACATAGATTTATCGTCGTGGTCTCTTTTTCTTTTTCTATGTTTTCCGTCTTCGTCTTCGCCTTCGTCTTCGTCTTCTTCTTCGTCTTCGTCTTTGTCTTTGCCTTTGTCGTCGTCTTCGTCTTTGCCTTCGTCTTCGTCTTCGTCTTCGTCTTCGTCTTTGCCTTTGCCTTTGCCTTTGCCTTTGCCTTCGTCTTCGTCTTCGTCTTCGTCCTCGTCTTCGTCTTCGTCTTCGTCTTCGTCTTCGTCTTCGTCTTCGTCTTCGTCTTCGTCTTCGTCTTCGTCTTTGCCTTTGCCTTCGTCTTCGTCTTCGTCTTTGCCTTCATCTTCGTCTTCCTTCGTCTTTTTCTTTGTCTTCGTCTACGCCGTCGTCTTTTCCTTCGTCTTCGCTGTCCATGTTATCCATGTTACCATGTTATCCACAATCTATTTACTACGTTATTAACAGTTCAGTTTACCGTGTTATGGCCTTGGCCTCGGTTTTGTATTGGGACTCAAAAAATAGGCATGGGTAACTTTTGAACTTCCTTATTTGCATACCACCTGCAATCCTCGACAAAAGTGTTGGGACACTTACCCACTTTCACCGGCCATCACTGTAGTCACATCTAAATTTATAAGTTCATCTCTTTCCCCCCTCTGCAATTTTGTTTATGGATAAAAATGTTATTGTCCCAAGTTGCAATAGTGAAAGGGGGAGGGGAGTCCTATAAGTCTCTGAATTCACTAACTACTGAGCGAGAAATCTTTCGTAAACACTTTTTCATTCAATCTGATTAGGCGTCCAGTGCATGGACTTTTGTCTTGGATTGTGTATGAAAGTTATTTTGCCAAAGGGAGTGAGTGAGTTAGTATAGTAAATCTTGGCAATGCTTTTACTAGCAGCCAAGTGCGCTTATTTGTGTGGTGTAGACATTTTATATACATAAGACCAACGTATATTTTGCGAATCTCCCGCTTGGGTTCGAGCCTGGAATGATCGACCTTGCTGTAGAAGCAGTGAAATAGAACTTTCCCGTGTTCTTGTTCGGCGTTCTCCGGGTTCTCTCTAATTTGGCCATAGTTAATAGAGGGAAATGGTTAGGAAGCCCGGCAAACATCAAAGGAGCAAACAAAGAGGCCAAAGTTGAGGTTGGAAGGTCCATGACCGTGCACATCTTTTGTTGTGCGCTCATACACTATGCATGAATTACGTAATCGCAACGTTTCTATTGGTTACTTGTATCAACACACGTAACCACCTATTGTATTCTGTCAGGTTTTGTGCACGGTCAACCCCCAAAATAGGGAACAAAAACCTATAACAAAGAACTTTGCCAGCGCGCCAGGCTTCATAACCATTTCCCTCTATTAACTATGAATTGGCTCATAGTTGAATGTCTTTACTGAATGCTCATAACAGAATAAAAGATGCTAGATACACTCGTGTCGCCAATATAAATGTGACGCTTTCGTTAAAATAGTGTCAGCTATTTTTAAAGAGCTGACACTATCTTAAAATATGTACACTTAGAACGGAAAAAAGGTTAATTTCGAGAGTTTCAATTTAACCGAAGAAAAGCAAGGCTGATTGAACAGTTGGGAACTATATATATTTCCAATATTTCGGAAGGCACGGCCTTCCTTCTTCAGGGTGTTACAAAGAATGACTCTAAAAGTTAAACGTTACAAATTTAAAATATAGGAAATACGATATAACAAGTAAATAATACGATATAACAAGTAAATAATGACCGCCTTCATTTCAACTGTTCAGGCACTCTCTGACCTTTCACGTGTAGACCTTTTTCTAGGAACTGTTTTATCGTGCGTGCATTTTAATGTGGCATGTGTGAAGGTTCTTTCTCAGAGGAAAGGTCCAGTTTTGAACCAGCGATCAATCATATTTTGTTCTGAGCTCCGAAGATAGAGTTGATCTGTTACTTACAAGCATTCATAATCATCCTCCAGCCCGTACGAAAAAAAGAGGCAGGTCTCTGCGGAAAAGATCGATAGAAAGATCATCCTCCACTTGTAACAGATTTTTAAAGGCTCAATGTGCTATGCGCGTATATTGTATAACGAAATAAACGAAACCATTAGTTTTTGCAGTTTTGTCTATGCAGTTGGACAGATATGCTAACTCGGCCGAATGAGCTCCTGACTGACTGAAGAGAAGTGAGGTTATCTGAGAAACGATAGGCAGGAAATAAATGATCATTTTAGAGTTCGGGGGTCCAAAACTCAAACTGACTCGGGAAACCAAAGTTTCTCCTTGAAAACCCTCTCGCACGCATCAAAGGTCCGCGCGCATTGGTCGAAATAGGTTCTACGAGTCTGCGAACAATCAAAGCGTTGACCAGTGGCCTTACCCATTGGCAGCAATGTAACCAAGCTCGAGCCACGTCGAATACTTTGACCAGATGAAAACTTTCACGACAAGACCATCAACTTTTCACTTATACTGCTACTAGTATTTTTAAAGAAGAATGGCTTTTACAACTTTAGAGACTACTAATTTCCCTCTATATGCCGTGAATGTCTTGGATAGGGATCATTTTTTGATCGCGGGAGGTGGAGGCGCAGCGAAGACCGGTGTTCCAAATGCTTTGGTTTGTAGAAATTGTTTTCACTGATTTTCACAAATATTTTATAGTTCATGACGTACTGTATTGTCTATAGTGTGGTCAGTTAGGCTCTGCAGATGCTTCTTTTGAAGAAAGAATTTTAATTATTGTTCTTATTTTATAACTGGACGCTAGCGAGATCGAGAGTTTGACTGTTTCAGATTCATCACAATTTAAAATCGAGCTTTAAAATGTTTGTTTTACCGTCACTGTGAAATTGAATTATTATTGGAACCTTAAGAGTCAAAATAGGCAAAGCATTCTAATCAAAGATTTTTACTAGTAAAAAGGCGCAAAAACAGTATACCTTCTATTGAGGGTCTTTCAAAAAATTATTTGAAATGAAAGTGTACATGTATAAACTTATTTAAGTTACTGTACGTCGTATTGATGCGAAGCACAAAGTAAATTTATGTAGTTTAACAAAGGGTTTAAAGGGCGGTCACCGATATTTTCCTCCTTCCTCTCTGGTCTTTGAATTCAATTTTTATGCACATACACTATCCAGTGTACACTGAAGGTCTTGTTGTAGTTCCTCTTACAGACACAGAACTCGATCAGCTGTCACTTACAGCCTAGGTATCTTGTCTGTATGTAGAGTTTATTGCTCTGCATATGCATGGCAAAGATGTATCGTAGTTTTTAACCACACAAGGAATTTTTTACTTACTGCCTTTTTTTTTCAGAATATTTACAAGCTTGGGAGAAGTGGTAAAGAGCTAAAAGCCACTCTAGTCCATAACTTTGAAGCTGGAAGAAGACCGATCATGAACTGTGCAATTCATCCAACATCAAATGTTCTTGCTGTAGGAATGGACAATAAGTGTCAATTACTTGAGCTGGACGTCAAGGAAGAAGTTCAGAACTCTCAGAAAGTAAAGGGAAAAAATAAGGTTGTTGTCAAAGAAAAGACCCAAAAATTTACAGTGAAAGAACTAGAATCAAAAGTGACAGTTTCTGCTGAAGACGACGATTCAAAAGATGATGATGATGTAGGGTTTCAAAAAGTTGTACGATTCACAGCTGATGGACAATACATTGTTACAGGTGGCTCTGATGGACATGTCAGGGTTCTTAAGGTAATCCCATGTTCAAACTTTGAATTTTCAATAGTGTTTGTGATATGTTTGTCTTAACAGGTGTTTTGAGAATTTAGTCATACTACAGATATATTCCCTCTAATCATCAGGTAGTATTTTTAACAACGCAAGAGTCCAAAAAAGTCCCAGAATCGAAAATTTCAAACCCCAAAACTCCTTCAAACATCCCCATCACTTGAAATCCTTAGTAACCCCCTTGGGCACCATTTCCACTGAGGTCTTCTTGCTGCCATGTGTGTTCCACTAATAAACTTCCAAACCTTTTGTTTCTGACTTTATTTTAATTTGTGAATGTTTTCAGTTTCCATCCCTTGAAGGTGTTCATGATATAAAGGCACACACAACAGATGTCGATGACCTTGATGTGCATCCCAATTCACGGCAGGTAAGTGCACAGTAACGTACAATGGATGTTCAGCCCAGAGATAGTGGCTTCTCGTAACACCACATTATGTCTGTAGAATAGATAGTAATTTCTAGTCAGATATTTTTGGGTGATTCCACATGAGACATTGCAAAAGTGAAAAAATTCAAATTGATTTTTTCTGGTTTAAAGTTGTACTAGCAGAAAGCTAATACTCTGTGCTGTTTGAAATTACCATGATTTTGTTTATCTTGACCACACTCGCTTGGCAGGAGGCTATGGAATTGGGGGCTATTTAATCCTTACTGTTTGGAAAAGTTTGGAAGAGAACTTTAAGACAGTGTATCAAAAACACTAAAGAGATTTAAATAATCATTGGAGTATGAGTGCAAAGCCTTGATCTAAAGCAATCATAAAGCTTGAAAATTTAACCAATCAGTTGCTTGTTTGTGGGAAAAAAGCAATTAAATTTGTGTTGCGGACATTACGTAATGTCCACAACGTTGAGACATTTTCTTTTCATTCACAGAAAATTGTCACAACATTTTCAAGATTTATTTATGCTGCTCTGTTAGTTTGATACAAACATTGTTTTAGTCCAAGAAAGTTAGCCAGGCAGGCTTTCTGTCTCCAGAAATTATGTTGGTTATGTTGTTGCGGACATTACGTTGTGGACATTACATGTTCTATATCTTACTTTTATGACAAATTACAAAGCTCTGAACAGAATATAACTTATTTTGACAGTGCTATTTCAGTAAGCAAAATAAATTATTAATAAAACAAAGCTAAATTGAAGAATCAAGGAAAACATCATGATGAAAAGGCAGACATAATGTAATGTCCACAACATTGAGGAATTTTCTTTTCATTCACCGATAATTGTTGCACCATTTTCAAGATTTATTTATGCTGCTCTTTTAGATTGATACAAACATTGTTTTAGTGCAAGAAAGTTAGCCAGGCAGGTTTACTGTGTCCAGAAATTACGTGGGTTATTGTGTTGCATACATTACGTTGCGGACATTACATGTTCAGTATCTTACTTTTATGACAAATTAAGCTCTGAATAGAATATAGTCCATTTCAGGCAGTGCTATCTTCAGTAAAAAAAAACTAAGCAAAAGAAATTATTAAAACAAAGCTAAATTCAAGAATCAAGGAAAACATTATGTTAAAAGAATTACAAAAAGTAATAATATGCAGATTGAATAAATTTGTGCTATTCTTACACTTTCAACTTAACAGAACAATATGATCAAGCTAATGGTACTAATTATCAATTCAAAGTTGTTCAACCATATGCATCAAAACAGATGCATTACAAACAACTGCACATTTGTTTAAAGTGTTAATCCACATACACCTGTATGTAATATAACACAAAATTCTGTTGTTCTGGCCACCTCTGCTCAATCAGTCCTGCTCAAGCAGGCACACTTTGATTATGGAGGTTTCACATTTTTATTTCTCTAGATCTGTCAGTAGGTAATACAACCTTCGAAACTGAAAGGAATGTCCCAAGTCATATTTCTTGCCAGACTCTCCCATTTCAGTTTAAAATAAACTTAATTTAAAGGTGTTTAAAAAAATATTAAATATACACGAAATGAGGTAATTAAATTATTATGTAATGCCACCCCCAGGAAATTATGGGTATAGAAAATGACAAAAAAAATTATTTGGAGCTTTATTTCCCTAACAACACACTTTAAAACATATACAAGTACCCAGCATCACCAACAGACTAAAACTAATATGATTTGAAATGAGTTCCCAAAAATGTAATGTCCGCAACAGATTCTTTGTAATGTCCACAACACAAGTTTTTGTTTATATAATCAAATATAGTAGATTACTAAGAGTTTTTTCAAGACAGTTGGAAAATTGACTATACCAATGTTTGAAACTACAATTATTTTCTTGTCAAGTTTTTTAAATTCACAGGAAATTTAATTCTAGGGAAATCACTTTATCATTTGGTTGTTTTTTTCTGTAATGTCTGCAACACACCTTCTTAAGTTTATTGTTCAAAGGCATTTAGAGCAAATTAATTTTTCTTTTTTAGACAATGTTAGGAGTAACTTAAGTAATTCAACACATAAGTTTGAGCACCTCAGTAAGCTGGGTAAAGGTTTGTCAAAAGCTTCAAATTCAAATTTTTGTATCTGAATGTAATGTCCGCAACGTGGAATCACCCTTTTGCATGTTTTTTTTTGGAATTTGTTTTAATTTTTTTATTTATTTCTGTTTCAGTTTGTAACATGCTCTAGAGATACAACAGCATATGTATGGAGACTGGAGGAAGGCAAAAAACAATTCCAGCTATATTTTTCTGTTAATAACCAGGATGATTTCTTTAGAGTAAGAGCCTGCAGGTATGTACTTACTGCACACGTATTCATGTAGTTGTCATCATTTATTATAAAAAAATTTATATTGATTTTGGTTAAAAAATTTCAAACCAGTTTGATTTTTGCTTCCCTTTGTTTTGGATTATAATGTGGTTTGAAAAATTTTAAGCCAGAGATGAATTTAAACCACAACATAGTCGTAACTAAACAACAGGCTGGTTATCTGAATGGTTAGTGCCCTAGACCTCCAGATCAGGTGGACTGGGTTCAATCCCTAACCAGGGTCATAGTGTTGTTTGATTGGATAATGCATTTTTACTCTAACTTGCAGTAGCTTTTTCCGACCTGGAGTAGGAATGGTTGCTGGGAACTATTACTGCAACCTGACAAAATGCTGGTGGTGGTGGTGGTTCTTAAATAACACTGCACTTGTGTACATAACTTGTATTTAAGTGGATCAGGGCACAGTACAGAGAATTATGAGGAAGTCATTTCAAAGTGTGCTTGGTCAATTAGAAATCACCAGCACAGTCAGTGTCACTGTAATTGTTTAGTCATAAAACAATTTTTAAAAATCAATGAAATATCACTTTCAAATTCTTCCCGTAGATTTGCCACCAATGAGAAGAAAGAAGTGAGTCTTTATACAATCAATGTGCCGTCCAAGTTCAATAGAAAGTCTCCAACACCTTCATACTTAGTCAAGTGGGATTGTACAAAATGGCTACCGCAGATGAGCCAACCAGCTGGTATAGAACCCCTTACACAAATGGCTATCAGGTAAATTACTTAAACATGATCATTTTGCAATTTTTCGTTACAATACATTTATCAATGGATTGCCTATTGTCTACTTCAGGTTAGAGAATTTTTTCTGTAAATTTATTTTAAATCACAAATCAGGTGTCTGTGTTTTATATGTGTCTGATACATGCACCTGCATTAGAGAAGTGTCCACTTTGCATCTCTTTAGGGGTCAGTTGACTGCACAATTTTGACTTGCTCTTGATTTCTTTCCCATAGTGGTAATGGCACTTTCATTGGAGTTGGTACAGCTGAAGGTGACATTTCAGTCTATATAGCTTGGAGTCTTGTGGTGAGCTTAGCCTTCTGTCTTCTTGCCCATTATTAATGTAATAGGTGATAATTATATATATCTTGTGGGAGGAACAGTGCCCTAATGGTAGGCATGCTGGACTCTACATTCAAGAGCAGCTGGAGTTCAAGCCCTAGTCTGGGTCACTGCATTTTGCCCTGTGACAAGAAACTTAACTCTTGGTGCTTCTCTCCACCCAAGTGCATCAATGAGTACAGTCAGGCAAATTTAATGCTAGGATGGGAAGTAGAAAATTTATGCTAAAAAGTACTAGTCACTTAGTTACTGCTACAGAAACCAGGATCATTAAAATCTGGTGTGATGCAATTTTTTTTAGTGATATTTTACTTTGCCTTTCCTTCTGCAGCACCTGATAACACTTAAGGGTGTCCACAACATCTTTGTAACAGGACTGGCATTTCTCCCTGACTCTCAACTAGTTAACAACCAACTTCGCAATGAGTTTGCAGTGCTCAGTATATCTGCCGACAACACTTGTAAAGTTACCACACTCAAAAGAAGAGGTATACATTTATTTTTATCACATAGCAGATGATTAATCACTAAATAATGGTTTTTAATTAACTTTTAAAAGTAAAACAAACAAAATAATCTGTTTGTAGAAAACTGAGTGTAGAGCATTTTCACTCAGTGACCAGCAGCCATATTGGTTTGCTAAAACAAAAGACTATTTTTGCATGAAAATAGATTTTAATTCCCAGAGAAATGGATTGGTACACCAATATGGCGGCCGTTTCTTTGTTTTGGAACACCAATATAGCTGCCATGATGTCACGAAAATACTCTATAAATGTATCATAAAAAATAAAGTGCAGTAGTCAAAAGCATTGAATGACTTAAAATATTATATCAAATTCTACATTAGTAAATAATAAAGGTGGTAAATTTTAAGCTTAAAATTTACCATCTTTATTATTTACCACACACTTGATGATTTCTACATTGCTGATCCTAGCAGTATGCAGGACGCATGTCACATATCAACCTAGTAAATGGCCAAGCTCACAATGAGTCTCTCGTAGCTCAGTTGATTAGAGTGCCCAACCGGTATCTGGGAGGCCATGGGTTCGATTCCTGTCGGGTGACTCAGAATTTTTCTTTGTCCCATGCTCGTGTCATTGTTGAAAAAGATCATCTTCAAATTCTACATTGCTGGATACATTTAATGAGGCTTACAAGTACATTGACAACAAAACTGAATTTTTGTATCTATTATTGCTTATCAATCTGTCCCTTTATCTGTCTGTCGCTCACTCCCTAGATGGTTACCAAAGTTCATTACTCAAAAAAAAAAACATTTTACCTCGCATTTGACTGAACTCACTATTAATATTCATTGTTTTGCAGGTGAATTCAGTATCTGGTGGATTCTTGTAGGATTTTTAGTGTTGCTCTACTTGGTCGTCATGGCACTAGCTTATGCTGGTTTTGATTTATAGTGAATTTCTTGTAATATATATTTATTAATTATTAATAATACACTAGTAACATTATAATGTAGTTTATACTCAAAGAACATATTAATTATTTTATTGACAAGTAGTTACTTTAACTGATTAAGAGAATTTGTTTTCTTCATCACATGTTGTAAATATTCTTGAAATTGATACATCAAAGAGTAGACAATCAGCCAGCTGGCCAAATACCTCGTCAGATCAGAATCCCATCCTCAAAAATAGACTGAATTTTGCAAAGCAATGTGACTTATCAGACCTGAGCACCATGCTGATATGAGAAATTTGGGAGATACTGTGATGTTAAATACAAAACTAACTTATGTGAAACATTTTTAAAAAAGAACAGTTATACCATAAAATGTACAGGATTGTTGGACGAGTCATGCACCACAGCTGGACCAAAGGCAGGATTTTGCTTGGCTGGGTGGGTGTGAGCATCGGAAGCATGAGTGTCTAGGCGGGATCCGGGGGGTATATTTCCCCGGGAAATTTTGAAAAATCAAGTTATTGAAGTACACATTTCCTCAACCCTGTGCGTGAGGGGGTGCAGATGCACCCATCGCAACCCCCCTACCTATGGCCCTGCACAGAACCAAACCCAAAGAATTCATAGAATGAAAGTGAAACTGTCCCATTATTTATTGCAAGTCTTGGGTGATAAGGTTGGACTTACTTAGGTCAAACCTACATTAAACAGGATTCATAATTTAATAATTTCAATCATTCGGTCAGTCAGCCAGCAGCTTGACTGATCATTCAGTCACTCTGTCAACCAATAAATCAACTGATTAGTGATAGTGTCGTACACTGTACATGTGTTCTTTGCAAGTATATGATATTACAGATTACACAAAAGCGGCGAGGGCAAACTTGTACACAATTACATTTCTTATTGTTGCCCAAAGGCAAGGAAAGCAAAAGATAAAACCTAGTATTTAATATATTTTAAAGATGTTAATATTTCCAAATGTGAAGTGTATGTACCCTTGACCCTTTTACTCTCGCAACAAACCCCAAGTCAATAATTATATTCGGCACTGTTTAAATGAAAGTGACTCGGTGCTAAGGACTTTGATGTGGTAAATGGTTGTAAAGTTTGAGTGTGTCAATGTGACATAGTGTGGATGCTACCCTGGCGTGTTACCATTCATGTGGCGCAGTTTTATTTACGAAACAGACCTTTTTTTAATTTTAAACTTGGACATTTCTGGGGGAGTGAAAGGGTTGAAATATAATTACCAAAGTGGTGGAAACAAAATGTCTCTAAAAAAGGTTGGTCACTTTTGGCATTTTTACTTTTGTGTTCAAATACTGTCTTAGAACCAAAGGAAACTTAATATGAACTTGTAAGAATAAAATGTTCTCAGTAGCTGTAGTTAGTAAAATAAGCTTAATGTATAAACTGAGTAGCACATTATCGTTGTGCCATCAAAACAATGATTAAAATATCTAATGCAATTCGAATTTTCGTTGCTTGTGCCGGTAGCCCAACAATGAAATAGCTCCACCCATGTCTACGAGTCACAGTGACCGATGCCACACGAGGCAACTATAATAAACTGTTAAATCTTTACTCTTCGTTTGTTCATTTGTGTACATTGTGGAATAACAAAATGAGCAACAAAGTGCGCGCCGTCTGGACTGAAAGACGTGTTGCAGTGTCTCTTCAGAAACAACCGGAAACATTAGCTGTGAAGCCCGGCGAGTTTTCTGTCAGCGTCAGAAACTACTTTTTTCGGATGATTTTCCGGTGATAACGGGGCGTGGGTGGCTTGTTCTTTTAAAACTAAATCTTATGGTCAAGTAATTTGTTTTCTGTCGCATCCTTTGAATACCGACACCATTTAAGGTTTAGCTGCAATAATTGTAATAATGCATGTGTAAACACAGGAAATGTTATCTATTCCTAAACGCATGAAGTTTTTGTAGGAGTGAAAAGTACGGGGGAACTCGAAACATCAGTGAAAACTATAGCCTAGCCACTACCCACAATATGTTTTGTTCTCCTAAACTTACACTTGTTGCTTTGCTTCAAAACAACTTTTTTTCTTCCGAGTGACTGATGAACATTGAAAAGTAAACCTGCCCTTTATTTATCTATTGTATGCAGTGTGTGAATGAAAATAAAATTAAAGAAAAAACCCTGCCCTTTGGCTTAATGGTCAGGCAGATTGAGACTTCTCTGGGGCTGAGAATCTGAAGTGAGCAGATGTGTATGGAAAAAGTAATGTGCCAAGTCACGTTTTAAAAGATCAATAAAGGTAATTACATGGTACGATTTTTAACGACGATTTTTAATTGTTGCGTTTAAATCGATGTCGTGTAACTTGGTTCGCCGGTAAAAAAAAACGATGTCAAACTCCCTATAAATTATAAGGCTGGACGAGACGTATTAACTATTGTCGCCAAAAAAATATATTTCTCTGTCGTACATGTGAATGCTAAAAACCATGGGAACAAAAGATTCCGACCAGAGCCGTTTTTCCTACGCGAAACATTTCGTACTCATAGGTTACGCTGAGTTGCCCAAAGCTCATACTATGAACGTTTTTTAATTTATAAGCGTTTGTTTGGAAATGTATCTAGGAGCTAGAAGGGCCAGTGTGTCTATAAAATCCCGCGAGCCATAACTTACCGCTGTGATGCATTTCACGTTGTTTCTATGGTTACTGGACTGATTTTAGAGAGTATTTTTAGGTGCTCCTTAAATAACCTTATACTTAATATATGATATATTATTCGATATTATTGCGAATACCGTTATTTCAGATATTAATTAAGTTTTTTATCATTCGACATGTGAACACATCAGATTTTTTTCATGGAACTTTTAATTTGCAAAACGGATAGAAACAGTGCAATTGTATAACTTTCTTACTGGAAACTGACGGTTTTCAGGAGCTGTGCGATGGTTGGAGAATAACTTGACCATGCTAGGACGGCGTGAATGTATACTGGTCTACACTGCACCGCCAAAACAACTACCATTTCAGTCTCCCACTAATTATCAAAAACGAGGACACCACGAGGCCCTTTGATAGTCGTCTGCTCAAGTTATTGTTACTTTTTGTCAGTCATGCATATGAACCTTACCAAAAGGAAGAACAGATCACTGACTTTCACCTTTTTTAGCTGTGATACTTTTTGTTCGGGGTAACGAAAGCTTTTGAGGAAGAACTGCTTACAAGACTCGTCGGTTAACGTTTCATAGACTCTTCATAGCTTTTCAAAACGTTCATGGACTGGAGGAGCTTAAGAAAAGTTCGACGTTTTCTGGTTACTGTTTTATCAATGTCTTAAGATTCCTAAAAAAAACAGAGGCTTTGTTCTCAAGAAAGTTGAAAAACAAAGAGCTTTGTCTTTGTAAGAAAATCACGGATTAGCTATACACAAAATTCCGAAACGTTAATTGTTAAAAGTGAATTTTCAAAACACTGTGGTGTGAAAACCTGTCCGGCCTTGAGTTTTAAACCAAACCTTTCACGGTACAGTGGAAGTTTGTTAGTTAATTTGAAAGTAAAATAAAACATAAGTTATGCTGACATATCAATTTTCCTTTTTTGGACGTGCTCCGAGTTTACTTCGGAAACCATCGGAAAGACGTAAAACGCTAGCGGGCGCGATAAAAAATGATAAAACATAAAAATAATTAGTTTTGCGTATTCGTGATTCTATTTACGTTCGGCGGACGTTAAAGATTCCTTTGGTTTTTATTGATTTCAAAACCGCGATTGCCATTTATAGCACATGTAAACGCTAGTGGGAAAATGTTCTCCTTGGACAAATTCTGTGTTTTGTGGTTGTTCAATCACAGATGTTATTTGTGCTGGTCCAGATGTAGACTGACCACACGAGAGCAAGTGTCTCAGTGATGACGGAAATTCCGATTTCGCTAACGCAGTTTTTTTTGTTTAAACAAACTGCGTAAACAGGCGGCGCCGCTTAAAATAGAGTTATAAACAGTGACATAATGAATAACGACTGCGCAGTAACAAAATACAGTTGAAACAGGTTAATATCAATTAAGTCATTGTAACGTATTAGTCAATGTATTTGTGTCAAAGCAAAACAAAACGGTAAAAATAATGATTAAAAAAGAAAACAGAAGACAGCAATACTTAAACCACATTTTTGTCATTTAATTGTCGAATGGAAAAACACAAAGCAGTTATTATCGGGGTAAAGAAACTATTCGTAGTGTGTAACTGGAGACGAGAAGAAAAATTATAAGCTGACACTTTGAGCGCAAGGTCGGAAAAAAGACGAGATTTAACAGTGTAGGAAAACACCAAGACAAATCAACGTTAAAAACGGATATAAGGTCGGCTATTTTGGTTCATGGACTCGTAATCAGAGTGATGAAGTACTGGATTAAGTGCGAATCCCCGTTCCAAAATTACAAACACCCCTTAAAATTACGGTGTGTGGCTTCTCAGCAAACACAAAACCCTTAATGACACTGCATATCGCGCTTACAACAGATCTGTTGTGAGTCGAGTGTGGGCGTATCTCAGAGGTTGTTGTCAAACATTTGACAATTAATAAGACAAATACGAACTTGAAGTGAAATAAATCACTCGTGGGCCATCTCTCGCTGAAACGGTTACTATAGTTCTCCAATGCAATCTGTCTTCGCGAAATGGTTTTTGTCTCATGTTTTATGCAAAGGACACAGAGAGATATTTAATTTCGTAAATTTTCGTTACTGATTTGTACTTCGGACAGGGAAACTGCACCTTTCAAAATCATTTTACCTTTGAAGTAAGAACTTCACGCGTAAAGTAGTAGTATTTCTTTTACCATTCAGCTTGTGTCCTCAAACACGCAATTAGGTTTCCACACACTTCAGTGAAAAAAAAAAACTTCAGTTATGTAAACTCTCTGTAATGTTCATTACTTTCTCTTCAAATTCCTTGAAACTTCAATTGTTCACTTTGAGAGTTGAAATTAAACTATTGAGTACCAAAACTGTAAATAAATCAGCCACGAATTTGGTCTATATCTCGGCGGGAGGTTTGATTTGTCAATAAAATCAAGCGCGGATTCTTTTCAGTAAACGGCAATATTAAAATCCGCGAAATATTTTTTTCTCATTAGCACGATTTCGCGCTTAATTTTTTCCTGATTACACATTAATGGTTTCTACGAGGAACAGGAAAAATTCTTCAATCAAAGAATAAAAAGGAATGAGTTTCCCTTATCGATCGCGATAGCCTTTTTTAGTTGACCAAACGATTGAAACCACCAAAATCTATTATTTGCCCATCTGGCACAAATTGTCCAAAAAAAACGTGCAAAGCTGAAGGACACTTATCGACTTTAATTCGAATACTGTCAGTTTTTTTTCTGTTGGCATCCTGAACATTTTACCTAAGTAGAGAGAAGTGAAATTCAGTGCTTTTATTGAAGCTGGAGCAAGGAGGAATCGGACAGTTTGTTTTTTGAGCTATGTTATCAAGAAGAGGCGATTCGTTGTGGTTTTATCACCAGCGTAAGACACTGTGTTACGCACATGTCACTTTGCGTGAAATAAAATTCGCTGAAGGGATCATCAATTATTGACGCAATGCAAAAACAAGATATAAAGTCAGAAAGGTGGATATTTTCTTGCCTTAAAGTTCTAGCGCCTTCCATTCGAAAGTAGGCGTCAAGAACTAGCTTTGTTGAACTATACAAGCGCAGAATTTTCTTAAAGTGTCGAGTAAGCTCTAGGAGGGTTGTCCACAAGCTTCAACGAATTTCAGCGTTCTCGCACAACATGAAGACGGGAACATTGACGCTTCTCTTTTGCGTCTTAAGCCTTCACGAGATAATTGCCGACAAACAAGTGACTCAAAGCATACAACGGCAAAAAACAGTCGCAAAAAGAGACGAAGTGTTTTACAACAATGTTGGATCGGTGAGAAACTCCTACAGCCTCTCAGGCCAGAAAAGGAGATCGGCAGAAAACCAGGAGAATCAGGAAAACGGGGCCGCAAGTACCGACAGTGACTTGTTATACTACGGGCCTTTTTATCCCAGGGATTTTGGCGGACGGGAATACGAACTTTACTATCCTGAGAACCCTGATTACGAAGAATGGTATGGTCCATTTGAGCCGCCTGTGGACTACTATGAAAACGGAAGAGAAGGTTGGGATAACCAGGACTATAAACGTTCACTTGATTCCTTTGGTCCTCGTGGAGGTAGGAGTGTGTACTACGGTCCTCGAGGGGGTAGGAGTGCGTATTATGGTCCCCGAGGAGGAAGGAGTGTATACTATGGACCCCGAGGGGGAAGATCAGTGGAAAGTGAAGCTGGACCACGTGGAGGGAGATCTGTGGAGAACAACAGTGGACCACGTGGTGGGAGATCTGTAGGAAACGACAATGGACCACGTGGCGGGAGATCTGTGGAGAACGACAGCGGACCACGTGGGGGGAGATCTGTGGAGAACGACAATGGACCGCGTGGGGGGAGATCTGTGGAGAACGACAATGGACCACGCGGAGGGAGGTCTGCAGAAGACGCATCTACATCTTCAAATGCAAACACAGGACCACGAGGCGGCAGAGCAGTGGAAAGTGATGGACCACGCGGAGGAAGAAGCATAGAAACGACTGAACCGAGAGGCGGAAGGGCTGTCGAAGGAACGCAGACAAAGAGAGCCACCACAGCAGATCAGAAGGCAGACACAGCATCAACAAAAGGGAATGGTCCACGAGGCGGCAGGGACACCGCAGCCAATGCAGGCCTGAGAGGAGGCCGAGCAGCTTCCAAAGAAAAATCTAACGCAGATGAGGCGAGCGGACCTCGTGGAGGAAGAGATACTCAGTCTTCAGCCAGTGGCCCACGAGGAGGAAGAGATGTGGGAGAGAAGGGTCCCAGGGAGGAGAGAGTCAGGTCAGTTCAAAACGATGGCCCTAGGGGAGGTAGATCAGTAGTATTCGGTCCACGGGGTGGTAGAGCTGTAAATTCTGGTCCAAGAGGTGGGAGAGCTATTGAATACGGTCCTCGTGGAGGAAGATACGCATTTTATGGTCCTAGGGGAGGTAGAGCAATCGAATTCGGTCCTCGGGGTGGCAGAGCAATAGAGTTTGGTCCTCGGGGTGGCAGAGCAGTAGATTTGGATTCAAGGGGTGGCAGAGCCATTGATTACGGGCCTAGGGGTGGTAGAGCCATTGAGTACGGTCCCAGAGGTGGTAGAGCCATTGATTACGGCCCTAGAGGTGGTAGAGAAATCTACTATGGACCTCGAGGTGGGAGAGCAGTAGAATATGGTCCTAGGGGTGGTAGAGCTGTAGAGTATGGGCCAAGGGGTGGTAGAGCTGTGGAATATGGACCAAGGGGAGGACGGGACATAGAGAATGGACCTAGGGGAGCTAGAGCTATCGAGTATGGACCCAGGGGAGGAAGAGACATAGAAAACGGTCCCCGAGGCGGCAGATCTGTTCTATATGGTCCCCGTGGTGGTAGAGCAATTGAGTACGGTCCTCGAGGCGGTAGGGCTGTAGAATACGGTCCAAGGGGTGGCAGATCACTAGAACTCGGTCCCCGGGGTGGCCGATCTTTAGATATTGGCCCTCGTGGGGGAAGGTCTCTGTCCGAGGGTCCTCGAGGAGGTCGATCGACTTTGTACGATATTGTTTTTGGTCCAAGAGGGGGAAGGTCTTTAGAATACGATGGCCCCCGTGGGGGGAGAGACCTTGATTACATGTATGGGCCTCGCGGTGGTAGAGACCTGGGATATGAAGGCTTTTATGGTCCTAGAGGGGGAAGAGCCCTAGGAGAAATGGATTTCGGACCGAGGGGAGGTCGTGCTCTTGAGTATGCAGGAGAGGGATATTATGATTACGGCCCACGGGGAGGAAGGGCTATTTATTATGAAGCAGGACCACGCGGGGGTAGGGAAGTAGCATTCGAGGGGGGTCCTCGTGGGGGACGAGAAGTTGAGTATGGACCAAGGGGCGGCCGAGACGTTTTCAGTGGGCCACGTGGCGGCAGGGATATCTCTGGGCCTCGAGGGGGACGCAATGCCATTTACTCTGAAATTTCAAACGGCCCTCGTGGCGGACGTGACGTGGAAAATGGGCCCAGAGGAGGCAGGAGCGCAGTTTTGTCTGGCCCTCGTGGTGGAAGATCCATCTTATCAGAAGGCGCCATGTGGACAGGGCCTCGAGGAGGAAGGAGCCTCAGCAAAAGCAATGCTGAGGTAGCTGGACCTCGAGGAGGGCGAAGCACGTCCCAAAATGGCAAAACTGAGAAGAGAGAGACCAGCAGCTCTGCAGCGGGAGAGCAAACAATTGCTAAAAAACGAGAGGAAAGAGACTCTAAGGAGGCAGGTATTGATATGGAAAAGGTCGATAAGCAGTTAACAAAGTCGAGCTGAGCACAGACTTACCACCGCATGATATCGTCCAGTTTGTAAGGTAAACTGCGTTCATATGTTTTTATCGATAATTTATTCAGACCTGGTTTTAATGACTGTAAGACCAAACTAATTATCACTTTGGCCACAAAAAAGCGCACTTGAGCAATCAAAGCCAAATAAACAATCGATGGAAGGCACAGGAAATGTCCAATTCCAGCGGCTATGATTCCGTGAGGTGCGTCTCATAGAGGGAACTGGGCATTGTTGTAATCGAGCTAAGTATCTGACTGGCTTGGAAACGACTTCTCCGATTGTTGTTAGGCAAGTTTTTCAAGACAATCAACTTATGAAATTTCAACCCAAATGGCGTTTTTCATTATTAATGTTTCTTAGTGAAACAAATGCCTTTTCAAATATGTTAGATAATCGAAAAGAGTTTTACCTGGTCTCTTTTCAATAATAATAAAAAAATTCCCATGCAACATTCATTAGCATTTACAAGTTTAATGCAACTGCGCATTTTAGAGTAAAGGAACGAAATGCTTTTTACCAATCAAACTACATGTAGGTATATCTTAGATGATTAATAAAATCAATGCGATTTCGGTAATGCGAATATCGATCTGTATAAAAAAGTTACAGTTACAAAGCGTTACACGATAACTAGTTAAGGGATGTGACGCAACGCAAAGTTTTTTAGGGGGAGCGTTGTGTGACGTCCTCAGGAGACAACATGACCATCTGACTTTTAATTTATTGTCCTTTTCTTTTCTTTTTAAGTGTGGTGTCCCTACAAATGGCAGAACAAAGTGAAACAGAAGAAATCTTCAAAACACTCACATGTGGAGCCACAATGAATAATTTAGCAAATAATCAGACAGAAAAGAATGTTGTTTTTCATTTTCAAAAATATATATCATCGCTGTGTAAACTGCTAAAGTTAAGTTGCTTTCCCTCAACTTTATAAAGACAAGAGTGAAATATTTTGAAATGGTCAGAAAAGGATGTAATGAGGGTAAAGAAAATTAATAAAATTATAGTAGCCAAACAATATTTGCTACAAGACTGGTTACTTCATTTCATCTTATCTGAACGAATGAAGGAACGAAAAAATGACTGAACGAATGACGTAAGAAGTGTACCAATGAACGAATTTAAGAACGAATGAAGGAATGAACAAAAGAATAAGGAAACGAATGAATGAACGAGTGAATGAATGAATGAATGAATGAATGAATGAATGAATGAATGAATGAATGAATGAATGAGTGAATGAACGAATGAACGTATGAATGAATGAATGAATGAATGAATGAATGAATGAATGAATGAATGAATGAATGAATGAATGAATGAATGAACCAGCCAACCAACGAAAGATCGAATGAATGAACTGATAAGAGAGAAAACTAAATGAAACGAACGAACGAAGAAACGAAAGAGAGAAAGAAAGAAATTAAAAAGAAAGACAGAACGAAAAAAGAAAGAAAAAAAGGGAGAAAAAAATTAAAAAGAAGGAAAAAAGAAAGAATAAATAAATAAATATAGAAATAAAAAAAGAAAGAAAGAAAAAATAAAAAGAAAGAGAGCAAGAAAGAAAGAAAGAAAGAAAGAAAGAAAGAATGAAAGAAAGGACAAATGAACGAACGAACGAACGAACGAACGAACGAACGAACGAACGAACGAACGAACGAACGAACGAACGAACGAACGAACGGACGATTGAATTAACTGGGAAGAATGATTTAATTACTCGATTGAATATTCATGTCCAATGAATGAAGCTCAAATCGAATGGATAGATCAATAAGTGAAAGAATAAACGAAACAAAAGAGAAAAAAGGGAAAAGAACGAACGGATCAATGAACAAGTGAATAAATGAGTGATTGAATGAACGAACGAACGAACGAACGAAGGAAAGAACGAACGAACGAACGAAAGAACGAACGAACGAACGAACGAACGAACGAAAGAACGAACGAACGAACGAACGAACGAACGAACGAACGAACGAACGAACGAACGAACGAACGAACGAACGAACGAACGAACGAACGAACGAACGAACGAACGAACGAACGAACGAACGAACGAACGAACGAACGAACGAACGAACGAACGAACGAACGAACGAACGAACGAACGAACGAACGAACGAACGAACGAACGAACGAACGAACGAACGGACGGACGGACGGACGGACGGACGAACGAACGAACGAACGAAAGAACGAACGAACGAACGAACGAACGAACGAACGAACGACGAACGAACGAACGAACGAACGAACGAACGAACGAACGAACGAACGAACGAACGAACGAATGAACAAGTGAACGAATACGCCCTCCCCACTGAAGAAAAAGCGCTAGCTTTACAAAGCGAAAGCATGTAAAAGTTTATTAAAAGTCTTTTTTAAAAAAAAATTGTTCATTTAAAATTGAATTAATTGCACGTTTTATCATTTTATTAAAAGTTTTTTTTCAATTGTTCATTTTAAACTGAATTAATTGCACATTTTATCGCAGATATTTATAAAATGTGAAACTTACTAGTGATACACTTAAATTTGCTTTGTTAAAAGTCAACATCGATCGGATCGCACACGCACGAGCCAAAAACTAAAAACAAAAAACTCTTAGCTGAACTCTACAAAAGATAAATAAAAATGGAAGAGAAAAAAAAGGAACCCCTGATACATTTATACAGTTACTTTAATTTGTATAGGGGGCGGCAGACGACTCGTCAAATAAATGTATCAGGCGTTTCTTTTTCTTCTCTTCCTCCTGCCGAGAAAAAAAGAACGCCTGATCGTAGAGGCTCCATTATATTACACAATTGGTGTAATGTTCCTCTTGCAAATGCACTTCCATCTGTTATTCCTGGAAAGATTGGGGTTTTCGGAACCGACCATGCCAGAGACCAGAGGAGTAACCCCATGGCATCAGCATGGCTTCAGGTTCACCGCGGTAAAATGTAAAAAAAAAAATTACTTCAAAGATAAGGTTTTCATTTTCACTGTTCAAAGTTTGATACCTCACAAGTATTCTCCTGACTTATTATTTTTTTGGAACTTTACTACAAAAGTTCTAAGAGTGAAAACGGCGAAATGCGGACTGTCGGCGCCATTGTCAAAGCAATTTTGTTCGGGTGCGGAGCATTTTAAAAGTAAAGAATCTCCTTTGAGAGAACTGAAAATATATTTACACTCAGCAGCTATTTATATACATGTATCCTTACTGATGCTTTCATGTTAACGAGAATGATTTCTCTCGATATAAGACTAAGAAAAGAAAAACAGCCTCACGTTTGACCACGGTGAAGGCTTCGGGAGGAGGAGTAGCAAATCCTCCTCCCCACCCCCCGCTCCCTGCGTTGCGTATTTTAGTTCCCAAGCCCCCGCTCGTGACACTTCCGGTTTCTTTTATCAAAATGGCGTATCCTCATGTTTAGACTACAAACAATTCCTCCTTCTTCTGGAAAATAATCAATGGCTATAAACTTACTATATGACAATTGCCGCACCTCTTGGCCCAAAGCTGTGTGTGCTTTTGCCAATGTGTGCGGCTACATCAGTTCTACCATTTGGTTCGTTGTTTTGGTGCCTCAAATATGGAAGAACTGGAAACGTCATTCAGTCGAAGGTCTCAGCATTCTGTGGGCTACTGCTAACTTTACAGCCTCGCTGGTGAACTGCTTCTTCGCTTTTTCGATCGTGTTGCCTGTCTATGTTAAAATATCAGCAGTGTACATGCCGATTCTGGAGTTCATCATCCTTGTGCAGTTTTGGTTTTACTCCAAGCATTCCGTTCAAATGAAGGTTTCGTACGGTGCTGGTTGTTTCCTAATATGGGTTGCTGTGATTAGTTTGGAACTTGCAGTTAAAAACGCTGAAGAAAATGTGCAGTGGCTGGCAATTGTGCTATGGTCTATCGAGTCATTTCCTCAGGTAGGCGGTTTTAAATGTAAAGTTTAACTAATTAGGTAATTACAGGACGTAACATGTCGATAATTTCGATAGTCGATAAAATTCGATCATTGTCGATCGAATTCGATACTAATCAATCGACAAATATCGGAATTCCTTGAAACTATCGACTTGTTCGATTTTGATCGATTTTGATGGGAAAGGCCATCCCCATTTTTTTTTTTTCGTTTATTGTCGAATGCATTTTCTGATTTTGGGTCGGTCGGTCGGTCGGAAAAGAAAAAAAAAGAAACCAAAAAAATTGGAAAAGGAGTGTGGAACTAGGAGGCCCGGTATCTCAGCGTAATATCCGTGGAGCCTGGAAACAACAAGACGTGGTTATAAAGTCAACATGGCGGCAATGGAGGAAGGAAAAATCGACGTTGTGGTTAAACTCAAGCAAGAACAGCAAAAAAAGGTTGAACCACCAAAACTGTATGGCAAAAAATTGCCTATGTTTCGGATTAAAGTGACATTTGTTTGAAATAATGTGTCATTGCCTTCTGCATAACTTTTTTTTTTAAAAAAAAAAAACACGAAAATCTGGGTCGGTCAGACAATGCTAAACAGAGAAAAAAAAGGGGATGGCCAAATACAGAAAACGATATATGGCGGGAGGCAAGACGTCAGTTGCTGCACACACTTGCTTGAATTTCGTGGCCGATTGAAAAATGTGCCTGCTTTTTTGTCAATAAAATCGATAATCAGTGAAAATCTTGTGATTATCGACTTTTATTGACAAATTAAACTTGTCAATTGACAATTATCAACAAATATCGAGTACTACCAACTTATCGGCTACGTTTTCGTGATCGACTTTGATCGACATGTTACGTCCTGGTAATTACAAAACAGTTTATCCCTGATAACTCACGCGAATCTGATACACTTAACTTAACTCTTGATTTTTTCATTTCGTGTGTCACCCATTCAAGCAATCTCACCCTCTCTTCTCCCACCTTCCATAGAGTATTCCCCCCATGTACTCCCAACTTCGGATATTCTTGAGATCTAATATCAGTTTGTTACAACCCCCGTTTCAACTGAGTGTTACATATACAAGGTCTAAATAAACAACGACAGCTCAAGAACAGGAGGTGGAGATGATTGACGTATACATGCACATTAGCATTTACCAGAAAAACCTGGCAAACCACGAGCGTGCGCAGACAATTGTCCCTGGACCCTCTCTCCCATAGTGTTGCTTGACAGAGAGAGCTGGGTCAGAACTGGACAAGGGAAATATTACTACAATCTTGGACAAAACCGTTGAAACACTAAACAGATTTCAACCAATTTAGGTGCCACAGTTCAGCTTTTCAACCCCCCCCTCCCCCCCCCCCCCCCACACACACCCCTCCCCCATTTCAATGTTGCCAATGCTGTTGTGTTGTGAAAAGAAAGTCTGGCGAATTGCAAACCCCAAGAAATAGCATTGAGTAGGGGGAGCAGGGTTTTCAATAAGAATTGAAGTAGGCGGCAGAGTTGTAGAAGTAGGCGGCGAAGGGGTTACTCCCTCCGCAGCCGTGACCTTCTAGGGGGGGCCGGGGGCATGCTCCCCCGGGGAACTTTTTAAATCTGAGCCTCTAAGACTGCATTTCCTGCATTCTGGGGCAAGAATTAGGTCATTTTTGACAGAACCATACATGCTCTATTTCCTAGCTTTTTATTCGACGGTTCTAATTATCTTGCAGACAAAATAGTCACCAAACGCAATTTTTAGTCGCCAGATTGCAAAATCAAATAGGGCCTTGAACATTCAAAAGTGTTTAAAATCATTTGTAGGAATTTAATCTAAAAAAGGACTGAATACATAATATATTGAAAAGGAAAAACAAAACAATCTTATCACTAAGTTTAAAACAAACACAATATATAAGATTTTGTGGCCAGTATCGAAGAAATCAACAAGAGACACAACCCATAGGCATACATGACGTGCTCAAGGGCTCGCAAAGCATTATAGGGCGATTTCAAACACGGTCAGGTTTCTGCGAGTTTTCCTAACTATGATGTGATAGAATCGTTTACAGCAAAGGAAGAGGATGGATTGACTTCTTTTCTTATTTTGGATGTCTTAGAAGCAAAGATCTTTCGATATAACTTTCTGGAAGGGCACAATGTCTGAGAAAATGCCCGTTATTCATCGTCAACACACAGAAATGTAGTCGCCATTTTGGTGACGAAAGCAGAATTTTTATGAAATGTTAGTAGCATTGGCGACCGTATTGGTCTAAATTTCAAGCCAACCAAGAATTATGGCAAGTTTCTTTTGCGTTAAACGAATTAAATGTTGGCCGATCCGCTGTTCATGTTGTGGCAAATTATTTATCATGCTAATTCTTAAAATTCGAGTAAGTTGTTAATCAAATAGGCGGCGAAAACGTGTGGAGTAGCCGGCGAGTTTCGCCGGCTGCCGGCCCTTATTGAAAACCCTGTAAATCATTTACAGTCAACTCTTGTTATGGTGGACACACTTGGGACTTCGTTTAGTGTCCGTTAAATAGCGGGAGTAATTTCCAGTCAAACCTCTATAGCCCGGGATCTGAATTTTGTCCATAAATTATTGCGAGTGTCCATAATTGCAGGGTGTCTGCAAGGCAAGAGTTGACTGTACAAGGTATTTATTAAGAGCCTTTCAAAAGGCCAGGGGTTTCTACTAGTTTATCAAGAGATACTGAAGTGCTCTTTTAAATACTTATATTAAAATGACAGTTTTCCTACCCAGTCTTATATACTTCAACTTACGTGAAATACGTACCCTTTAATATAAGGTCTTCAGTTTGAAATAGGCACCCCTTTCAAGTAGATCCTCCCCTAGCCTGCGAATACAGCCCCCTCTCATTCGCTCCGCTATATAACTAAGGAGTATCTTTACTTACTTTAAGTACTCTCCAACTGGTACTTAACCAGATCTGTGTTCTGACATGTTAGGGGACTGGGACACATTGGTGAGTTTGACTCTAGTTTGTTAATTTCAGGTTATTTTGAACATGCGGCTGCGAACGACAGGTGGTCAAGCCACGCCTTCTGTTGTGATGGGGCTGATGGGCAAAACCACTGATTTCTTGTCAACCTATCTTTTGCTATTGCCATCACAATATGTCGTCATGACTTATTTCTCAAGTACAATGGCTTATATCAATGGAATACAGGTAATAAACAGGTCAAGATACATGTCCATAGATCCTGGGGGGGGACTCCCATATGAAATGGATGGGGATGCTCTTTGTCTCCCTTTGGGGTTTAAATTACAGATTTTGGTCTCACTCAGGGGCATTCAGGACTAGATGCAAATATTTTTAGACATCAAGGCCTTATTGTGTGGTTCCAGAAAATATCCATACTCCCCCCACAGAAGGGATTGGAAATTCCAGGGAGGAGGGGGTGTCTTGAAGAGCCAAAAATTTAAAGCAAATGTATGAAGCTAAATTGGAATTTCCAGAGGGGTGGGGGGGGGGGGGGTCATAGGCCAATCCCTTCTGTGGGGGGGATATGGATATTTTCTGGAACCACACATTTAGGGTTGCATGTGAAGAATAAAATAACCTGTTATACTGGATTGGTGGTCTAGACCGATCAGGCATGAAAAATACCTTTTAGGGGTCAAAAGTTGCTTGAGCCACACCCAGATTGGTTTCTTGGTTAAGATGAGCACCCCAGAGTTCTGCCAGCTACTTGATTATATGTTGCCGGTTACTCTGGTCATAGCAATAAACTCACAGCAAATGAAAGTAATGTGTCACAGCAGCCTACACTGTATTCTTCCAGTTGCAATGCCTACTTCAAAACATTTTGAAACCCCTGAACCCTGTCTGTTTCATATGGGATCCCCTCCCCTAGAGATAGATAACATTATTTTATACTGTGGTGTTTTCTTCATCCAAAACATTTCTTATAACTTACAATAGGAAATAGATTACAATATATTACAATTAAAATTAATTATAACTGTGTAGAGGAAAAGGAAATGGGCAAAGATATGAAATGTAGTACCTCTTAAAACTGGGGTAAAAGATGAGAGCCTTTAGGCGAGTGTGTATACCAAGAAAATACAAGTGACAAGTGAGATATTCATTGTATACCAGGAGAAAGTGTTGCATAACTGTTTTATACCATGCCATAGAAAATACGCTTACTAAATTTCGTTGGGAATATAGTCGCAGCGCACGATGGGAAGGTTGGATTTAATAGGGTCGAATATAAAACGACTTTCCTGTATTCTGATTGGCTGTATTTTCTATGGCATGGTATAAACTGTAATATATAATGGTTGAACTTTTTTGCCATGATAGGGAGATTCGTAACATTTTTATTAAATTAACTTTATAGAGATAAAGGACCACCCTTTAGGAGGTTAAGATAAACCTCAATCAGTTTGCTTGACGCAGACACAGTGTTATCATAGTGAAAGGGAGCATAACCTTGTTCCCAGGATCCTCATGGTTCGTAAAATCTTGAAAAGGTCTTGAATTTTAGCAGTCATCTTTAAAAGTCCTTTAATTTGGTTAAGTCCTTGAAAAGTACTTGATTTCTTCAATAAGGTCTTGAAAAGTCCCTGAAATCTAGGACTTCTTGTTTGCCCTTTTACTTTTCTGTTCACAAACGACTTCTAAAACGTTGCGTGTTTAACCAAGATTTCTTGGATGTTGATTGGTCATATCAAACGGAACCCATTATATAATAAGAACGTTGTCAAAAAGATCGGTATTAAGAGTTAGCTTGACATCGGTATGGCGATACAACACGCAACGTTTTGGCAACGAGCGTCCTGTGATGACCAAAACTACGGCTGCGAATGAGTCAACTGTAACTAAAGGTTTTGTTCTGTTTGTGTCTTTTGAATAGGTCATCTGGTATCCTAAGCAACAACCAAAAAAGACCACGATAATGCACACAACATACGGCAGCCATGGCAGTCCGAATGAGGGCGCACTGGAAGCTGAAGACGTCGAACAACTTCCGCTGACAGGTGACCCTGAGAGCTCAGTGGAGGAAGTGGACAGAGGGTCAGTGGAAGAAATGGCTTCCGTTTGTACATTAGTCAGACCCAATTTCGAATTTCGTGCCAGATTGCGCGACATCCCACTCTATCAGTTGCTTTTTATTGTTTATCTGCTTGTAGTCCTTGTGGTCTTCAGTGTGTGCATCTGCGTGAGCACGCAATCCGCGTGGGGAATGTTCGCGCCAATTGCCATCGCAGTTGTTCTGTTTGGCGCGTTTTTGTATCGGAATTCCCGCGAGGGCCGGATGCACTTCGCTGATCCTATACTGGCCTGCCTGGACAGCTGCTGCGGAGATCAACCCGTGCAGGCCACGTGGCTATATCGTGACACACGTGACGGATGAAGAACACAGGTTCTCTTTAGATCAAATGAAGGGCAAATCTTTTACTGACAATGTTGAATGATCGAAGATGTAAAATCCAGGCCCAAAACTCGCGCTTTTTGCATTGGTTGCTTTGTATGACAAAGTGTGATTGACAACAAGGTGAATTACTTCGGGAAATAATTACACTTCTTTAATTCGGCATGCGAATGCTGACAGTCGCGATTTTTGCCACAAAGTGAAATGAAAAATGATCAAATCTCATCGTGAAATTTGTCCCTTTTTTACAAAAATTCCAGATATTTTCGTGATTGTTAACGTAACACTAACACTAAAACACTCTTTTATCTCTGAAATATAACGATAATAATATAATATTAAACAATTAGATTATGAGCTCGAGATTTCTATCGCGTGATAGTTGACGAGGGCGCAGCCCGAGTCAACTATTACGCATAGAAATCGGGAGCGAATAATCTAATTGTTTTAGTATAAATCTACTAGTCGTTCAAAACTTAAAAAACAAGACAGATTCATGTTTTTATTAACAATGATAAACACAGGTTACGCCACGCGAGGATAACTGACAAATATATCGCGTATCGCTCCCAGCGAAGAAACTTTGAATTCGCTTTCATTTTTTCTTGCCGTACAGAGGAATGAAAAACCTGTAAGCATCTGTTCTTCAATAGGAAGAGAGAATTTCTGTTGGCTTGCGAACCATTCTAAAATTCGTTTACAAAAAATGTGTCAATTGAAATGCAACTTTGAAAATTTACTTTTGTACTTTGAAAAGTTTCAATGAGTAATAAATTCATTAAAGTCATTTTTCGACTCCTGTTTTACCGTGAAAAATCTTCACAACAGTCGTTGCAACTTTTGTCTTTTCTGGAACAGCCTCGACCAGTAAACTGTCCAAATCTTCTTTACGGACACTTCGAAAACGTGAAGAAGCGGCCGCCATTTTGTTAGCAAGGGCACACTGCAACGCTACTCACTATCTATCACAAAATAGATGGTGGTGTAGCCAATCAGAGCGCGGCATTTGTGATAGAACGCTTGTAGATTTATACTAAAATAATATAGTATTCTAACTATAATAATATATCTATGTAATGAATACAGCCATACTATAGTAAGCGTGTATTCTCCACACTTGTCTGCTTGTCAGCGGTTGGTTGCTGAAGGCTCGAGGGCCGTTGCTTAGTGACAACGTGTCCATTGGCTTACAGAGGCCAAGTTCATCGACAGTGTAGATTCAAAATACAATTAAATTGTTTCTGCCAGTTCGGAGATACTTGAATAATTGTTTCTGTTTTGTTTTTTCATACTGCTGACCGCTTGCAGACTCTCTTGTATCTTTTGCACTTGCGCAGTGAGCTTCGAGACCGCCTCTTGTACCTCAGCAAACTGCTCAGCGATTAGTGATAGCTTAGGGGCTCCCTTGTCACCTAATGAATTAAAATAAAAGATATGCATACCATGAATTAATAGTGAATTAATGGTGAATTCCCTTCAAAAAGACAAAATGTAAAGTGATAAACGGGCAATTTCATGAGATATTTTTTACAGTCAAACGCGCTAAACCGTAGCCACCCGACTAAATTTTTGACATCTTTTTGACAAGTTTTTGATTAGTTTGATGGCTTCCGGTTACACAACGGTTTATACGAACGATCTATGAAACGTTCAGTTTCAACTGGTTTTACAAACCCAGAAAACATTTCCTGTGCGAAAAGTTAAGTTTGACCAAATTTTTGTCGGCATAAAATTTATTTATCGCCAGTTGAACTTGGCATAATCGCTCGTGCGAAGCGTTGTTTGAAACCCTTTCAAACTCTGACGTTTGAAGACGAATCATGCAACGGTTGATACCCCGCCTTCCATTTTTCAAGGCATCTGATTGGCAGTTTAAAGCAACCGGAAGCCGTAAAACTCATCAAAGTAATCAAAAACTTGTCACAAAGATGTCAAAAACTTTGTTGGGTGGCTACGGTTGAATGCGTTTGACTGTAATATATATCCCCCTTAAACGTTGATCAGAACGGCTTTCGGATCAGGGAATGGCCGTTTTCACGAATCGTCTAGACGGACAAGTCATCTTGTTTTGGCCATCGTAATAAGCCATGTTCTAAACGAGCAGGGGACTGGGTACGAACATATTTTCTCTTCGGCACAAACATTCAATATCGATTGAATTGAAAAATGGGGCATGTCATCTGAAAGAGCATCCAAAAATTAGTTGATTCACCAAATTTGACGGTTATTGGTTTAAACCCAAAGGCATGGTACACTTATACCTGATTCACACCAACAAAACATGTTTAGCTAAACCAGGTTTAAGAAAATGAAAATCAGCAACAGACACCTGACAGACTAAATTTTACATATGGTTCAAGCATACTCTAACTTGTGCTTTCATTGTGCTAAATTTGAAGTCGATAAACATCCGTCAGCAACTTCCATGAAGAAAACAATTTTAAACCGTGTTTAACTAAACAACATTTAAACATGTTTAAGCGTTGGTGTGAATGGGGTATTAGTATGGATTGGAGGGACAGGCGTCCTCCAATCCATACTAAGCTCTCTTATTTTAAAAGTGTACCATGCCTTTGCGTTTAAACCAATAACCATCAAATTTGGTTAATTTACTAATTTTTGGATGCTCTTTCAGATGGCATGCACCATTTTCAATTCAATCGATATTAAATATTCGTACCAAGAAAAAATATGTTCGTACCCAGTCCTCTGCTCGTTTAGAACATGGCCAATTCATACCAAAACGGACAAACAGTCGATTTTGAACACAAGGAACCCAGAACCAGCACTGGCTGCCTCCGGCTTGGTTTCTTTGCATGTGGAGAATTGGCTGCGATCAGGTATAAGCTTATATCAAGCATATTTAAACCATTCGTATTGCTGTCTCAACTGGTCTAAAGACAAAGCAGAATCATCTTTATCTTTAGCGCCCACTGCCTTTGAACCGGTCACGAATCCTCATTTGTAGTGTTTTTTAGGGCCAACGTTCCTAAAGTGATAGCCTCCTGTGCAGACGTCTCAGGGGTCGTCACGTGTTCCTCCCCCACAAACGTCTGCCAAAGGCTAACCGCCGACGAACGGAAGTGGCAGCTCGGTTGAGCAACCGTTCGTGGGAGAGGAACGCGTGACAAGCCCGTCCAGACGATTTGTCGTCTTCTGTGTAGTGTGTAAACGGCCAATGTTTCCGGTGTTGCAGATATGGTGATTAGGGACTGGAGGCGAGGGGAGAGGGAAGCAGTCTCACTCATGATTCTGGCAAGTTTTTTGACTTATTGTTCCATGACTACAGTCGGAGTACCTTAAATGTCAAGACTAAGTATGGGTAGTGTTCGCTGACTAGAGATCTGACCACAGGGGGTTCAATTACATGGTCCATGATGATTATACACGAGAAAACTGTGGCCTGTTAAGTGGAAACCTTTCCTCTGGTTTTACTGGCTGAGAATTTTGGTTAAACACTTACGTATGTATGTGCTAAACTTTGTGGTGCGTGTTTGCCGAGAAAAGATAGTCATGGTAATGCAGTATATAGCGCAAATGTCTTTTAAGCATATTAAAATATGCTTCACCGTACATGGACACTAACTGAGAATGACATCGGACTTGTAACAACGTCAAGTGTAACATCGTTTGACCCAAAATGCAAAAATATCTTTAACGCATATGGCGCAACTTTGCGACACAAAATATAACAATCTCATTATTAACGCGAAATGAAAAGAGCAAAAACAGCACACTGTCAACGCTTTGTGCTTCCTTCCTGGGGTAAGCTAACGTTTTAGATGATTTGTAGGCAGAAACAAACCTAACAATTTGAAGTGAGAGCCTCGGGTGCTAAAATCAAGGAAAAAGTGAGTATTCAATCTTTGCTATTCTAATTCGTCCCGAAAACCAGCTGCTTCTATTTTTTGCTGTGGTGAACCTTTTCCCTTGGCTAAAGAAGTTTTATTTAATGATACAATCATCGTCGCTAAAAGAAGTTTTATTGTTATACATGCAATCACCGAGTTTGTGAGGTTCGACATCTCCACAAAGGCTTAGCACCCAGTAGCGATATAATGATAGGTAGAATAGTCACAATCGTAAGCTTCTTATGTTCTATAATTAGAGTGGCAACGGTCGCCTTAAAGAACAAAATGAATTGTAGTCTCGATCATAATCATAATCTTAAGCCTAGCGACCACTAGCGTCTTTCAATGTCGAGAGATAGATCGATGTTACTTTTGTCTTAGTGGGAAGGTCTAAATGATCGACAACCCCATAAGAATATGATCAATTATTTTCTTATGAATATGATTATGTCGATCATGGACGCTTATGATTATGTTCTAAGACATAACGGCATCATGTTCTAGCTCTTGATTGTGTGATATGATCACTATGTTGCAGCTCGGTGGCCCACGCGGCTAGTAAAAGGACAAGCGCTCAGGCGTTTAATCAAGAAATAATTTAGTATTCGATATATATAGTTATTCGATATTGAAAATCATAATTCAGATTCACCCCGGCCGGAAACCAGCTGTTTGAGATGGGTTTAAAAACCCTTCTCTCTTAGCTAACGACGATAAACACGGACAGAAAAACTAGGCGAAGTATTGAAAGCACCAAAACCGTTAACACTGAAGCGTCTGGCTGGGATGGGAAAGGACTACAAATTGAAAAGTTGAGGCTGAACGTTTCAAGTTGTTTCCGTGCGTGTTAAAAAAAAACCGACTTTTATGGCCGTTGTTCGATTTCTTTCCGAAAATCAAGGTAAATTTAGGTGTTCAAAGATAGTGTTTTTCATGGGCTAAGTTGCCTACCACTAATTTCAGAATAGTTTAGAATTCCAAACACTTCTCTCAAAGTTTAAATGTCTATCCATGTCTATGTGACACGGTTCACATGCTAAGCTGTTCTGATCTGTAAAACAGAAACTATGATAAGCGATAAAGAAACTTTTGTATTTACATTTTGTATTTACATGTTGTTGTTTTTTTTGGTAATATCAGGGAACAGATCCACACTCTAGTTATGTTTTATTAACAAAGCCATTATCCAGCTTGCTCGCGTAAGTGGGAAATTTAGCACTTAACACTACTCGTAAAGTGGAACTGTTAGCCAAAAAGAATCAAGAGTTTAATGTGTTGTCAGTAAATAACGAGACCAATTTCCATCCAATTTCGTCTTGACTCTCAGATCTCACAGCCAATTGCATCCTGTAGTTATAACTCTTAAAAGAAAAATGCCTGAAGACACATATCTGCTTTTGACGCCACATTATCCAGGTTTCAAAGTGCAGTTATAATTACTACGTCTTCCGCCGCTCGAGAAATATTTTTGCATAATGGAAAGCCCAGCAGGAACCTGACTGTTTTAGGCCCGAAGTCCAAGAGCGCCTTCTTTTGCCAAAGGGGGTTAACACGGTTTCCCAAACTAAAAACGTTCAATAACAAACGAAAGTTGATAAAACAATTCTATTATAAAAGAATTGTCTCTGGCTTGCAAAATCCAATGCTTCACAGCTATTCACTAGAGCTTTCCTCAGTTGTGACTTGGAATTATATTGCGCAGGATGTTCACGGCAGCGCGCCTTATGGGTCTCAACTTCCAGCAGTAAACAACAGGATTCAGAGATGAATTGAATAACACTAGGGTCCATGTGTATAGGGTAGACACCTTTGTAGCTGGGCTTGATCCGTGCAATATAATGAAAGCCAAACTAAAACTATTCGGCAGATAACAGGCCAAAAACACCAGATAAACGTAGAACGTACCGACTGCTGAGTTGCTGACGTCAGCAACATTTGCTGCCATGTCGCCGTTCTGTGCTACTTGTACTTGCAGGGCCTTAAGCTGGTTTTTGTGGCGTCGTACGGCCAAATAAATCCTGAAATAAAGGGAAGCTGTGACCACGTAACATACTATCCCATTAATGGCAAAAACCACGTAAGTGATATCGGTAGAGACCAGTAACCTGAATATCACAAACAACGCACTTAAGACCCACATGAAGATTACCGCAGCAACAACACGCTTGTGAGTCACAAGTTCCTGGTATCTGAGATGAAGATGGATTGCCAAGAATCTGTCTACACTCAGAGCTGCGATATTGAAGAAGGAAGCTTTGGACAACAGGTTTGTGATGAACGTAAATGCGGTATACGCAGCACATGTTGGGTAGTTTTCAGTGTTTCTCTGTAACAACTTGGTCAGAAATGCAATGTTAAAAGGGTGGCAGAGTAAACCAACACCAAGATCAGTAACAGCAAGACTCAGAAGCAATGTTCGTAGAGGTTTTGACAGAACCGACGTTCGTCTTAGAGCCAGGATTGTGATGCTGTTGAAGCTAATGGCGGTGATGGTTAGAAAAGCATTCAAAACACAATTAGCAATGTACCATGAATGAAAGTTTTCAACCTCGGTACTCGTCGGCAGGTACAGCAGCAGTTCGTCACAGAGGGGATTTTTCATTGCCTTGAATTGCTTCAACGATACCGAACGCCACTTCCCTTCTAACTTAACTACTCTTCACACATTGAACACTTTTTCTTCACACGCCACTTCAAATTAGCATCGACGGAGAAGACGTGATCGCTTGTGATTTAACTATATCACAATTAGAAAAAAACAACAACATGACAGGTAAAAATATCTGTCTTGGACGCCGACATTATATGATCAATTAGCTTGTTTGAGTGATATTTTTGCCTGACACGCTTCGAATAAGCAAGGCAATCGCCATGCAAAGAAGAGCAGAGTGCTAAAGGCAGTGCAGCTGTGCTGGAATCGTGGGAGCAGTAACCGCTGATATATATTGTCTGTGTTTGCTCTTATTTGCGAGTATCAGTTTCAGTTGTGACGCAATAGAACAGTAAGAAAGCAAACGCGTATAAATGCTATATAAATAAACCGAGTAAAAATGCATTTTTTTCGGCGTTGAATTAACACCTGGAAACGCCAAAATTCATTATTCTTTTCTTTTTCCTCTGACAACATTTATTATTTTATAATTGGAATAGGAGCCCAAGTTTTCTGTGAGGGAATTGGGAATGAGGCGTAAGAGTTGACTTATCACTTATAGCAAAAAAAACAGACAAGTAGTCTCAATTAAGGATTGCCGTCCAACACCTACAATTTTATGTATTTTAAAACCAAATTTCAACGCTCACCCGATCGTGAGGGTCGCCTATACGCCTTTGCAAAATTCAATCACGTAAACAGATTTGCGTCACGAATAATAATCAAACCACCACACATCACGAACATTATAAATTATAATATGATAGTAAACTATTATTATTCACGTTTCAGGGGAAAATAAATAGCCCCAATCACGCTTCACGCACTGGAAAGTATAGTTTCCCTCGACGGTGTTCTATTTAACAGACTGCGTGAAAGCGAGTAGTCTAATCGTTTTAGTGGAAACTGTACAGAACTACAGTCAACAAACCAACAATTTCATGTACTTAAATCCAAAAACCAAGAAAACGTTTCCCTTTAAAGAGCAACGAGCGTGCGATTGTGTTCTATCAGCGAATAGAAAACAGTGGGAGAACCAATCAGATCCGCGGATTTCAAGCTGAACAGTGCCGCTGCATGAATTTGTTTGAGTATTGAATTAATTGAAATACTAAACACCCACTTTTGGCTTAAAGCGCTCCTCCTCTTCCTGTAAGCCTCATAGAATCACAAAATTTAAAATGTAAAGCCATTCCCGCCCCCACCGTCAGAGTAAATGCATGTATGAGGTGTGGAAAGGCGAAATTACTCCGCCACGTGTGTTGCCAAAAATGAAATTGAGAGAAATGTTTATTCATAGAGATTTACAAGGATAAACCGGAAATTTGCATTAAGCGGTCCGGGCGCTTAAGGGAGGAAATGTGATATTCAAAATTGCTGAAATTTAATTGAGTACGCAATATTTATTATTCCGAATCATTCCCGAAAATCAGCTGCTTTAAGGATTGCTGTTAAAACCTTCGATTCTCTTTTGGTTTGAGAGAGAAGGTCGTTTAGTATTATGATTCAATGATTTAATTTCATACCTCCACTAATTACTTTGCGGACCCTGTTTGTGGTTCAAGCAGCTAGTTATAAAAGATCATAAAATAAAAATATTTCAAACTATAGCTGGTTCAATGATGGCATGGATTGACAAAGATATTTAAAGTAAGTACGCCGGGTGTTTAATTGAGGAAACACGATATTCGTACTAGTGAATATAATTTAAATTTATACAGTCGAACCCCGGCTATTAAGCGGCCTCCCATTAAGCGGCCACCTCAGTTACTGAAGTCACGAAGCTACTTTTAGTAAAACACTGTTATTAAATCCTCTTTTAAGCGGCCGCGGCCACCTTTTTACCGTCCCGATGAGCGTTTCTGTTTTTACCTCTATTTAGCGGCCAGAAAGAATGTAATATACGATGTTTGGTTTTGTTTTCAACAAGCTCAGACAGACCGGAGTAAAAATAAATAAACTTACGGCCTCTATTAAGCGACCAACCTCTATTAAGCAGCCAGTTACTTTTTCCCCGGAGGTGGCCGCTTTATGGGGGTTCCTCAGTATATAAATCCCAAAATTTAACTTTTCGTGTACTTTTGAATTAGAATTCCTATGCCAGCAATGTTGATTCCCAGCAAATTCCATTGTGATTGCAGCAAGTGATCGACCAAAAGCTCTCCAGTGTTACTTTGAAGTGACTAACTGCTTCTTTCTTCTCCCTTCGTCGCACTCGCCGCGATATTGGATGGAGTATTTTTGTCGACGACTTGACGTCATCCGTTTACGTCACACGACATTAGGCTAACATTAATTTTGGTCACGCAAAATGAATGCCATTTTGCGCAACTTTTAGGACTTATAAGATCCGTCCATTTAAAGCTCACAAGCTTCAACTTCCGAATCATGTCTTTAAAACTTTAAATTTTCGAAATGGCCAAGTATTTTTTTGCTTCATATGCACTTAAAAATTCGGGAACAGACCAATATCCTAGTTCTTGTTTTTTCATATTCTAGTTTTATTTTCTCGTTGGATCGCGAAAGTAAGAATGTCTCTTTATAGCACTCAAGTTTTGGCTCTCAGCAAAAAATTATGGTTTTTAAGTGAACGTCTTTGATGAGATCGCCCACCACTAGCTTATAACTTCCTTCCCTCTTTTCAAGTTCCGTCTTAGCTTTCAGTATACATTCTGTAGTAAAACGCACGGCGCAAAACCATTGAATCGTAGCGAGTAATAAGGAGGAACGAGACATACATATCTTTTACTAAAATATTATTTTGCCACATTTAGCAAATATACAGAACAAAGGTTTTGCCAAACAAACGCAAGGACTACTAAGGGCTTGGATTCCCTGAAAATGTCGAGAAAATGGGTATTTGTTAACTTAATGTAGACATGGTAATGCGAGCTTTACAGATCGGAAGCGCTTAAGTGGTGACTTCTTTACACCTGTGTGCAAGGCGACAATCAAATGTTTCTTCAATGTTTTTTTATATAATTTTCTCTTTCGATACTGTAAGGTAGATTAGTCCAAAATTTAGGCCTTGACAAAGCATATATATATGAATTATTGACCAAGCATGAGGCCAAGATGGCGGGATATTGGCCATGGAAAAAAGAATGTAAGGGCGAACTCATTCTCAAAATGTCTTACACATCTTCGAGGTTAACAACCTCCTCAGTTGCTGGGGCCTTCGTAAGCAGTCTATCAAAGTCTTAAATTTGCGATTCTCTTCCAATATCTATCACTGGTTCAACAAGCTTTCCTACTTTTAAGAAAAAGATTATTGAACTTTAAATTAAATGATAGAGAACTGACCACTGGGCCGCACACGTACAGCTCAATTATAAATATATTGATAACCAGAATTGGCCTCCCTTATGAGCCCGGTGGTTTACTGGAGGTCTCCTCACCCTAAAAGTCTGCATATGAGCCTAATGGCCCATCAGGCCGGAGTTTATCCCGGTTTCCGTAGCATGAAGCGACTAAGAGTATTTCTACTCCTACTGAAAATGCAATGAGGGTAGTGAGAGTAAAGTGTCTTGCCCAAGAACACAACGCAGTGCCCCGGCCAGGGCTCGAACTCGGACCGTTCGATCCGGAGTCCAGCGCACTAACCATTAGGCCACCGCGCCTCCTCACCCTACTTCTGTACAAATTGTACATAATTATTCTTGTTATGTGGCAAATAGATGATGATGATGATGATAATAATAATAATAATAATAATAATAATAAAAGAGAAGTACTCCCTAAACAAGTCACAAAAGAACCATCAAGGGAGCTGTTTGAGTCATACTTACGTGACGTGGACTTGAAGAGATTGAAGTAATTTCTTCGATATACGAATTCCCAGGACAAACCACAAACCAAGAACAAAACGTAAATGCACACAGAGGCTATTAATAGACGCCGACTGGCTGTTGAGTAGATTGACAAGACACCCACAGTATCCGTGGCAGATCCTAAGGGCTGAAGCATTGAAGAGTTATTTAATTTAAGGTGTTATTCAATGCCAATTTTGTCATCAATAAAATAGATCAAGAAATGCTACAAACTAGAGATTCAAGACCCTTCGAGGGGATTCCCATATGAAAGAAACGGGTAGGCTCGTCGTCTCACTTTGGGGTGTAACGTTACGACCCGTTCTGTTCAGAGCAGAACGCCGACATTTTTTGCCGTCATACTCTTCCTTATAGTATGTAAATTAAACAACCTGGAGTCGGAGTTCTTCTACACTATAGCTACGCAACGCTATATAGTTTTGTCCGAGTTCTGAAGCGTACTGATTCCAGGGGCCCGTTTCTCAAAAGCCCCGGAAACTTTTCGGTATCTTAAAACAGAGAAGTGCGATAGGCTTGAAACAACTTTGTATGAAGGGAACCTTTGTTCATATTTAATGTCATGGAATTTTTTTTCGGGGCCTTCGAGAAACGGGCCCCAGGTTCGTTGAGGGACGTTATATTGCATCCGCAACAGGGATGTTCTTCGTGCCTTTGGGGAGGGGGCTGAATCGTGTTTTAGCCCTGCTTAGGGCGTTTCATTTGAAATCTTCACTGTTGTTACATATTATGGTATCACATTGAGGTACAGTGGGGTCATGCGAGCTGCGGGCTGGTAGATAGGGACCGGTTTGGCGACCAATGTCTCATATCACTCGTCAATAAAGACGTCTACAATGGTCTTTCTTAAGGTAAACATGAATTTGATCCACGTCCTTAAATATGGATTCTGGTACCTAAAAAGGGTTTTACTGATCACCCCTGTCACTCTGAGAGAATCCTGTTCACATTGATCAGAACACAGGATGATAAGAGTAAACGAAAGGATCTTCCGTGAGATCACACACTCGGTGTCAGTTCATAACCAGCTTGACGTATAGTAATGTACGACTCACCTGAAGTGGACCTATGTAATGTTTCATTGTTCTATCCAAGCGATGCGAATTGGCGAGGTATTTTGAAAGACATCCATTCTTCGCAGTGAACTGGGGGAAGCTTCTATCCACTAATGCGACTCCGTATTCTAGTGAAACATCGAGAAGCAGCGCCACTCGGAAATGATTGTTTTTCAATTGCTCCAGGTAATAATAAGCTTTATACCTGTCCAACATCACACCTTCAACTTCACCTGCTTGTAAACTTTCAAACATCTTCGGCCCTGATTGGTATGCTGTGAAAATCAAAGAGCTAATGATATCGGAAAGAAAACGGATTAAATGACGGGTGTTGTGATTCGCTAATCATCTTTCCGGCATTCAGCTGCAAATTCATATATTATCGATCCCTCCGTCTATCACTCAGTACCTCTAGTCCCTCTCCCTCTCTGTCCTCGTCTCCCTCCCTCGCTTTCTCCACCCCTCCGTCCCCCTCTTCGTTTCTCGAGACTAGATTATAAGCAAGGGATGTTTTTATTTATTCTCTAATTGATGTAATTAATAGACAAAAAAGCTAGACATATTAGAGCCTTTGTATTTCTAACGCAAAACAACGCGAAAGAAAAAGCGAGCGAAAGAAATTTTTTCTCGCTCCTCGTCCCCCAACCCGTCGCGCCTCCCGTTTGGCGCTGGCGTCCAATTATCTGACGATTCATTTCTTTTCCTGCGTTCAGTAACTATGGAATAAAAATACGAGAAAATAGAGAGAGGGCTGTGAACAGTTTATAGATAAAATGAATGTTTATGTACTTCTTACAAACAGAAAAAGCATTGTAAGAAAGGTTACTCAATAGTTACTTGTGACATTCGCCCCTTGAAGTCTGGCTGTCTTCTCAGCTGCCGATCCGTCTAAGGCCGCGAGCTAAAAAAAAAAGATAAAACGAAAGCTATTTTATATGTTCAAGACCTTGTTTTGTCAATTTTGTACAGTTTTACAGTTTTTTTTTGAATTTGTATCTATGTCGAGATGCTTTCCTTAGATTTTGCTCACTAGAATTTGTTAAAAAAAAACTAAATTAGGAAAATATCACTGTAAGGGATGAAAAACATGCATATGCTACAGTTATAAAGGTTAAAAATACAGAAAGTATTTCGTCAAAATATGCCCTACGGGTAATTTTTTATAATTCTCACACATAACTTACATACGAGCAAGTACTCCTTCTTTCACGCAGTCCCCTTGCCTATAATCAGTAGCAGATAAGTTGTGGTGGATTACGCGTGCAACCAGTCGTGATTTTTCTCCAAAAACCGCGAACAGCGAACGTAAAACTGGCGCGATTTACAAGCCCCAGGGATACTCACGGATGGCGTCTTCCCTCTTACCGCTCGTGCGTCGTACTATTTTCGTGTAAAGCGCGTTCCCGTTTTGGAGACAAGTAAGACGGCTGGCAGTCCCAGATTTGCTAGCCAATCAAAACGCGCAAAAACAGAACGATTTATGAACTCACGTGTTTTCCTTGAATGTTTTTGCAGTCAGAGGCCATAGACGAAACAGTAATGGCACTAGTCACAGCCCCAGTGAAAATGGCGATAAGACAGGAACCGGCCAGAATCCATAGCACGGAAAATACTCGGCCATATATTGTCCGGGGAACTTTGTCTCCATATCTGAAACAGTAGGTACATTTAGAACTTTCACTGTTTGAGAGGATTCCCATATTGAGCAATCGCTTGCGTTATTGGCGCGCTTTGACGGTCACACCTTCGCGTGCAATTACACACAAAGTAAGCTACTAATACACAGCTGCTAAGCCTCGAACGTCTTGTACAGGTACAGCTTCGCCACTTGTATTTTATGATGCGCACGTAAAAATACCAATACCAATATGCATGCTTAAAAATTAAAAGCAGTTGAGTCGCGTATTTTCTTTTCTTTCTCGCATGCGACAAGCTTACGCCATGACTACAACACGCTTTGCGACGTGTAAATCAACCTACCACATCCTTACGACAGACGCGCGCGCCTGTCGTAAGTTTGTCTCATGCGAGAAAGTTGCACCGTGTTAATCGCCCTAAATAAATATGCCGCTGATATACGTCATCCAAAGGGAAATATGCTTGCGAATAATCTTCCGGCAGGCGTCTCATTTTTTGTTTCCGTGATTTTTTGGCGCAAGAAGGAAATACAAGACATCTGCTAGAGGGCTTGCGAACAGCCCAACTGTCTGACACTAATATATATAGCCGGGTGTTCCACCTTTGACAGATGTGCTACCTTTGAGAGATATCTTTCTATAAACAGAGAGATATCTTTCTATAAACATTGGTGCCCGCTTTATAAATTTTAACCACCTTAAAGCTGTGTACGATTTGCAGAGGTGGCCGCCCATTGGAGTAAAGGGAGGGGGGAGGGGGGGTTAAGTCTGCATACGAGCCCAGTGGTCTATCAGGCCGCCGGAGCTTATCCCGGTTTCCGTAGCATGAAGCGACTAGGAGCATTTCTACTCCCCCTGGATGGGATGCTAGTCCATCGCAGGGTTACCTCCAGTACCCTGGAGGTAAATTTTTAATTTTTTAAATTTTTAATTTTTCGCCGGTACCCTGAGTAGAGAGGAACTGTCAGATTAAAGTATCTTGCCCAAGAACACAACGCATTGCCCCGGCCAGGGCTCGATCCGGAGTCCAGCGCACTAACCATTTGGCCACCACGTCTCCCACCATCGTAGAGTGGTGTCGCACTATATATAGTTTTTAGCGGCCTCCGCTAAAAAGTGAGACAAAATACTAATTCTAGTACGGCAGCGACAAACTCCGACACTTAGCGGACTTCAAACAAAGGTAGAACATGAAAACAAGAGCGGTACTTATTCCATCCTCGGAAACCCAGGGCTTCAAAGGGGATGGGAAGGGAAGGGAGAGAAAGGGAGCGGGAAAAAAAGGAGAGGGGAGGGGAGGGAATCCCCTTTCCCTTCCCCTCCCCTCCCCCCTCCTTTTTTCCCGCTTCCAGTCTCTGCCTTCCCTTCCCGTCCCCGTTGAAGCCCTGGGTTTCCGAGGATGTACTTATTCACGTTTATTAATTTTCTTGGCCTTACCCGACTGTTGTCATGGTAACAAGGGCCCACCAAAATCCCTCGGATGATCCCTTTCCAAAGGATGATGGGAAGTCTTGTTTGTTGGTTCTAGATTCCTTAAAAGGAAGGACATTCTTGTTAATAGTGTTTAATGGTATTGCATGTAATGTCTGTAATTCATCTAACCAGGCATTTATTTCTCTATAGGCCAAAAGAACTTCAGGACGCGCTTACGGTTCTACTTATTGGTCTTTAAACAGCCTTTATCAGTTCGGGAGTATACCAGTTTGGGAGAATTAAACAATAGCTTAGGCATATAAACTGGGTGCAAAGCACCCCCGTCGCGATCAACGGTTCTCTGAAATGTTTCTATCCATGATATAGTGAGATACTTTAAATGCAGCTAACCACTCTCATTATACTTCCAGCGAGCGCAGACTGCGTGACCTGTAGCCTGTTGTAACTAAATGTCATGAGATCTGTAGGGCCATTTCATTTTATATCCACACCTCCCCCCCCCCACCCCCGCACCATTGACGAGATTTTCTGAAGGGACTTCAAAAGTCATTTCTGAGGGGTATATTCAGTCGGCATTCGTCGATCTTTTGAATATTTCTGAAGGTGAAGGGAAAAGTTGGCTTCTTTCTAAAGGGGTTAAGAAAAATTGGGTTATTGGCATCATGTCGGCACTAACATGGGGGGGGGGGGGGGATTTTGACTCACCTCATAAATAGGAGGGGGGAGTGGATACCGTAAAATTCCGGTTATAAGCCCCCCCCACTTATAAGCTCCCCCAGTTATAGGCCCATCTACCTGGAAACAATAAAATACATCCGGTTATAAGCCCCCCTCCGCTGGATGACAGTACTGAACAGGGCTAAAATAATGTTGCTCTATTATGACTTTTTAACTTAAAAACGTCCTTCGATCAACACTGCCGTGGCTCGTTTCGAAACGTTTTTTTATTCCGCTTATAAGCTCCTCCGGATATAAGCCCCTCCGCTTATAAGCCCACCCAAAACCCCTTACGAAGTTGTATAAGCCCAGGGCTTATAACCAGAATTTTAGCAAATTGATTGCAAGGCTGGTACTACGGCAAAAGGGCAAATTTATTGGCCAATATTTCAACTAGCAGAGCTAGTCTTCTTCAGGGCTGGGCCAGTACAATGTGAAACTAACGTCTCTAAAATTCGAATAGGGATATACATACAATGGCAGTTAATGTTTAACTACATGTAGGATATAATGAAATAAAATACATAACTATATACAACGCTAAAAAATGTAAAAAATACCAGAATAGCCAAAACAAAATATAAGAAAAATGGGAATAACATGCAAATATATAAAAGATGAAAATAAAAATGAAAATAAAATAAAATAAATTGACTAGTTGATGTTCATTCCGTCGATTGATGCCATGTGGTGTGAGTGTTTGACCTTTTTCTATAAAACAAGCTTCTCTAGCTTTTCTACGAGAAGCATTGTTCGTGGGTTGAAGTTCGAGAGGAATGAGTTTCATGTCTTTAATAGAGTGATCCGGCAGGTTGAAATGTGTAGGTACTGCTGCTGTAGCGTTAGCGTGACTAGGGTTATTTGTGGCTTGTCTGTGGTCGGTGAATCGTTCACGAAGTGTACGCTTAGTCTCCCCTATGTATTGTTTCTTACATTTCTGACATTCTATCATGTACGTTAAGTTTGTGGATTTGCAATTTATATGTTGCTTGATTTCCCGTACCTCTCCCGTGTTGCTGAATGTGTACGTTGTTCTACCATCTTCTATGTGGGGGCAGGTGAGACATCCGTGTTTGGAGTTGCAGCGGAAAGTGCCATGTGGTTGGTTGGTTGCAGAGTTTGCTGGATTTTTGAGTTTTGCCCGAACTAATAGGTCACGGAGATTTGGTGAACGCCGATAAGCCACAACAGGTGTTTCTTTGTAGATTTTTTGTAAGCGTGCTGTTGAATTGAGAATGGGTTGTTTCTTCTGCAGTATTTTGTTGATGTTAGGTAAGGCTGGGTTCGGGGAGGGGGGGGGGGGGGGGTACTTGGACCAATCTTTGTTGGGTATGTGCCGCTGGTCTCTCAGAACCCCTACCCCATTATAGTCATATTCTATGGCCAATTATGGACCCCATCTTAGTCACTTTTGGGTAAATGTAATTTTCACGACCCCAACTTAGTCACTTAATGGGAGCCGTTTGTCAAATATTAAACAACAGCAATGAATACGGTAACATTTTTTTCGGCGAATCTTTCCGTTTATAAATCACAACTTGCCAGATTTTTCTTACTCTCGAAATCCCGCAAAGGTGTGACCCCATTCTAGTCACCCTATAAAAAATGCTAGAAAAAGCGGCGCCATTATAGTCAGTCCCGTCGTGAAAATGCGACTCCATTCAGCGGCACATCCCCATTAGCCCATTTATAGGAAGTGCCCCCCCCCCCCCCGGGGGGCTGGGTTATTGGTGATTGTGAATGCGACTCTGCTGGGTTTTTTGATGTCATGACTTTGTTCTTTCAGAGTGTCGTTTCTAGGAATGAGTTTGGCTCTTGAGATTTGGCCTCTTACGAAACGGGGTTTATATCCTCTTTTTGAATGAGTTTGGCTCTTGAGATTTGGCCTCTTACGAAACGGGGTTTATCTCCTCTTTTTGATGAGTTTGGCTCTTGAGATTTGGCCTCTTACGAAACGGGGTTTATATCCTCTTTTTTACGGTATATAATTGAATGGCCCGTAGGCGGAAATACTTACCAGTGCCCATACAGAGATTCCCGAAATGCCCGACAGCAAGAAAATCACAGCGACAACAGGCCAAGTAGACAGGATTGTTCTGGTAGTTAATTCCTCAATCTTCATCTTACAAGCATGATAATCGATCACCATCGCTAGACCAGGCGATGCTACAACTGGCAAGAGCATGACGCCATTTTTCGAGTTCGTCAACTCCTCGGTCAGTGACGAAGAGAGAGAAGGTGTGATTGGCACTGCGACGTCCGCGTTTTCGTCTTTAATGACCGAACTCAAACGGTCCTCGGAGAAAACTTCTCTCCAATGGACCATTTTCGTGTTGCAATGGTATTGGCGAAAACAATGACTTACGCCCGCCTGCACGAAATCGTAGAGCATCCCGTGCCACTTCGTGCTGTTAGCTTTAACGTATGGAGGGTCGTGTAGGAACACTACGGTAAAATTCGACCTCGATTTTTGACAAGCTTCAAGTGTGCTTCTCGTAGCTGTAACATCTGCGGTCGTATAGAGAAAGAAAGCTAGCAATGCCAGCCGTGATGTAATATTGAAAGAGGTCTTTTTGAAAGCCATTTTGCCTTTGGATCAGATTTCAAGTGAGTATTTGTCGAGACTTGTCACGCAATGTCTACCACCCAGTGTAGTGTGGGACAAGAGAAGGGATTTTGGGATGGTGTGAACTTAATTAACGTTCCGTCTAACTCCTGATCCCTGGGTAATATATCATATAAATCCTATAAAGAGCAAAGCATAGAAACTAAAAACCGCCTAAATGGCAGGAAATCCACCCAGAAACCTCACCGAAAACACAAGATAAACGACTGAAGTGAGGTAAGATGCTTTTTATTCCAAACTCGCGGATATTTTCAGATGTAATGCAACCGTTTTCCTCATACAAATTAAATCCCTTTATTTCCAGTAGGTTGCATAATAACAGACAACAAATACTCATTTATCCAGCTTGGGCTATCTGTGGAAAAAGTCGAAAATATAAAAAAAAATGAAATAAATAAGAATATATGTGCATGTATCACACTATGTGATGCACCTCATAAACATAAGGAATTAGACCACAGGTAGCCCAAGCTCAGTATGTGAGCGTCCTTGTTATCCGGCCGTATCTCATTACGAAATATTCAAATAGCGACAGGTATTCTTGCTATTTCTGATGTTTTTATAGCGTTTTAGGCATCCTAGCTGCAGAAAGTGGATTTTTCCGAGCGGGGTGATTTTCCACCAGAAGAAGCGAAGCTTTTAAAGCTGCTTAAGGAAAACCACCCCGCTCGGAAAAATCCACCTTCAGCAGCTAGGACGCCTAAAACGCTATTAAAACATCAGAAATAGCAAGAATATAGCTAAGGTGAGTGCAAACAAAAACTTTATTGCTTATTTGAAACATTTATGGGCAACAGAAATATTTTCCATACAATCTCTTAAAAAGTAGACTTTCACAAAGTCCTTCGACGCGCGGTTTAGGTATGTCGCGGTCGTCGCTTCGCGACTCGCTGCGCGTCGCTTCGCGACGCTTTTCGGCTCGCTACGCTCGCCAAAAGAGGGCGACTTGGTGCAAGTCTACTTAAAAAGGTGCGTGACCGTAATTATTAACTACGAGATCCTAAACAACAGCGGTACAAGTCAATACATTCGCTATTTGAATATTTCGTAATGAGATACGGATAACACGTAATGAGATGCGGATAACACGGACGCTCACATACTGAGCTTGGGCTACCTGTCATTAGACTTTAAATTTGGTCATTCTGAACTTGTTGCGAAGAAAGACAGACGATATAAAGCTCTGTGGCTGTAACGAGAAACCGGTTAAATTTACGACTTAGTTGTCATTTCATATCAAGAAAGAACGCTCACAACATAACCTCGCCATTGCACTCACATCATAAACAAAATTTAAACAGAGCACGTGAAAAAAAGATTTGGGACTCAAGCTGCTCAAGGGGAAGGGAGGGAGAGGGGCGATTTGGAAAGTTGTGCGTACCTCTGGAAAAATCCTGGCTATGCCCCTGGTACTTGTAAACTTTCTGATTTGATCTCCGATTTTGACTCGGTAATGACACTCAGTCAACGTCGAAACGTACGTCGTCGGTTGAACGATTTTTGAAAGTGTTTAAATGGCGAATAACTAGTGATTAAATCTTGCTTTCTTTTAAAGTCAACAAAGGTAATACACTCTTTTTTTTATAAGAACCTTTTTTATAAGAACGTCGAGGCTGAGATTTGCCCAAATTTTAAGAACATGCTAAGAACATACCCCAGGCTGAGAGTCGGAGAACGACTTTATTTTGCCCATTTGTTTTAATTTTTTGTAAAATGAGCAGTATAAATAAATGCAAAACTACTGTGGTCCAACAGGAGTGCTTTAAAAGAAATTTGTCCGCGGCACCAAATCACAGGGAGCAGGCCGCGTAAGCATGTCAAGAGCAACTTCATACTACATTCGGTGAACAATGCTGTTTGATACGTTTTCTGGTTTCGTCCGTATTGATTTAATGAAATACTATGGTATGGAACCTAAGAACGTCTTAAGAACATTTTCAGCCTCCAATCGTGAAAAAAATAAGAACGCTCAGCCTCGGCCCAAAATTAGACGTTCTTATATATATAAAAAAAAGAGTGTACACGCCCGCACTCTCCAACTAAAAAGAGATTTTCAATTCGAAAGCTGGCGATGCATTGCCATACCCAAAATGTATAGTGTAAGCCAGACTAAAACTGCAAGGGACCGCAAACGATAATGCTGCTATTCGTAGGATCTACTGAGAGATCTGATCAGCAATAAAATGAAATAACAGTAAACTGCAAGCAAGGCTAATCATATTACGTGAAACTCATTTTATTGTTTATTGTTTATCGTTTGCGGTCCCTTGCAGTTTTAGTCTTATATTTTGCTTTGCGAGACTCACCGTGACACTGTGAGTTTCTTGTCTCCCGAAACACGTGATGTGGCAACGCGTGATTCGCACGGGGGACAAGTAAGTTCAAAGTACGGAACTTGATACAGTGTACGGGCAAAAAAAACGGAGGGAGAATCGTGTATTAAAAGTCCCCCGCTCCCGCTCCTCTCACCCTTCGTGAATCACAATCATTCATTTTACATGAAGTGGGGTATTGTAGCATTTCAAGATGGCGGCTAAAATTCGTAAATTATGAATCGAATGGGGATCGAATGAAACGATTCTGATCAGTGATCTTGAACTTAAAATGTCGCTGCGAGTTTGGTGTGCTTTGCTTACCGCTCAGCTCGGTTTAGGAGCGTATGGTGTGATTGTCACTAAGTTTGCCAAGGGTAGCAAAGCAGACCCTTTGGTGTTTTGCCTGTTACGTGACGTCGGGGCTTTTCCTGTTATGTTGTTTGCCGCTTTTCTCATCGAAGGAAAAGTTGCCATGCCTACTCTGAGGTGAGGGAACGTTAGTCAGATTTAATTTCAAGTGGATAAGTAATGGTCTTCAAAACAAATTAAGAGAAAAACACATTTTTTCTGACAAGCAAGAGAAAAACATATCAATATTGGCTTCGAAATTGCTTTGATTTCCTTGAACGATGGCTTTCGTCTTTCGAGAATTTTCTTTTCTATATGGTTGTATTTTCTCTAACGTGTACTAATCGAACCGTTTAGTAATCAAACTTGATCAAATGATTGGGCTCCACTGGATACTGGATTCAGTATAATTGAACATAATCAGCGTTTTTATTAAAATGCGAATAATATTGTAATTTCCAAGAATTTACTGTAGTTTTTAAGTTGAGCTTTTATCAAAATCCAAATAATACCTGCATTTCACCACCCTCTCTAAACGCATGCAACTCTGAATTTTTATGCAGTGGCGGATCCAGACCTTCACCTAAGGTGGGGGAGGGAGGGGTGGGGAGGGTGCTTTTGAAGGCTTGACTATGAATGTTGAATTCTGCAAAGATAATTCCATCAGTTCAAAGAAAATGCGCTATTTCCTAAAAAATAGGGGGGGGGGGGGGCACAGGTGCCCCCATCGCCTCCCCTGGATCTGCAACTGCTATGAGTTGCGAGAATAAACAGGAATAAAGGGAAACTACAGTTTTTGACATATATGATATCAAAGAAAACATGTACACTTAACCTAATCATTCTACTTGCAACCACACACATATGGTGCCCAGTGACAAAGGTTAATTATCCAATCACACACTGCATGTGCACAGTCCAAAACTCGACGTCTCATTGGTAGGTTTGCCTGGGGAATCTTGATGACCCTACGTGGATTAGGTGACACAAAGCCATAATTTTGCCTAGGGAAATACAAGGTTTATTACACACTGAATGGGTGATCAAATCTTTAAGAAGACCTTTCTAACTGAAAATCAGATTGTGATAATTATGTGAAATAGGATAAATCCAATGACTACAGGCTGTAACTGCAATTATCTGACTCAACGAAATCAGTTCATCCAGGACTCAGAAAAAAATGGTTTTGTGAGGGTTCGTCAGTTGAAGAGCAATGTGAATAATGTTGACAGCTCATATTAAATTGATGACCACCAGCATCACAGTAAATGTTGATCCACTGTACGAAAATAATTATGTCAATTTGTGCAAGTTTTAGGGCAAAAAATGACGTGACGGTTGAAGAAATATCAGCTAAGTTAATGTCCTCTATTGGAAACTAGATTGAGTGGTCCCCATAAAAACTCTAGCCCCAAGGGGGGTACTCGAAGGATACATGACAAGGGGGAGGGGGGGGGGGGGGTCTGACGTATTTTTTTGGGGTTGAAAATTTACACCCTCTGTACTTTTTGGGGTCAAGAGATCTGGCACATATTTTTTTAGGTCTTAAAAAATACGTGTTTTTTTTGGGTCATATCTTTCTCTAGGGCAGGAGTAACATTACAAAAATGCTACTTGGGAGAAAGAGGGGAGGGAGGGAGGTAGGGAGGGAGGGAGGGAACAAGAGTAACCTTTGATTGACAAGCTTGGATCCTGTTCAGGGGGTAGTGGCAACACTACTTGTCACTAATTCACGATCTGGGCCTTCTCATGGCTTGTATTGCAATGATTGGATTAGATACGACTCTTCAAAACTAAAAAAGTGTCATGTTTTGTCTTTCTTGTAGAAGTATCCCGCTGCTGATGGTTCTTGGCCTTACAGGCATGTTCACCACCCAGCTGCTCTATCTCCTTGGCGTGTACTTAACAACAGCCAACATGGCTGCTATGTTTCAACCTGCTGTTCCTGTTTGGACTACTTTTCTGGCCATGATGTCGGGAGTAGAGCCACCTCCAAGGTTAACAAAGTTACATGGTTGGGCCAAAATTCTCGGCATACTTTTAGCAGTTACTGGAGCTGTTACAATGACCATAGGAAAATTCCGAAGGAATTCCAGTGAAGAATCTTGGTTAGTGAGTGGTTCATCTGTTGGGAGTCAGTTTCTCGGATGCATTTGTCTTTTTGTGAAAACCTCGAGTACAGCTGTGTATTTCATAATTCAGAAGAAATATATATTTAATCAACCTCGATCAATGTGGAAAACCCAGCCCATGGCCCTCACTGCCTGGAGTTACTTCTTTGGTGCGGTATTTCTAGCCTTCGCTTCATTAATCTATGTAAACCAGCCAGAGAAGTTTACAAGTTTCTCCAAAGAAGCCTTGTATTGTTTAGTGTATGCAATTTTCATTACCTCCACCATGTGCTATTTACTTCTTTCGTGGTGTAACATGCAGGTGCCGCCAACTATTGTCGCAGCATCCTGGCCCCTTCAGGCCTTGTTCTGTGCAGTTCTGTCCTCCATATGTCTAGGACAATCACTGCAATTCTTAGAGTGTTTTGGTGGTAGTTTTATTGCTTGTGGACTTGCTGCAGTTTTGTGGTCAAACTACAAAGAAAAAAAAGAATTATTGAGAAATCAATTTAAAAAAGAACCAAAGACAACTTGTTAGAAAGAGGTTAAATTAGCTCAGTTAGCAGAAAACAAGGTAGAGTTGAACCACTGCTGATGGTCTACTCAGTGTAGGCAGTCGCATCCCATATGATAAGTTGAGACTTTGTCATAGGCCTAGCCATATAACACCTCTCCTATGCCAGGATGGTAAAGTGGGGGGGGGGGGGGGGGGGGGAGGGGTCTCAATCACGAATCACAAGCATATTTTCCCTCAAATCATTGGCAGTAAGGTGTTTTCCTAGGGTGACTGAACAATGCTAGAACAGCTGTTAGATACTCAATTGTCACAAACTTTTATACTCGATTCACAAATCACAGTCTTCAAAATAAGAAGATCACATGTTGGGCTAGGCTATCAATTCACAGATCATGGTAAGATTTAAGCTCTTTTCACATGTCATGAATTTATTTTTGACCAAATCACACATCACGCATAACCCCTTTACCACCCTGCTACACCTGTACATGTTAGTTACGCTTTCTTGGGATCCAAGGTTGACTGCTTATCATATGGGAAATCATCTTTTCAAATGTTATTGCATCAGGTTTGTAGCCTGCATTGCAGCCAGACTTTACCAGGGATTAGTTCAGTCTTCAATTGCAACGCGGGCAGCAGGTTTGCTGAGCATGAAATGCACACTTTACCCTATAAGCAGGGTCTCTTTGATTCTTTCCTAGATAAATCCATTTTCAACTTGCTGAGTGACTTTGCTGGCAGGGTATTTTGAGGTCTTAATTTATTCTTAAGCAGACAGAATATGTATTATGGGGAACTAAAATAAATTATTAATATTTATTTTCATGCAATGTGTTGTGTATGATTAAAAGTAAGATTCTATACTTAGCTCTTATTAACCGAGCAGGTGGTCTGTATGGGAGAATCTTGACCGAGGTCGTGAGTACAGACCGAACGCAGTGAGGTCTGTACTCATGACCGAGGTCAAGATTCTCCCATACAGACCAACTAAGCTCGGTTAATAAGATGTATATTATATGGCCATGCAAAGTAGAAGACTTTTTTAGTTTCGGTTCTCCGTACTTGCTGACATTTTGTTAGTGAACGGCATTTTGATACAAGAGAAGGTTGATATCATCAGTGTGTATGTTTTCAACTTCTCTAGCCTCTTTAATCAGATGATAGAATATTCTTAGGGGTGTTTTAGTCGCTTTTAATCGTCCATGTTTAGTGCTTTTAACTTCTGACCTTGCAATTACCTTGCAAAATGAGCAAGCGTTCTTGTTACCTTTTTTCGCGTCAAGCTTTTGGTACTTCCATTTATTATTTTTTAGCAGAAACAAGACAAAGTTTTTGCATTTTCGTTTGTAAACTTCTCAACGTAATAACAACCAGTCTAGATGTCGTTCTAGATGGGAAAATCTAGACCGTGGTCAATATCGATTTTAGCCAATCAAATTTGCGAATTTGGTAGTTCCCAGTCCTTGTGAGACACAGCCATATAATAATGTCACTTACACATTTACTGGACGGTAAACAAACCCCTTTTGAACTCTTTTCACACACTGTAATCCACTGTGTACAGTTTCCTTTCAGTTTTTCCGTGCTATCTTCATATTTCTGCCTCAATGATTGATCAGAAGACTAAAGCTGAAGAACTGCAGGGAAGACCTGGTATTATTTCATAGAATTGGAAATTTTAAGGACTCACATTGGATAATTATACACAAGTCATTTTGAAAGTTTTAATACACATTTTTCTAGGTGTTTCCTCTACATACCCCTTCCTTTACATCGACCTGTGTCATATGAGGCCCTGCCAGGGTAAATTCTGACAAGTGACATGGTACACCCCCCTGGCAGGGCCTCTCATATGCCTCTTGCCTGAAAAAGATATCCCTTTAATAGTTCACTATTGGGTGTGCCCCTATAGTACTATACAGGGAGGCACCTTCTGTAAGGGGTACTTCTTTTAGGCTGTTCAAGGTATATGAAAATGTAGGGATTTCACAAGTTGTTTTGGAAACGCCCTTGAAAATATCTCAAGCACGTACTCAACAAACAGCTAATTAATTCACCCAACTTTTAAAGGTTATGGAGAAACATGTGAAAGGGGCCAGGTACCATTGGGACAAATTTTCATTTTTTTTCGCATTCCTTCTACAGAAGGCATGATTCTGACAGGTACCGTTTCCCAATTCAGATTCTGGCACCCCCAGAATAGGGTAAAATTACAATTCCAACACCTTGGGATAGAGTAAAATTGCAAATTATTCCAACAGCCTAGTTTAGGGTAAAATCGTGATTGTGACACCCCAGTTTAGGGTAGAATTGCAATTCCGACACTCCAGTTTCAGCTGAAATTGAGATTTCGAAACCTCCACGTAAGAAAATTTGAATTCTACATCCCAAGATGGGGTCAAATGGCGATTCCGATACCCAACATTTACTCTAAATTCGAGATTCCAGACAGGGTCTGTTAAGAACTTACTGAAATATGCCTTCCACAGAAGGGGGGGGGGGGGGGGGGTGGTGAGGAGGGGTGCGGATAAAAACTGGAATGTCCCATTCTCTATCGGAGGCACCAAATACATGTATGAAGCCATTCTTACTATTAAAATGAATTTGCCCCCACCCCCGACAGGTGCTTTTACGCGCACCCTTCGGACCCAGATCCTGCCTTGACGTAAAGTACACAATCGTTCAGCGTACATGAAGGGGCACAATTTTAAAAATGGCCGACCTGATGTAGCGGGAGGGTTGCGCTTAGCACTGATACACCTATAATACGTTGTTATTGAAACCTTCAACGTATAAAAAAATGTCGATGCGTGTTTGGTGTGCCTTGGTCGCCGCTCAGCTCGGTTTTGGAGCGTATGGTGTGATCGTCACTAAGTTTGCCAAGGGTAGCAGAGCAGACCCTTTGGTGTTTTGCCTGTTGCGTGACTCCGGGGCTTTTCCTGTGATGTTGTTTACCGCTTTCCTCGTCGAAGGAAAAGTTAGCATGCCATCTCTAAGGTGAGCTAGAACACAATAAACATGTTTTAACGCATGGCAAGCTTCCATTTCAAGCGAATCTTGACTTCGATGTCGTTAACAAAATTCGCCATAGAGACAAATGTTGGTTGTGAAGAATGTGAAGAAAATTGAGGTAAAATTTGTTTTGACACTGTTTGTTCGCTTTACATCAAAGGGCTCTATGTGCCTGCGACTGTTTTTGTTTTACGTTCATTAAATTATTGTTTATTTATACCTACAATCAGTGTCAAAATCTTGGTACATTTACTTTCCTCACTTAAAACATCAAAATATTTAGTAACTCCCCCTCTGCCCCTTTTCAATGTTGTGTAGCAGGCAAAAATTAATGTGTGGGATTGATGCCTATTTTCCTTACGAACTGAAACGGAATGCACAAGGAGTACGGTCACATTGTGCTATCCAACATTGGAGGGGGGGGGGGGGGGGGGGCAGACGGGGGTTGGTGTACCCCCGAATTTTGTCAAAGATTGCAGGCAATCATTGCTCCCTAGTCTGTATCTTTTGCATGTATTTGTGTTCTGAAACTGAGTTATTTTTCAACGACATGTTTTTCGCCATGTTTTGAGTTTAAGGATAGATAGCAATCTGGCGATATTTGTGTACATGTGAATATTAGATGTTGTCAGAACCTTGCACCTTTTCATTTTTATCACAAGCAACTTCATTAAAGGAATAAAATTGTTATTTCCTACATTTATTTCCTTATAAATATCTACAAAGATCATAGCATGTCATTTCACTCCTTCAAAAGGGCTGCACCAATTTGACATAACCAATTCATAGGTTATCAAAGTGCATGTACTTGTAAAAAGAACAAAGGTTTTACACCTTAAATGAAGGTCATAAGAAGATGTCTTATTAATAACTATTAAGTCTTACTTGACTTATAGCCATAACCCTAGGTGGGTATAGGGCCAGATTAGTCTTACTACTGGTGTTTTTTCTTTGTCTTTCTTGTAGAAGCATCCCTTTGTTGATGATTCTTGGACTTACAGGGATGTTTGTTGGCCAGCTGCTCTTCCTGCTTGGAATCTACCTAACAAATGCAAACATGGCAGCCATGTTTCAACCTGCTGTTCCTGTTTGGAGTGCTTTTCTAGCCATGATATCAGGCATAGAGCCACCTCCAAAGCTGGCAAAAACACATGGTTGGGCCAAAGTTTTGGGTATATTTTTAGCAGTTACTGGTGCTGTAACGATGACACTAGGAAAGCTCAAGAGTAATTCCAGTGAAGAGTCCTGGCTGATCAGTGGCATGTCTGTCAGGAGTCAATTTCTTGGATGCATTTGTTTTCTTGGCCAGACCTCAAGCACAGCTGTTTATTACATCATACAGAAGAAGTATATATTTAACCAACCATACTCAATATGGAAAACTCAACCCATGGCTGTCACCGCTTGGAGCTACTTCTTTGGAGCTATGTTAATGGCTCTTGCTTCCTTAACTTATTTTAACCAGCCAGAGAAGTTTACAAGTTTTTCCAAAGAAGCCTTTTATTGTCTGGTGTATGCGATTCTGATTACCTCATCAATGTGTTATTTACTTCTTTCATGGTGTAACGTACAAGTGCCGTCAACCATTGTCACAGCTTCCTGGCCTCTTCAAGCCTTATTCTGTGCAATATTGTCGTTCATATTTCTTGGAAAATCATTGCTACTCTTGGAGTTTTTTGGTGGCAGTTTCATAGTGTGTGGACTTGCTGCAGTTTTGTGGTCAAACTACAGGGAAGAGAAAGAATCAAGTGTACACGTAAACGAAAGCAGTACAAAAGATACGACTTACCATAACTTGAACTGGAAATTCTCAGAAGCAATATCTGAAGGCTACGAGGTAATCCCCAAAGACGACGACTAGTATCTGTGTACCCTGTATTTGTTTGTTGTAGTCCAGTAGTTGATCATAAATGCTACTTGTACCTTAGTTTACCCAGCAGAGATCTTTCAACATTCGACACAGTAAATACTCCTGTATCTCCAGTAAGCATTAACACCCTTGGGAAGGAGAGGTGGAAAGTTAATACTATGGCATTTGTATGTCGCTCGAACCATGACTAAGGGTGCTTACCATTAGTCAGAACTGGACGACCAGACTGCTATATCCAAGAACAGATTATTCCATTGTTAGTCAGATTTGTCTGTCCAATCAGTCAATGCATAAATAATAATTATACAGATTTAGCCAAGCCTAAAGGCTGAGTTACCTTGTTTTGACAGCTGTCAATTGACCATACATGTAACATGGATGCCCAATATCAAAGATACAAGCTGATAAGGCTGACAAATTGGCTGCCCAAATGGCTGCCATGTTGTGCATCGTCGTCCTTGTCATTGTCGTTGGGCACTCGTGCCTGGGATCCATGCCACTGGCCAAGTTGACCAGGAAAACTTGAATGCATGGTTCTCCTATTTCTATGCATGCATGGTAGTTATGGGGCTCCACTCTGCAGCCCTTTGGGCAGCTGGAGCTCCGCTATAATTATACAATCTTCTGGTAGATTTGTGGGAAAATCTTGTGCAAAAGATCCATTTCACATTCAAAACCACCGGACAAACCAGCCAGTTCTGACTACTGGTAAGCGCCCTAAGGCTCTGTTAGTAGAGGTTCAACTCTTTGTTATGAATTCACAGGCATAGCGGAAAACAAAGATCAGTTCTAACTAATACCCCATTCACACCAAAGCTTAAACATGTTTAAATGTTGTTTAGTTAAACGCGGTTTAAAATTGTTTTCTTCATGGAAGTTGCTGACTGATGTTTATCGACTTCAAATTTGGCACAATGAAAGCACAAGTTAGAGCATACTTGAACCCGATATAAAATTTAGTCTGTCAGTTGCCTGTTGCTGATTTTTTTTTTTTTAAATTTGCAAATACTTACTACTTACTTACAACATTACTATAATTACAAAATATAAATCACTAAACATTACACAAGGAGCTACTTTACAATACTCTACTTAACTAAGCTAATACTGTTAACATACATGTGTAACATCACTACTTATTGGGCTAACAATGCAATCAGAAATAACAAAACAAAAACATAGTTCATAAACGTTACCAGGAAAAAGGAAAATGAAAGAGAATAAAAGATATAGCAAGAAACAAAAACCAACTAAAGGTTTTGTATAAAATTCCATTTCTTAATATAGTTTTCGTATTTACCAGATTTGATAGCAATATGTTTTTCTAATGCTAATTTGTCGCGAACGAGAGATATGTACTCGTTAAACTGAACTTTATTTTTTAGGCCGGTGTTAACGTATAAAAAGTATTTGCCTAAGATAATAAGATGGTTTAGGGCTAAGCACTTACGAGGAGAGTCCAAAATACCATATGAGACATCTAAGTTCGAAAGATGGACACTTTTTCTACTATGAACATTGTACCAGTCTTGAAAATCGACCCAGAAAGATTTTTCTTGAGTACATTCTATAAAAAGATGCCAGATGGTATGGAGCTCGGAAGGGCAAAAAGGACAAGTTGGGGAGTCAACTTTCTTCATCTTGTGTAATAAGCTATTCGTAGGTAGGATGCGATGAATGATCTTGTATTGGGACATCATCATTTTGGTTTCTTTTGTAACATTAAAGGGTAAAAGATAAACCTTGCACAGGTTTTTCTTTTCTACTCCATATTCAGTAAGTTTCCTTTCCGCGGTGGGGGGAGGTAACTTTTCCAGCCTGTTGCTGATTTTCATTTTCTTAAACCTGGTTTAACTAAACATGTTTAGTTGGTGTGAATCAGGTATAAATCACGTAATATGTAGGTCCCCCCCATCCCACTGAAGATCATCAATTGGAAATTGTTTTTGTTGGGGCAGGACATCCCCAAAATTTTTAAAATACATGTAGGATGCTCAATAATTGAATTTCTGGTTGGGTTGGGGGTTGGGGGTGGGGGGTAACCAAAAGCCTTGCATTTTCTGCAACAACACAATATCATTTAAAGTTATATTATTTGTCAAATTAAATGTAGTGAAGTGGTTTGTAAGAATTCAGGTTTGCACTTCCATACAGTTAGTAATAAATCCTTATTGTAGTGGGTGCACATATTCTATTCACCTACATATATGTAGGGGAGTGGTTGTGTTCAAAAAATAATAAAAAAAATTGTTTTAGTTGATCATTATTATATTTGGAAAAATGAATAAACTATTATGGCAGAGCAAAATAATATATTATAGTTCCAGAAGTTGATAAGAGTTTAATTATGTGGCTTACTAGCCAGAGGCTTCTTTAAATGACCGTATAATTCAATAATCAAGTTTCAGCAGCAAATTTGGGCCTAGTTATTTACATCTGTTAACTGGCATAGAGCCCATTCATTTCGGCTAAGAGATATCAATGTATTCAACTATAACTGTGAATTTATCACACCTGAAACGAAGGATAAGAATTTTTTGAACATGGTGATTAAAAGAGATTAAATATAAGGAGGGATCAATTATTAGTAATGAAATGCACAGTAAAAGATGTAATCATAATGCATTGAAAATTACAAATTAAAATACAACTGGAATACAGTCATCTATGTACTTGTTTGTTACCTAGTATATCCATGGGCAGCACAATTTTTATGTAAAGAGTGGAAGGCATTCAATGGAGCGTATTCACATCACGTCATGGCAGCCATATTGGTGTTCCAAAAGAAAAGAAACGGCAGCCATATTCATTTGGTGTACCAAGCCATCCCACCGGGAATTAAAATCTATCAAAGTTCAAAAATTGTCTTTTGTTTAGGTAAACCAATATGGCCACTGGTCACGTGAGTGAATATGCTCTATAGACACTGGGTCATTTCTTGCTCTTCACAACACTCATGAAGAATCATATTCAAAATGTAAAATCAATTCAAGATAATTCTGTAGCAGTGAATGCTCAAGCCATCTTGCGTACATCACACTTCCTCTTATGACTCCATCGCTTATGATCAAGTGAAAACTAGATTGACAGATTTGCAAGCAGAAGCAGAAGAACAACCCAATCATAATGCTAGCTCTCAGGCCCTCTGAGTACTTCCTTTCTGCTTGCGACTCTGACAATTTAATTTTTGCTGGATTATAAGTGAGAAAAAACCTAATGCGTTGCCACAAGGACAAAACCATCACCCTTTGATTCACCATATTTGACAGAAAAAGTAACCCTTTTATATACCCATTTATATAGGCCGCTAAGAGCTATATATAGTGCAACACCACTCTACGATGGCAGGAGGCACGGTGGCCTAATGGTTAGTGCGCTGGACTCCGGATCAGGCGGTCTGGGTTCGAGCCCTGGCCGGGGCACTGCGTTGTGTTCTTGGGCAAGATACTTTACTCTCATAGTGCCTCTCTCCACCCAGGTGTATAAATGGGTACTGGCGAAATTACTGCTGCGGGTAACCCTACGGTGGACTAGCATCCCATCCAGGGAGGAGTAGAAATACTCCTAGTCGCTTCATGCTACGGAAACCGGGATAAGCTCCGGCATGATGGGCCACTAGGCTCGTATGCAGACTATACCCAATAGAAAATGGTACCCGTTTTACATAACCTACAACAGAGCTTGACTGCATCCTTTTTTGCAAACTATTTACGTGAGCAACTCCTTGATAATTATGTGTGTCAAGGCAAGGCATTCTGAAACGCTCTGAATTATACCCAATATAACAGTTTTCCCTACTCTTTTCCTATACTTCAACTCGTTAAGTCCCAATTTCCCTTGATAATATACCTGTCCTGCAACCCAAGGAAGGTCATGACACCTTTCAGGAGACACCTCTCCAGTAACCTGCAATCAGGTGAAACAGCGCCTAAACCCCGGCTTTAGCCTGGGTCAAAACTCCCCTTATAATTATTTGACTATAGAGAGAAATCCCCTCCCCCTATCTGCTCTCCCTTCATCGCAATCATCCTGATTCACACTGGTCCTCAACTACCAGCTGAATGCCTTGAACAGGCTAACTTATCCTGTCCCTTCAGATGGCTCATAATGGTTTAGATATTCCCGTCTTTGGCATTATATTGCAGCTACACCAATAATGCTGAGGTAAAACTTTGAGTACAACTTTGTTAAGGTTTTACCAGTGATTGCATTCAAATTACGGTGATGTCAAATTTTGTTGCTATGGCAACATCAAGAGTGGTCAAAGATACATTGGTTGCCAACAATTTTTTATATTGCAGTGATTTAACTTCATTGGTAAAACTTATACAAATTTGTTCTGGGGTGTATTGGTGTTTTGGTGTTCCAGCTGTTCCAGGCTGTTCCAGTGTTCCGGTGTTCCCTGGTTTTTGTACATGCCATAACGAGACTCCTCAACATGATTGGTAGAAACACCAAAGATGGGCATGTCTAGGCCAGTACTGGCCACCTAAGTTGGCATTAATTAGGAAGTCTGGGATGTGATAAGGGACGGACCATTATTTTCCTGGAGGGGGGTATCACTCCGGGAATAAAATCTGCAATTTTTTTTTAAATTTATGCACCTCTGCAAACAATTTTTTTTTTCAAAATCCACATATCATAGCAAGCAATTTATGTTGTCTTTTCAGGCCTGGCAAACAATTTTGTTTAATATTTTTGACACCCCCTCCCCTAGCCCTCGAGAAAAGTAGGCTTAGCACATTCACTCTCTGAAACAATATCCCACATAGGAAAAAGGCTGTAAAATTGGACGAAGCCTTCAAAGCCGGGGAGAAGCATTCCGGAATAAAACTTGGTCCGTTCCTGTCGCCCCCTCCCCTTAACTCCCTTCCCCCCACCCCCACCCACGATGCGACGAAACCCTCGTTGGGCAAATCCTGGTGTCGAGGCTTGCAGAAAACAAAGATGGCGGGCATTTTGTGAACCTTCCTTCCAGCAATGACCAACCGTTTTAATTGTGGAATACAGTTTAGCGTCTTATAGTTCTTAGGTTGGCTTTCAGCGTCTGACATGTTTCGCTCAGTGAGAAAGGTAAGCAAGGCGTTCTGTTTTGTGCACTTCTATTATATTTATTTGGTTTATAAGCACGAGGTTTGAAAGCAAGTTTTAACAGCGTATTGCATTGGTGCCTAATGTCAGCGTTTTTGTGCTTCAAGCAATAAAGAAATGTTTGTGCGTGAAAGCGTAAACCAAATGAAAGTTATAATATTACCTGCAAAGCACAGTATAAGCATTGAACAAAAAGCTTAATTGAAAGCAAACTATAAGAATCTTAACACTGTTAACACGTGCTTGTAGAATTCGACAAGAACTGAAGCATCTTGCACAAAAAAGTAACTATACAGCTCCAAGAGAACCTAAAACTAGTTTTTTTTTTATCAATGTATAGGTCAAAGTCACATGAATTATATATTAAGTGCACTTTCCTTCCCATGTCTTAATAACTACCCCTACCCCCCCCCCCCCCCCATTTTCCTAAGACACTCTGCCCCTCCCCATTATTTCCACCATTACTTATTTATCTATTAGGGGTGGCAAAGACCCTTCCAAACATGTGTCTTGCAGAGTCGTGCAGAATTTCAGTACTGCTCTTGAAGTCTCAAATTTCTTTGCAAATGCTTTCTTGGAGTCTTTTCCTTAGTTCTAAAAGGGCAACTTTGAAGTCCTCCTTGTTAAATTTAAAAATTGCACAAGGAGGACTGCAACTGGTCATACATGTAATTTTAATTTGTAGAATGTGTCAGTTACTGCTGGACTGGGAAATAGGTCTTTGTCTTCCATATACATGCTTTACACGTACATGTTGTACATCATGAGATTGGACAGTTACCTGAGTGTATTTTCTCGAATAGATACTTCTGGCATTTATTTCAAACTTGGCCTGGTGGGCCCGGCATTTATTTGACTCCTGCAGTTTATACGAACCTGGCTTTCATAAAGTAACAGTTTTTTTTTTCATTATTTTTGACAAAAATTTATCTGGCTTATGTGCCTACAGCCGAATATACATTAATTCAAAAACTCATTAATAATTCCTAAAGAAAATTCCAAGAAATTAATGTTTAATGAGTGTCTTTATATCTGATAAAGACACGGCTAAACTTTACGTCCAATTTTCTAGGCCAAAATAACCGAAATCTAAACATTAGTGCAAGAATGAGTTGATCTACATCAGAAGATTTTGAAGCCGTTCAATAAACTCGCAGTTTGTGTTTTGTCAAGTCTAAAACACTTGCTGCACCTCGTGTTTTGAACTTGATAAAACACTGCTGCTCATTTATTAAACATTACATAAATACTTGAGAGGCCTATTTTGAACTCCACCTTGGAGACCTGGCATTAATTTTGTACCCGGTGTTAAATCGAGAAAATATGGTACTTTTAAATATATAGATTTAGCCAAGCCTAACCTGAGACATGTCAAACCAAGCCAAATGGACAAACCCTCTGTCACTTTATAGGAAAACCTGATGCATACATGTATGTCAAATAAGGCTTTGGTACAGTCAGATGAGATGTGGATCAATCAGAGACCAAAGAATGCAAATGTCATGGTGAGTAATCTATAAAGTTTTATTTTAATGATTGAGCAATTTTTACTGATGAGCAGGCTCACCTTTGGGTCACACGCGCGAGTGATCAGCAAGCGAAGCGAGTGATGGAGAAGGAGTTCAGCGAGCCGCTGTCATCGCGCTGTCAAATATCAAACTTCCGGTGAAATTTAATTAGCTTATCGTATTCCTGTGGTTTCCGGGGTGGAAGTGAAAAAAATACTGAGATCGTTGCAGGCTCACTTTCTCGTGGCTTCGCCACTCGCGTTACGCGGCTTTGCCGCGCGTGTGTAACCCAAAGGTGAGCCTGCTTGCAGGCTACATTGAAAGTAAAATGTAATTCACATTTGCTTTGGTTTTGCATTACTATGCTAAATAAGTGATTGATTTAAAAAACTTGTCAGATGTGAAACCAAAACTAATTTGTTATGCGCTCGCACTCGTTTTCTACAATCTTGGACAAAACTAGTTGAAACATACGATTTTCACGCATTTCTCACAAATGTCTCGACTTGCAAGCGGGTTCAAAATATCTTATCCCCCTCCCCCCCCCCCCTACTCAATGTTGTTTCTTGAGGTTTGCGTTTCGACAGGCTTTGTTTTAAAAACACTAAAGCATTAACAACATTGAAATGGGGGGGAGGGGGTTGCAAAACTGAACTCTGTTGGCTAAATAAGTGGAAATTTGCTAAGTGTTTCAACAGTTTTGTCCAAGATTGTGTAAACGATATTTTGGCTAATAAGTAGAAAACGTGTTTAAGTTCTGCCATAAAACGCCTTTAGCTTTTTGTATGCTTCAAGTTCTTTACCACCAACTACTCGTTGCCACAACATGCCTTTATGAATCCACGGAATCATCAATTAAAATGGTTTTCGGAGGCTCGTTACCAATCGAGTCAACAGAACTTTCAATGATTCTACTCAGTCAGATTCTTTGCAAGGATTTCAATAGGAAATGGCTTTATTGAAGGGCTGATGCAAGTTTCCATCAAATGTCTGCATTCTAAAACTTCAGATAAAATACAAAGTTTGTTTTTTATGTGCGTCATTGATGGTAATTAGAACAATTTGTAACACTTTAGTCGATACATCAGTTATACATTCAAACGACCAGAGTATAATTCAGACAAATGAAGTCATAAAACGTACAGAAAACAACCCAAAACTTAACGTATTTACCATTCCATAGGAAAAGAACGAAAATGCATGAAGTTGCACGCGTTTTTTGAGTGGGATTACGTGAAAAGCAATGGCGTCACGCCATAACGTCTCAAGCGTGACAAAATGGATGCGGCGTGACAAACAAGCGGTTAATAACAGACTATTGCTAACGACTGTTTTTATGTACTTAATGGGACTTTTCTCTCTCAATTCGCACCAGTTACCCTTAGTTGTCTGCGGCAACTTTGAATTTGCGTAAACACTGTGATTCTGAACGATTAACAAAAGGATTTGCAGTGATTTGAACGGTTAACATATGGTTAACACCGATTAACAGCTATTAATGAAAGATACCTTGACATCTTCTATTATTTCAAAAGACTTGCCCGTTAACTGTTGAAAAGCTCTGTTAACCGTAGTTTTTCGCTTTCTTTGTGTTGATCATTCAAAGTTAATCGACTGGTGCACTATTTCATCTATTGCTTTCTAAATTCAAAGGGAGAAACAACATTTCGAGAATTTCGGGATTCAGTGTTAAAATCCTGCGGGTTAGCGCGGGATACTGTAACGTGAGACCTGATACCTGCCTATTTTTAAGTGAGCTATTATTGCAAAATGCCCTCTCTATTATAGTTTGGAACTAGATTCTTTGGTCAAATACTTTTTAAATGACTACAACACGACCACTGGTCTTCAAAAGCGCTTGCCCTACTCATAGTAGCATCTTCGACCGCCATAGAAAAAAAAGCATGTGTGCGCCATTGACATGAGAAGTCCCTATTTTGCCTGTAAAATTAAAATGAATAATATTTTTGAGGCGTAAATTATTTTTACAAAAGCAATTCGAAGAGTTTTAAATATACCTGGCTCCTTAGCTCACCAAAATCTCGCAATTCCTCAAAATTCCTGAAAAAGCAGCTTACACAATCTTGGACAAAACTAGTTGAAACATACGATTTTCACGCATTTCTCACAAGTGTCTCGACTTGCAAGCGGGTTCAAAATATCTTATCCCCCTCCCCCCCTACTCAATGTTGTTTCTTGAGGTTTGTGGTTCGACAGGCTTTGTTTTAAAAACACTAAAGCATTAACAACATTGAAATGGGGGGGAAGGGGTTGCAAAACTGAACTCTGTTGGCTAAATAAGTGGAAATTTGCTAAGTGTTTCAACAGTTTTGTCCAAGATTGTAGCACTTCATTCTAGCTGCTTGTATCTGCTTTGCGTTTTGATTGGTTCACATTCTTTTGCTAGAATGTTAGCTTTGGTTTTCGTCACACATCACTAGTCTAAATAAAAAACTTTGTATGCTTGCATGTTCAGTGCAATTTCATGAGTCTTTTATTTGAAGAGTTTTTGAAAGGAAGATAATTTCTTGATTGAAGTTATTAAGGGTGGTCATGGCTGAGATGTGGAAAGTGCCAGCATTTGGGGCTGTGTTCCATCTTCACCATAACAGTGAAGATGCAGGAGGCGGGACTTACAGCTTATTGTCCTTATCCGAGAAGACTAGAACATCTAACCATTTGCAACGGCATCCCATTGTCCTCAGTTACATGACTGTATTTGAAGACCCTGCATTAGTGCTGGTCTAGTACTGGGGCAAGTGCCTCGAAGGTTAAATACTCAACATCTGCAATCAGGGGGTAATAAATATTCAAGAAATTTTAGCAGAATGGATGATAACTAACAGCAAGCCATACTTCATAAACAAAAAGAAAAACCAGATGAGTCATCTTTTTGTCAACCCCCTACCCCCTTCACAATATTGGCGGACAAGGATATCACAAAGGAGAGGGGATGAGAGAATTCATGCTTTTGGGGACAGGTTTTTATCCTGGGAGTGTCTTGACAGTACTATTTTACTATTTTACTATTTTATTTGTCCTTGATTATGAATCCAGCGTCCACAGCTTTTATGCCACTCTCATAATAATATTATTATAATTATGTAACTTGAATTTGTACATTAAATGCTTAATAAATAATTATTTGCAATATGAACCAAGGCTGTCTTTTATCTTTTAGGACCTTTATTCCTGACAAAGTGGAAGACAAGCAAGATGCTTTACATGTAGACTGAACCACATGGAGGAGTAAAACCCGATGTACATGGTGAGTCTTTTTTCAGTTAAAGTGATACCTTAGTACTGCACTGTGCATCCTCATTGTGCAGAATTTAGCGTGTGATTATATGACTTGGCTCAGTAGGATCATCGTTTTCATGGTGGCCTATACTTTTATTACATAATTTTGGTGTACAAATCAAAACAAAAATTGCTTGGAAGGAAAAAAAGATAGGACTTGTGCTAAAAACTGGACATCCGCCCAATTCTGCACTTCTGCGGAAAAGTGGTCTTCTACCCAAAACCAGACTTCCATCAAAAACTAGACTTCTGTCGAAAACTGTACTTCAGCCAAAACTGCACTATTGTTGAAAAGTGATCTTCTCCCAAAAACTGGACTTCTGCTCAAAATCGCTTTTCAGTTGAAAAGTGGTCTTCTTTCTCCCCTAAGCTGGACTTTCACTGATAACAAGACTTCTGCCCAAAACTGGGCTTCCACTGAAGACTGGTCTTCCACCAAACACTGGTCTTAGGCTACAAACTGGACTTCAACCAAAAATGGACTTATGCCAAAAACTGGTCTTACACAGAAGAGTGACCTCCAAGCAAAACTGGACTTTCACCTAAAACTGCACTTCATCGGAAAACTAGATATTCACTGAAAAGTGAACAAATCCACTCAATGCCTACTTCTGCCGAAAAGTCGTCTTCCACCAAAAACTGAAGTTGTGCCACAAACTGGACTTCCACTGACAACTAGACTGCCAAACACTGATCATCCACTGAAAACTGGTCTTCCCCCAAAGAGTAGACTTCTGTGCAAAACTGGACCTTGGCCAGAAACTTGACTTCTACCAAAAACTGCACATCTGCAGAAAACTACACTGCTACCCAAAAGTGCACTTTGCTGTAAACTAGACTTCGGCCGAAAAGTGGACTTCCACTCAAAGTGCACTTCTGCTGAAAAATGGTCTTCCACTGAAAACTGGGCAGCTACCCCAAACTGGACTTCCACCAACAACTAGACTTCTGCCCAAAAGTGGACTTTTCTCCGAACACTGGTCTTCTGCCAAAAACCAGTCTGCTGCTGTACACTGGTCACTGTGCAAAACTGGACTTAAGCCAAAAAGTGGAAAAAACTGCACTTCTGCTGAAAACTACAATTCTGGCTAAAACTGGAGTTCTGCCTGAAAGTGCACTTTCACCCAAAACCTGAATTCCACCAAAACTGGATTTCCACTGAAACTAGACCTCTGTTGGAAACTGGACTTCTGCTCAAAGTGTACTTTTGCAGAAAAGTGGTCTTCCACTGAAAACTCGACTTCCACTGACAACTAGACTTCTTTATTTCCCAGAACTGGACTTCTGCCAAAAACTGGTTTCCTGCAGAAAACTCTGGTTCTGCCGAAAACTGGACTTCCAATCAGAAGTAAACTTTTGCGGAAAACTGGTCTTCCACCCAACACTGATCTTCTGCCAAAAACTGGACTTCCGCTGAAAACTGGTCTCCCACCAACAAGTGGACTTTGATGCAAAAGTGGACTTCCACCCAAAACTGCATTTCCACCGAAACTGTACGTGTGCCAAAAACTGCGCTTCAGCCCAAAAGTGCACTTCCACACAAAGCGGGACTTCCAGGCAAACTGCACTTTGCCTGGAAGTTCACTTTGCACTGGTCTTCAACCAAACACTGGTCTTCTGCCAAAAAAATGGTCTTCCACCAAGAAGTGGACTTCCACCAAATACTGCACTTCCACCAAAAACTGAACTTCTACCCTAAACTGGACTTGCACCGACAACTAGACTTATGCCTAAAACTGGACTTATGCTGAAATCTGGTCTGCCATGTAAAACTGGAATTCCACCCAAACTAACTTCTGCCCTAAATTGGACAACTAGACTTCTCCCCAAAACTGGACTTCTGCCCAACACTGGTCTTCTGCTGAACATGGGCCTTTGACTGAAAGCTGGACTTTCGCCTAAAACTGGTCTTTCATGGAGGAGTGGACTTCTGCCCAGAAGTGCACTTCCACCGAAAACTGGACTTCTGGTCAAAAATACACTTCTGCCGCAAACTGTTCTTCCACCGAACACTGATCTTCATTCCGCTGAAAACTGGACTTTAGCCAACATTGGATTTCCACTAAACACTGGCCTTCATCCAAACACTGGTCTTCCACCAAACACTGGTCCTCCACAAAAAACTGGTCTTCCACCAAAAAGTGGACTTCCACCAAATACTGCAGTTCCACCTAAAACTTGACTTCCACCAAAACTGGACTTCTGCCGAAACTAGACCTTTATTGGAAACTGGACTTCCCCTCAAACTGTACTTCTGCCAAAAAGTGGTCGTCCACTGAAATCTGAACTTCTGCCCTAAACTTGACTTCCACTGACAAGTAGACCTCTTCCCAAAACTGAACTTCTGCCAACATCTAAAATCACCGAACATTTGCGTATCAAAGGCGCGAATCACCGATCATTGAGGCGCAAAGCGCTGATCGTCGCCCAAGCCTCACAGTAGGGCGTGTGAGGCAAGGAAAATATGACTGTCGGCATTCCAAACAACAATATCGTTCCGACTAGGGGACCAAATAATGTCGTCGAGTTGTCAAAAAGTTCTTGACAGCTCCACCCATGTTTTAAATTTGATACCCTTGATGATAAATCTTCTGCAAAAGAGGTATTGTTGTTGCTGTGGTTTGTTTACACGTACGTTGTCCACGTACAAACTTGAGCGATGTTCATCGAGGTTCTTCAGTTTTTTGGTTAAATCGTGTGTGTGAAATGTAGAAAGTCTGGAACATACTGCGTTTAATGTTATAATCCGTCAATCTTAAATCAAACGACACCGTCAAACCACATGTCACATACACAACTCACCAGAATTGACCAATGGGAATTTTTCATTGCTGGGCGAACAGGAAATTCGAAACAATTTCAGTGTATGGAATGCCGCAGCCGTATTTTTTAGCATCTCTCCCCAGTCTCACACTCCGTTTTGACATTAGGTCCTCTTGATTGGAAGACCGCTCGAGCGCGTTTGCAAAAAATACGGCTGTTTTGCAGTCTGCCAACAACAGGGCTTCAGCTCAAAAGTGCACTTCCACCGAAAACTGAACTTTCACTGGAAACTGGACTTCCAGGCAAAGTGCACTTCTGCCCAAAAGTGGTCTTCCACTGAAAACTGAACTTCTTCTCTAAACTGGACTTCCACCGACAACTAGACTTGTGCCTAAAACTGGACTTATGCTGAAAACTGGTCTGCCTTGCAAAACTCAACTTCTGCCGAAAACTAACTTCTGCCCTAAACTGGACTACTAGTCTTCAAACACTGGTCTTCTGCTGAAAACTGGTCTTCCGCTGAACATCAATGGGTCTTCCACCAAAAGCTGGACTTTCACCTAAAACTGGTCTTCCACGTAGTGGTGGACTTCTGCCCAAAGGTGCACTTCCACCGAAAACTGGACTTCTACTCAAAAATACACTTCCACCAAACACTGGTCTTCCGCCGAAAAGTGGACTTCCACCCAAAACTGTACTTCTGTAGAAAACTGGACTTCCTTCCACCCAATAGTGCACTTTCGCCAGAAACTGGACTTTTGTTGACAACTGTTCCTCTGCCAGAAAACTGGACTTCTACCAACAAAAGTGGACTTCTACTGCAAACTGGTCTTCTGCCAAAAGCTGCACTTCCACCAAAAACTTCACTTCTGCCAAAACCTGGTCTGCTGCAGGAAACTGGACCTTAGCTGAAAAGTGCTTTTCCACAGAAAACCAACTTCTGCCCTAAACTGGTTAAAACTGCACTTCTGCCCAAAAGTTGTCTTCCACTGGACACTGGGCTTCTGCCAAAAACTGGATTTCCACCCAAAACTTGACTTTCCCTGCTTGCGTCAAAACTGTACTTCCGCCTACATGTAAAACTGGACTTCCAACAAAAACTGGACTTACTTCCAAGCTGATCATCGGCTGAAAGTGGTGTTCTGCCCAAAACTGAACTTCTACTGAAAACTGGATTTCGATCAAAAACTGGCCTTCCATAAAAATATTAGACTTCTATCCTGAACTGGACTTTTGCAGAAAACTAGACTTCTGCTGAAAGTGGTTTTCCATGCAAAACTGGACTTCTACCGAAAACTGGTATTCCCCTGAAAACTGGACTACCACTGAAACTGGACTTCTGCTGGAAACTGATCCACCACCAATAGCTGGACTTCACCAAAACTGGGCTTCCTCCAAAAACTGGAGTTCCTGCCCATACTGGTCTTCTGCTGAAAATGGGACTTCAACTGATAACTGGTCTCTTACCCAAAACTGAACCTCTGCTAAAATTGGGTTCACTTGAATATGTGAGTTTGTCGATGCCAGGGTTCCTTACAGATTGAAACAGTGTTTTCACCATTTGTCAAACCTGTGGCATGCAACTACATTCTTTAAAGCTTTCATCAAGATTGATCCAAAATAGCGGTGAACTTGGCCAAAAAGTAGCAAGTGGATCAGCACATTTGCATACCCTTATTCACTACTCCCTTCCACCCCCTCTTCATTTCCATTGATTGTATGGAATCATTTTAGGTTACCCCTTAGATTTTTGGGGTTATCCAACCGGTATAAATTATTCTGGTACACACCTGGGTAGTAAGGGGCACAGTGAATCTGGGCCAAGCCCCAAAACACGCCACATGGGCAATCGCCTTGAGAATTGAAATCCCCAACATCTAGATCAAGAGTTTAACACAAGCTATTGGGCTACTTCTAAATACAACATTCATGTCATAAATGTGGTTAAACTCTTGAATAAAGACTGCATCTTTTTTCTTTTAGAACCTGTACAATTTCCTGATCAGCAGAGGATGGATTGACCAAGCACCAGATTAAGGACAGACCAAACCACATTGACGATTGAAAGCAGACCTCTTCAATGGACATGGTGAGTTTATTTTAGTTTTCAATGTTGCCATAGTTACCCTGCTGATATATGGCTGATATATGAGATATGGCATGTGAAAGAAAAGTAGAATAAATGTATGCCCATGTATGCCACTTAGACATGCATATCGAGGTACATGTCATTGCGCATCCGACAAAATCAAATAGTTATATGCTGGATTATGCAAATGAGCAGTTGCCAGAGGACTAATCAACTCCGGTCTGCTTGTTTTTCGGTAGCCACATTTTACAGAGAAAGCAGACCAAGGTGTTCCATCTTATCCCTGCAGGTTCTGTAACATTAAGTGACTAGGAATATTTCACTTCCTCCTAGATGGGACGCTAGTGAGAATTTAATCACTTTGTCTGCAATTTAACTTAATTTACTTGAAGGCAACAACAGTTTTAATTTAAATCCATCCCACAATATCCCGATGAGTTTTGGAGGAATCGATGTTCAAAATTCAGAGAATAAATGCTTTACAAGATAACATCCCCCCCCCCCCCCCCCCCCCCGCCTTCATCAAAATTTGGCTCATGAATTTATTAATGAGCAAGGGTCCTGTGCGACTTAAAGTTGACCAGTTCCTTTTCATACACCTGCATGGGGAGCGGCACTGAGAGGTTAGTGTCGTGCCCATGAAAACAATGTAGTGACCCTGGTTAGGGCTAAAACGACTGCTTGATCTGGTCGGAAACCAGTGTGCTAACAATAAGGCCACTGTACTGTTCTTTACCCACTTGTAGTGATTGATAGGAAATCGATTTGTGATCTTGAGCTGGATGCACGACGTTGCTAAATGCTAAGTACTGCATAAAAGTATTGTAAAGACACTTAAGTATTTTTCTTGGTTTTATAGGATCAAGCACTGATGACCAAGGACAGGACTGTGGACCAGGGGCTGTGGACAGCAGATGGACAGCAAGCCAGGGATTATCAAGAACTTTATACTTATATAAGCTAAACTGTACTTGTAAAATATTTTTTATATGTTGGAGTAATTACATATCAAAAGGCTGACCACTGACAAGTGTTTACCATGAATTTACATACCAAAATAATTATCCTGCATGTCTTCATTTTAAGAAAACTACTATTTCGACTCGGTGATGCTACTTTGCGCAAATTAGACCAAAGATTTCCTGGTAACTCATGGTAAACATTTGTTCTACAATGAAACACTAATAATATTCACTGTTTATTACCAAGTTACATGTGCAGAACAATCAAAACAAGCAGCTAGTCAATTTATTTATCAATCAATCAATCAATCAGACAAACAATTCAATAATCAATCAATGAAGTCATCAATAATTTAAATAATTATTTGATTAAACAACCAATCATTCCATCAACAAATTATCAATCAATCAATTAGGCAATCAATCAATCAGTTGATAAGGTAATCAATCAAATTAACTAATAAATTGATCAATCAAAGAAACAAGCAATCAATTAATCAATCAATCAATCAAACAATCAAAACAATCGATGAATCAACCAACCAATCAATTGATCATTGAAGCAACCAATAAATCAATCAATCAATCAGTCATTAAATCAATCAAGCAACCAATCAATCAATCAATCAATCAGTCAATCAATCAATCAATCAGTCAGTCAATCAAACAATTAATTAATCAACCAACCAACCAGTCAATAAGAAAATTGATCAATCAAGGAACAATCAGTTTATGAATCAACCAAAAAAACACTCAAGCAGTGTATCAGTCATATGTTAAACTATGAAGGGCTAAATTGTGACATTTTAAAACTCGTAAAGTATCATTGTTTTGATGCACATGTAGCTGTTAATATAAACAGAGTATTACACTGGCCGGTATGTGGTGTGTGTGCCATTCATAGGCAAACAAGTGGCTTACTTACAAATTCAACTCTACAGGTATCTTTAGATTTTATTTTGTCCCATATTTTCCATGAATTCTATTTGGACTTCAAAGCTGTTTATGTCATATTAGCAGACTGGGAATTATTTTGGCATTAGTAATACATCATTCATCATCATGGACTTCGAATTAATTGAAACTCTATAGAATTTGTTTAATTGAAAAAAAAAATATTTCATTAGATTCCTTTTACATGTGTACAGACATGTGTACACACCACAGAGACTCAAATTTTGTTTAAGAAAAAGACTAAAATTTATGTTAATTCAAAATTCAAAATGATTCCAAGGAAATACCATATTTAATTTATACAGATTACTGGTACAAAGACTTGCATTCTCATAAGTTCTAGGCCATTGCATTGTTTTGAATCCTAAAACAACTAAATTGAAATTATTCTTGGAGCAACAAAGTTACTTTATTTTTAAAACCCATTTTGCTTTTGAAGTCTTCAAATCTTGACTTTTTTGCTTTTCTTTTAGGTGTACAGGCATTTTGGTGCATTCAAAACGATCAAATTTTAATATTGTTCTATATTAAAGACCATAACATTTATTTTAAATCCAAAAAAAATGAAAACATCAGGAGAATTTTAATTTCACAGAAGCCACTCGGTTGCTTATGAAAACTCAGTTCAAATTTGTCAAGAAAATATTTTCATTTATTATGTGGGCGAGCGGGTTGATATATTTCAGGGGATATTTTTCGGATAGCATTATCGGTTGGCTGCAATATTTTTTAATACCTTTAAACAAAGAAGACATCTTAAAACTACACCTTTACAGCTACAAGACTATTCCAATTTAATTCAATTATCTGATTTAGAAATTATTAATTCAAAAATACATCTCCAGGATTTCTCAAATCCAGTTTTGATATTTGTTCTCGGTCAAGCACATAATTTCTTACATGGTCGATTTTAAATACTTCTTATTTCTTTTTCCGTTTTCTTTGTTTAAAGGTGCAACGCAAGCTCATTAGCACAGAAGTAAGCAATTGCTAATGGTTTCAGTTTAAAATGGGCAAATTAAGTTATTTTCAAATGAAAGCTACTTATTAACGAAAGAGCAATTCACAAGTGTAGAATAGTTCCTTAGGATCTTGGGTCTTGGGTCTTGCCAACTAAGCTACTCAGTGTCTTAGTATGAAGCTAAAAAGAAATTGCTTTCTTAAGGGTTTCGATGAAGAGCAATTTTAGATATTGCCCTTATAGTACATGCTAAAGGTGCAGAAGAATGTATGTTTTGTAATCGCACACTTTTCTAAAAAAAGTTAATATTCATTTAATGTCTAAGTATTATATTTGCATAATTAGCATTTAAGAGCTATAGCTTCATAAGTTAGGTCCAGGGGCATTCATTTTGTTTCGGTTAACTGGAGTAGGCATTTTTTCATTTAACTGTGCTAATGAGCTTGTTTAATAGTTTTTTCTTTTTGGATTTTATATTTTACACTGTACTTGGTATATTTTAGACTATTTTCAGGAACTGAGATGGCCCACACACCTGCACACATAACAAATGGTCAGATTTACATCTAGCCGATCAACGTCCCGGCAGGGTTGTGGAAACTCTTGCTCTGAGCTGAGTGTTTCTGATGTTCCTCTGCAATATTCCGACTGAGAAATCCTGGTGAGTTTATCTGATCCGTTCATTTTTGATGGAGGCACTTGGACACTTTGATGATTTGGTCGTTTGCTCTCAAGTGGAGGAGGCATCGTGAGGGGAGGTGAGAGTTTGCTTTTCATGTCTTTTCGGCTTTACTCAACCACGTTATAATACCACACCTTTATTCCAATTGGCTTTCAAAGATGTTTGTTTTCAATCAATGTATCTGGAAATCCTCTGTTGTGAAGGACGTAAAACAGTAGTGCTTTACTGCAGATCATGGGTGGTACATTTCCTGGATGTTGGGGTTAGTTTTGAACAAAGTCAGCCACTTATCTGGCTTGACTGGAATTTCACAAGCGACACTAGAATGAACTGATAGTCATTTGGGATTCTTCTGAACGAGCTGATGCCTGTTTTGGAATTTTCTTTCTTCTTAAACATAGTTTTATTTTTTAGTTTAACAAATTAAGAAACAAATAGAAACAAATTATTCAAAATTAACAAACCAAATTGATAAACAGCTTCAAATATAATGCCAATTATTTGAAATTCTATTTTGTTTTTCGGATTAACTTTCGGCCCTGGTTAAACGTCGTACTTTTTATGAGCCGAACCTGATGTAAATGACCAAAAGCAATAGTTTAAATCTGACGAATTCTAAAGAAGTATCCCGCGTCCGTTACTTGAGTTGTCACACAACGCTTCTCCCAGGAGTGTTGCGTGACGATCCAAGTAACGCCTGCAGAGGGTGCTTCTTTTGATTTCGAACAATTTAAACTTATTTAAAATATATAGTTACATGCCATGTTCCATATTCAAATTTCCAAAAGTAGGCCAATTGTTGATCTTGTTATCCAAAATTTTTAAACTATAGCCTATATTACTTAAATGTTTTTAGAGCTCAGGTTTTCGTTCTTGGCTTGGAAAAATCCTAGGAAATTTTAATTTGTAGGCAAATAAACAATTCGATTTTGATCGTCCACCAAAACTTTCAATTAAACCTCTAAAACTATTTATTTTATAACTAAATATCCGATTCGACTTTTAATTTCGTACACCAATTGTTTATTTTGAGTCCCAAAACTTTAAACATCTACAAGTTCTATTTTTTATTAAGATAGATATTCTACTTTTTTTCATTTCACATTCCAATTTTTTATTTTAACTTGCGAAAAAAAAATGTAGGATACTTTTTTTTCTTCAGTTATTTTCCAACATTGTTTAACTTCGTTACTATCCTCGGGAACACAGCGGCGGTTACTCGGAGCGACACGAAGAAAACCGAGCGGCAAAATCGGCATGACGTGTTGTCGCGCTGATTTTTCGGCTCGGTTTACTTCGTCTCTCCCCGAGTAACTGCCACTGTGTTCCCGAGGATTCTTCGTTGTTCGATTCTATTCAAAACCAAAATTACTAAGAACAATAAAGCAAACAGCTTTTTGATTCCGCCGTATTTGCATATAAAGGCGATTCAAATCTTGAATATTTAATTAAGACTTGCCCTCAAATTCTCTTGTTGATAATTGCGCGCAAAACATTTCAACCGCGATTTCTTTCGTTAAAATTCTCTTTATAAATTATAACCAATATCAAAACAAGCTTTATGCAATTCTAGGTGATGCAAAGAATCGCCCGTTCGCTTTCGTTTGCTTTGTTTACTTCAGCAAAATAATTTAGCTTCAAACCACAAAACAAATAGCTAACATTTTATTAACTTTAAATACCACAAAATTACCTTTTTCTTATTTTAGTATAAGCGATAGAAAACTCCTAAACTTGTATCAGCTCGGATGGGAGAGTTTTAAATGACTGGTGTTCTTCTGGTGAAGTTTGTGGGATGACAGATGGGGTCAGTTGGTCGGCAAGTCAGATTAGCGGTTTTCTGCGTTCGATTCTTCTCCTGACATCCATGGATATGTACTGAACATGATTTGTATTTTAGCACTTCGGTTTTTCTGGTCTCTCCGACGGAAATTTCAAGATACATTTGTTGAAAACACCCATCTTAAATTTTATAATTTCGGTTTTAATTCTTTTCGACTCTTAAAACTACTGAATATTCCAAATCAACTGGGTGTGGTATTATGATGTAGTTGAATGAAACCGAGGAGGCATGGAGAGCAAACTCTTACCTCCCCTCATTATGCCACCTCCACTTGGCAGCAAACGGCCATATCATCAAAGTGCCTCGAGTGTCGTCATCAAAGATGGCGGATAAGATAAACAAACCAGGATTTTAAAGTTGGAATATTAAAGAGGAACAGAAACACTTCAGCTATGAGCGGAGTGAAAACAACTCAAGCAGGGACAACATCGGCTAGATTTTTATTTTTTTTTTAAACACAGTAAAACGCAAATAAAGAGACACAGAGGCAGTTTTTGTGTTGTCGTTTTTACAAGCAATCCACTATAAACTAACCAGGTAAACAGTTGTGTTCATGACTAAGTCCTGTTATATGATGTAAACCGTCACGCAACATGCCCCGCAATCTTCTCGAAAACGACGTGACAAGTAGCATAAAACATTGCCCCGTGTAAAACACCGCGTTAAAGTGAGAACTCTTGCAAAACAAGACGCTACAATGGCTGCAGAAAGCTGAAATAAGTTCCGACTTTCTTCAACCGCTGTAGAGAACCATTCCGCAAGTATTGTCACTTACTCAGTGTTTTACACAGTGCAATGTTTCACGTAACACACTTGTCACGCCGCTTTCGAAAATATTGCGAGACTAGTTGCATGAAAGATTACACCATATAACAGGACAACAAACCAAGTTCTGCTTTAAAGAAAACCACCACTAAAATAAACAATGTCTGCCCTGAAACTCTCACTTTACTTCTGCCGTGTTTTTGCTGTTGTATTTACAAGTTACAAACTGTGCTTGGTTGCTCAAAATGGAAGTCGAGTTTTAAAATAACTTTGCACTTGCGGTATTCAAATTCAGTGAACTTGAACTGTCACACAATGCCTCCACAAGCGTGACGCAAGACTGTTTGTCTTCGCGTATAGCCCTAAATCTGCATATTTTGTATTTAGTAACTCATTGTTACTCCTTGAAAATAAAGCAAGCCGCAGTGAAATTCAGGCGTGCAAAGAAATTATAATTCACTGATTTTAGATGCTTACAGCACGTGCATATTGAAATTGCGCTTTGGCATTCTATCTGACCTTGACAATTCAAAGTTTGCCTCGGAAAAAAATAAATCATCCGAAAAAAGAACTTCCAAACTGAGCAACTAAGCACATTTCATACCTTTCAAATACAGCAATTTGAAGGTCACACCCTATGCGTCTCTTAAGAGGTATAGCAGACACTGTTCTTTAGTGGTAAATTGTAACTTTTGTTCATAGATTGCTAACATACAGTGGCCCATGTTAGTCCGAAAATAATTCACTAATAAAAATACATCCGAAATGTGATATTTTATAAATTATGAAAACTAAGCCAAATTTAATTGCGACAACAAAATATTGTTTATCAAGAGAGGATGAGGTCATCCTCTAGTAATAAATTTAAATTGCATTACTTATACACTTAGCCCTTCAGCAAGAGTTAACAAAAATACTGCAACAAGATTTTAGTACCTACAATAATCAAAGTAATGAGAAAATGCATATAAATCAAAACTAATCTCTTTGATGCAGCTTTCAAATTGTACAGCTTTGAAATCCCCCTATCAAATAGCAGAATGGAATTACCATTTCTATTATTTTGTAGTAGCTTGTAGTCATTCATTTTACTAATCCAGATTGCCAAAGTCATGATATTAGTTGAAATAAATAAATAATCTCACTTAAGTCCAATTTAAAACAGCACAGAAAAGTCAGCAACTTTAATTTCTGCATTTGTCGATCACTCATTTATAATTATTCTTCCACATCGTCAAAGTAATGCCAATTTAGCTTTGATGTTTTACAGCTTTGGAGCTCCTCATTTGAATATAAGCACAGTGGAATTTCTGCATTCATCAATTCAATTTGATGCTTATGGTACTTACAAGTGGTCACTCAATAGGCAGAAGCAACATTTTTTACTTGTGCAACAAACTTCCCCGACAGTAGTAAGTTCAAAATTTATTCCTCAAATTTGTGTTAATTCAGCGAAATTTCTAAGTTAAGTTATCTTTTTGTCACTCAAGCTGAAGGGATCAGTGTTAAGGTATTTGGATGTACTATTTGTACACATGGGCCACTGTATAGTAACTACAAGAACCACAGACATGCATATATATATAGCTATGGAAAGTGCATAAAGCCTTCAAAACGTGAATTTTTTAATGAAAAGGGAAAGACAAGGCTATAATAAAATTTGCTTATTAAGCAAAAACTGAGAAATATTTCAGAAGAAAAAAAATTGAAGCAAACCAAGAAAACAGTTGTTTCTAGTGGGTGAGTAACAATAAACTGGTCAATTTTATTTCAGTTGTCGAGACAATCAATCAGTCAATCAATAGGCTATCATAAAGTAGCCATTTAGTGGCATTTAGTTTATAAATGCAGTGGTTCCAAATGCACAGTTTTCATTCAAAAGACCAAAATGAAAATTGGTTAATGAAATGACTACAGAACGTTTTTCATCGAAAAAAAAAAACACTTCCTATTCAAAATGAAGGCTATTCAAAATGACTGATAATGTTTAAAAAATAATATAAGAATGACTAAAAACAACATTTTATGTACTTTAGAAGTGTTTTTCAGAAACATTACTGTATTTCCTCATGTAGCCCCTTTCCTCTATAAGTCTATAAGGCCCCGATCAAACCACACCCATTTTATTTGCACCTACAGAATGTACAGTGTGTTGTTATCCAAACCCTGATTCCTCATTTTCAGTCTGAATGGCAGGGGAATTTGCTGATGGTGAACAGCTGCCAAAAAATTAATGCATAGCACCCCCAATTTTTTAATCAGTGAAAATTGCAGATAAGTCTGAATGGGGGGGGGGGGAATGTATTGACAGTGAATTTCAGTTGTGACCTTCCATTTCCTTATATCTTTATGCCTTTTCTCTTACAAAAATGTAGGCAAAGTTGTGATTTTTTTTTCTCCCAGTGAAGACTTCTAGACTGCAGACCTTTAGACCTGGGTTCCCAGCCCTCAACCCCACTAGACATTCAGGAATAAATGTGTACTTCATGGTAAATATCATATGCTTGCCTGTCCCCAACACACCTTAATTTTAAACCACTCCCCCATCCATTTTTTTTTTCAAGAATCCATGGAAATTGCTAGTCTCAAGTGGTCAGAATATAGGGGTGGGGGTGGGGATTTGACAACTTGAATACACTGTATCAATCAGTACTTCTATTTTCCAATCAAGAAGAAGTTCCAATTTACATTTGAATGGTGGTTGATTGTGTCGTACTGTCAATTGTGCTATCCAAATTAAAGAAAAAAACCCCGTCCAACAAATTTTTAAATAACTGGCTGCTCAAGCCCACTGAAATCTACACTGTATATTTTAGGAAATCACTACTTTTGAGGTGGTAAATACTAATCAGAAGTATGTTTTATATAATCGCAGAACTTTGACTTGGAAACATTTAATACAGGTAAGTCTCACTTCAAAGTACATGTAACACGAGGCCTTGCCTAAATCTTTTTCAGCATAGTGGTACTCAGATGAACACAAATCTCTGAACCCCCTGCAAGCATTATGATCTCCCTTCTTCTTCATTTAAGAATTCCTTCTGAAAAGTTTGCTCTTTTTACTAAGTCCCCCCGGGAACAGAGGAAATACAGTAATACAGAAAATAAACAGAAAGAAATATTATCAATTTTCATAATGTTTTCTAAACTGACTGACTAAATAAGCCAATAATTTATAATATTAAAAAAAATAACAATTCAAGCATGTCTGTGGTCTTGCATAACCTAAGGCAGAACTTGGTTTAACGTCATTTAATGCAATGATCAATACAAAACTTCCTTAACCTGGGCAAACCTGGGAATTTTCAAATTATTTTACTCAAGTGGGGGTTTGGAAGAGGAGTTGGGGAGGGGGGGGGGGGGGGGGGCAGCTACCCTGACCTATTCTGAGATCCCCAGAAAGAAAAAAAAACCTGTCTAATTGCCACCCAAAGTTATCCTTTGCCTTTGATATAGGGTACTGTTGCTGTAGCAACCAGTTATCAGGCTGTTGTTTATTTGGTCAAGCTCGACTTGTGAAAAATATACTCAAGGTATAGAAACCTTGGGGACCTTCCTATTTTCTTTTTTTTTAGATGATTGATTAACATTCTCTGAATTTTCTGTCTATTCTTAACCGGTGTTTACCTGTAATAATAGTGTATATGATTATTCCCTGTCCAAGAGTTTGATGATTTAAATCCCAATAAAACCCAGAGGTACTCTGCATCGCCCTTGGGGGATTCCCCTGAAGGAGCCAGGTGAAGTTTTGATTTGATCAATGCATATAAGAACACAAGTGTTTACCTGGGTCCTGGATTGCAATAAAACTATCAGTCTAGAATATGCTACTGGATTACAGCTTCTTCTTGTCATGTCATGAAGCAGTTTCTCTTCACCTGTTTGTAGAGAAAGAAATAAAAAGATTTAGACAAAATGATTTGTGGTTAGCTCTAGTGTGCATGGCAGCCCAATGCAATCTTTGGATGCTGACGCTAAGCAGAAAAGCATGCTTTACTTACTAATAAAAAGGTATAGCCCTAGCCCAGTTCTGAAGGAAAGCTTCAAGGGAATGTTGCTACAATTATTAAAATAACAGACATTACAAGTGTCCCCCTCCCTCAATCCCTGAATCAGATTTACACTCTGTGACATCAACAATGCATTGGAGGACTGGGAAGAGGTGGAGGGGGAGATGTGTCATTTTCAAGAACTGTTGTGTAGACTCCCCAGAGTAGTGAAGTAGATATTTAATTGGTTAGTAAATTGGTTTCCAAATAAAAGTTCCCTGGAGACTTTCCTTTACACCTGGGAGTACTCATTTAATGATTTCCAACAAAATAATAGCCAGGACAGCTTGATCAAAGGTGCCACAATTATCAGTTGAGTATGAAATAAGAGACAATATTCATCTTATGTTCAACTTCAACTTTAACTATGAAATTTGAATATCAATAATGTGATGCTTCATAAATCAATGAACCCCCTCACTATTTTGTGCTTTGCTACTGATGCCATCATTCACCTGTCATGTTTTCAACTATATCAGCATCATGCCCGACACTTCCACATGGTTTTTGAAGCAAAAAAATTGGCATGGAAACTCACTCATTTCACACCCAAAAGATAATTGTAGTGTTCCACCTTGGCAAGGGGGAATGGTTCTTAACTAAAGGTACATGTGTGTTAGAGTGTAGTGCTAGCATAAAATCACTGGCTACTACACCCAGAAACTAATAATTTATTATTGTACAAAATTATTAAAGCTAACTGTATAGCCACCCTTGTTGAAGTGACCTTATGTTAAATTTTACGCCATTTTAATTCATTTCTGTTCATGTCAAAACCTAAACCCTATTCCATACACCTTGCTGTAGTCAGGTTTCCAAGTGAAATGAATTTCTAATGCTGCTTTCCAAGTAAAATCAACATCTTTGCAAGTTCGCACATTCAAGTGAAAGGAACATTTTTGCTGTTTTCTAAGTGAAATAAACATAAATTCTAATGTGACTAATTCCACAGGAAAACAAAGATCTGCTCCCGATAAAACAAATGGAACTCAATAATAACAAGAAGATGCAAGCATCTTAAAACTGCGCTTTTTACGACTGTTTTTGCATATGCAAAACGGGAGTAATGGAATGTGTGGGGAGTTGAGGCGGATCCTTCCTTCGGTCGATCAGATGTAAACAAAAGGCCGTTGACGGATGGTTGGTAGACCTACATGTAATGCTACTCGCTTTAGGTGCTAATGGTTTTGTTTTGATGGGTATGTGATGATAATTTGAAAATCGATTGTGAACATATTCTATTTTTATTTTATTTTAAGTTTGCATTTGACGGACAAAGCGAAATTAAAACCGAAGTTTGTGTAATCGCTAGCTGACAGAAGATTATCAGTGTCACGCTGTGCCCCACAAAGGTCAACGCAGCCAATTTCAAAATAAATTTTATGCAACGCTTAATATATATATAAACTTCAGAATACCCGGCCACTTTTTTATGTCTTCTAATCCTGCTATCGCGGTCCCGAGGTGGCCATAATGAGATTCAGTAGCTGATCACAAGGTAACAAAGTCATAGCCGAAGCAAACGCGCTAAACGCTTGAGTATCCCTCCATGAGCCAAAACAAGCATGCTAAATTGAGTACATATATGTAGTGGTTTAAATTTTTCCTTGGTTTAAAATTTTTCAAACCAGTTTGATTTTTATTTCCCTCTGTTCCTGATTATGATAATCAAGATAAGATAATGTAAAATAAAAATCAAACTGGTTTAAAAAATTTTAAACCAAAGAAAAATTTGAACCACAACATATACAAAGTATATTTTCTTTTGGCTTTATCGAAGCATTCGACTTGAAGCTACCGGTAACATTAAATAATTACGTCAGCCACAGAATGCACTGATGTTGCAGCTTTCATTTTCGCTACATGACAAATAACGTTGTGTTTCTTTGCAAGTTTATGTCGGCAGAAGTGACAGTCATTAATTTATTTGCACTCCTGCAAGTATTTCCTGTGGGTTTAGGTAATTGAAGTGAATTCTTTGGCTGTTTCATCGAAGCGAGTTCAGAGATTTGAAGGAAAATTAAATATTTGCAAAGGTAAACAATTGTCGTGCCTGAATGTGCAGGGGTTACGCCATTAGTAGGGAAAAACCAACAAGCTAAAGATAGCCGGGGATAACAAAAACTTCGGATTGTGTGACTCACGTGACTACTTTGCTAGTGCTTCACTCATAGTACAAACAAATTGAAATGTGGCTAAATGTAATTTAGGCAAAGTTAACCTCGATGCAATGCCCTCCAGCAACCTTTGGATGCAGGAAGCTTGCTTGCAACCTTGGCGGTTCGCTGGGGCTTTTTGTGACGCCTATACGCAGTACGCCGCTACCGCTGGCCGCATAAAGCTCGGGGTGGCCCCAGGACCCGTGCAGGGGCGTTTCATGACCTTTACACGCAGTGCGCTGCTCGCTATCATTCGCAAGCTCATTTCGCTAGCACATTCGCTCGCAAGCTTGGCAATTTTTGCTCCTGTTCCAGTGTTTCGCCTTTTTCGTTCGCTTTTCTGCTTTTATGCATTATGGATCGTGATTCGGGCACCACTCGTCTCACCAACAACAGCCTTTCGGCCAGCATCTTCGAGTCTTCGAGTGCTGTTTTGCCGTCTACGACCTCTCCATCCGTTGTGTCATCTGTTGCTGCGAGCGTGGCCTCGTCAGCCCCGCCGCCGACCTCAACTATCACGCTCGATCCGGCCTTCGTAGCGGCGGTGGCTTCTGCAGTTCAGGCTGCACTCACCCCAGTTACGCCACAAGCTTCGGGAATTTCGCCGTCGTCTATCATTGGAGCCGCGTGCTTGCCCGGCTTGGCGAACGTGCCATCTTCGTCTGGGGGCGTTCCCGTCCTTGCTCACGGCCTCGAGCAACGCACTTCGTCTTTCTTGGCTTCTGGAGTCTCTCCGTTCAGCGTCCCATCAAGCCTTCAGCCCGCGGTACCGCAAGGTAGGCCATTGCTTTCTGTTCCTTCCTTTATTTCAACGTTTGCAACACCGCGCTCGGCGATTTCTAGCCCGGCGATCGCCACGGGTGCTTCTCTGTCCGTGCCACCCTCCGTTAGCTCCACGAGCCTTGGCCTGCCTTCGTCCTTCCAACAGCCGTTCGTCTTGCCCCCGGGTTTTACTCCGGTTCCGGCAAAGACTGTTAGCCAAATTCTCGCCGGGAAGTTCGATCTGGGGGATTTGCTTTCCGCGAACATTTCGGAGAAGGAACCAGAGTCGCAAGTCTACTTCGGCGGTCAATTGGTCGTCACACCTTCGGCGAAGAAACATCGTCGAAAGATCGATGACATTGTCTCATGGTCCGAAGCGTTCTCCATCTTCACGTTGATTTTAACCTCCTACTTTCCTCACCGCTGGAAAGATCTAACTTGCTACAAGCTGCTAATTTTGCAGACGCATCGCCACTTTAGCGGTCGGGTATGGCGGTCCTACGACATAGCTTTTCGCCAACATGCGGCTGCGACCAAGCTGGTGGACTGGTCATCCATGAACTCAGAGCTTTTCAACTTCCACGCAGCCGGGGCTGCTCTTCGTCCCGGTGCTACTGGTGCGAGTCCCGACGTCCCAGAACCGTCCGGCGCGCCGTCCTCGCAAATAATCTGCCGTTCGTGGAATAGAGGTCGCTGTTCGTCCCAATACAACTACTGCAGATACGCCCATCGTTGCAGCATTTGCACTGGCCCCCATCGCTCTTCCGAGTGTTCAGTTCGCAAAGAATCTGTGCCCAGGGATGACCGCAAACGCCCCTCGCCACCTCCACCTGCTTCTGCCTCTTCTTCGAAGGCCAGACGTCACTGAGAGGCGAACTTGGCACTTTTACATTAGCGGCCTTAGACTCTTTACAGACAGAAACTTTCGATCCATTTAGTTTTTCAAGTTATTGCTGTTGTTGCTTGTTATTGTTCTATCTTAGGCTTGTACGGGCAGTCGTTGTTTATATATTTTGCTGTTCCGAGTCTCCCGATTTTTTTTTTTCCTTATTTTATCACACGTCTCTAGTTTATCGGCCTATGACTCTTGTCCGATCATTTTGTACTTATCGCTTTTCGTTTTTTGCAATAAATACCCCTTCTAGGTAGTCCAGCTTTCCTTGTTTTTGTCTTGACTTGCTAATCCCATTCCGCGTCTGTTGCAGCTCATAGGTCCCCCCTTACTTATCAGACTTCCCCTTTTTTGCTCTTTTCCTGTAGCCGGCTCGGACCTTCCTCCCGTCTCTGCCGTTAGCCCCTTGCACCACGAGGTGTTCGCACGCGAACTAGCCAGCCATCCGGATCAGCAACAGGCCTCTTATGTCCTCCAGGGGATCAAACATGGTTTCCGGCTAGGCTTTCAGTCATCCTTTCCGCTCAAGTCAGCAAAACAGAACAAACAGTCGGCCCTCCTGCATGCAAACGTCGTAGATGAGTACTTGGCCAACGAGGTCATGTTGGGTAGGGTTGCCGGGCCTTTTCCTGTCCCTCCATTACCTAACTTGCACATCAGCAGCTTCGGGGTTATTCCGAAAAGGGGGCAACCTGGGAAGTGGCGCCTGATCGTTGATCTATCGTCTCCTGGAGGTCTTAGCGTGAATGACGGCATTGATCCCCAGGACTTCTCTCTCCAGTACATTCGTCTGGACGAGGTGGCCCTGGGGCCTTAATGGCCAAGTTTGATGTCGAGGCCGCCTACCGGAATATAGCCATCCATCCTGAGGACCGATCTCTCCTCGGCATGAAATGGCGTGGCCAGTATTATGTTGACCTCACACTGCCCTTTGGCCTCCGCTCCGCCCCTTTCATCTTCAATTCAGTAGCCGATATGGTGGAGTGGATCCTCCTAAACCAGCATTCAGTGTCTGATTTGCTGCATTATCTGGATGACTTTATCACTGCTGGACTCCCGCACTCTCCTCAGTGCGCTTACAACCTGAGCACTGCCCTGGCAGTCTGCAAGTCTCTGGAACTACCTCTTCACCCCAATAAGTGTGTTGGTCCAACCACTTCGCTCTCTGTCCTAGGAATTGAGCTCGACTCGGTTCAGCAAATTGCCCGCTTACCAGAGGATAAACTTCAGGCACTCAACCAACTCATTCATACCTGGCTCCAGCGTACCTGGTGCAAGAAACGCGAACTCGAATCTCTGATTGGTCACTTGCACCACGCTGCGAAGGTGGTATGGCCTGGCAGAACCTTTCTTCGTCGACTTATCGATTTGCTTTGCTGCTTTCGTAACAAGGATCATCCCATCCGCATCAATCGAGAGTTTCGCCAAGATTTGCTGTGGTGGCAGCGCTTTCTTTCCTCGTGGCATGGTGTTGGGTTCTGGCTGTACCCTGGCATGTCCGCTGTAGCTGACATTGAAGTCACTTCCGATGCCGCTGGTTCTCTTGGCTTTGGCGCCTACTCCCAGGGTCACTGGTTCTATGGCCCATGGTCTCCCACCCAGGCCCAACAATCTATCGCTTACAAAGAATTGTTTCCTGTGGTGATTGCGGCTCATTTGTGGGGTTCTCATTGGTCAAGGAAACACGTCCTCTTTCGCTCTGATAACCAGTCCGTGGTGGCTATGCTCACATCCAGGACCTCAAAGGTTCCCGCCTTGATGCACCTACTTCAGGATCTCCTGCTGTCTGCTGCGCGTTGGGGGTTTTCCTTCTCTTCTGTTCATGTCCCGGCATTCAAAACAATGTTGCTGATGCAATTTCTCGCTTTCATTGGCAGGAGTTTCGCCGCCTGGCCCCGGAGGCTCAGCCGAACCCGTGTCCTATCCCACAGTTTCTCCTGGACAGCTTGATACCTCCCTACTAGAGGAACGATGCCGGCACTTCCTGGTCCAAGGTTTGGCCCCTTCAACTCGCAAATCGTACGCTTCCGGCCAAAGAAAATTTTACAGTTTCTGCCTCCAAGCTGGCAAGCTCCATGCAAATGGATCTCCATGTCCAGTTGATGAATGGACGTTGTGTCTGTTTGTTTCCTTCCTCGCAGATTCTATTCAGCACTCATCTATCAAAGTTTACCTTTCTGCCGTTCGCTCCCTGCAGATCGAGCAAGGTTTTCCCGACCCATTAATTAACTGCTTGCGTCTTCAACGAGTGATGAGAGGGATAAAGCGTTCTCAAGGTTCCCCCGCTGCCCAGCTTCTTCCCGTGACCGATAGTATCCTTTCTCTCGTTCACCAGGCCTTGGACCTCTCATCTTTTGATCACTGCATGTTTTGGGCAGCGTGCACCTTGGGCTATTTTGGTTTTCTGCGTTCAGCTGAATTTATTGTGCCTAACCTAGCCAGCTTCTCGCCAGAGCTTCATTTGTCGGCTGCAGATGTCTCAGTGGACTCCAGGCTCTCCCCCTCAGGCATGCGTATCTGGATTAAAGCATCAAAGACCGACCCGTTCCGACAGGGCTGCTACATTCACATTGGTCTGGGAAAGGCTCCTCTCTGCGCTGTCCACGCCATGCTGTCCTACCTGGCAGTGCGGGGTGATAAGCCTGGCCCTTTATTTCTGCTCAGATCTGGCCAACCTCTGTCTCGCGCCATTTTGACGAATTGGCTAAGAGAAATCTTGTCGTCAGCTGGGGTTCCAGGCAATTTTTCCAGCCACAGCTTCCGCATCGGAGCAGCGACTGTCGCGGCTCGCAACGGTGTCCCAGACCACCTTATTCAGGCTCTCGGGCGTTGGACAAGTAATGCTTACCAGCTGTATATAAGAACTCCGTCGGAAGCCTTGGCTAGTCTTTCCAATCGTCTGGCATAATTCGGCCCTCGCCTTTGTTTGTTCATTCTGCCCTCCGTCACGGCCAGGCCGAGGTTCATCTGGTTGGAGAGAATCACTATGAGAGTACTCAGCTAGCATTGCAGCTTGGTTAGCTCGCAGCCTGCTCATGGTTTGGGTAAGTGCTTGCTTTGATTCTTTCTCGTGCATGCGGGTCTCCTGGTGCTTGGGGTTTTTGGAGTCGGAGGTCCCATTCTCCCTGTTCGCTGGCCCCTCCTTTTTCAAGCACCTTGGGATTGGAGGTTTGGGTGGTGGCCGCTTCAGGGTTACCATGGATACCTCCTCCCCTGCTGTGCATTGCCCGGCTCCACCAACCTTGAGGCACCAACGCCCAAGCTCATCTATTGTTGATGAGTTTAAATGTGGCTAAATGTAATTTAGGCAAAGTTAACCTCGATGCAATGCCCTCCAGCAACCTTTGGATGCAGGAAGCTCACTTGCAACCTTGGCGGTTCGCTGGGGCTTTTTGTGACGCCTATACGCAGTATGCCGCTACCGCTGGCCGCATAAAGCTCGGGGTGGCCCCAGGACCCGTGCAGGGGCGTTTCATGACCTTTACACGCAGTGCGCTGCTCGCTATCATTCGCAAGCTCATTTCGCTAGCACATTCGCTCGCAAGCTTGGCAATTTTCGCCCGGCCCACCCTCCCTCGGGTGAGTTGATGAGCCTCATGCTAGGTTGGTAAGTATTCCACTGAGTCCTTCAGTGTGACGGTGCCCAGGTGGGTGGTGGCCGCTTCAGGGTTACCATGGATACCTCCTCCCCTGCTGTGCATTGTCCGGCTCCACCAACCTTGAGGCACCAACGCCCAAGCTCATCTATTGTTGATGAGTTTAAACATGAATGTACAGAAAATGATGCAGATATATTTTCTTTATCTTGTGTAAAATATATTTTCTTTTGGTTTTATCGAAGCGTTGGATTCGAAGCGAAATATTGAAAACAATAAAAAAGGTGTCTGTTATGTGACAAATAACTGCTTACTTTGCAAGCTTATTTCACCAGAAACGATGGTCGTTAATTAGTTGGAAATTTTGCAAGTATTTCTCGTGGGTATAGGCAATTGAAGTGAATTCTTTGTCTGTTTCATCGAAGCGAGTTCAGAGATATGAAGGAAAGAAATTGTGACTAGATAAACACTTGCAAGGATTGCGTCACTGGTAGGGAAATAACTGCCATAGTAAAGATAGCTGCGAACAATGCAGAGCCTGAAATGTGAGACTCGTGTGACTACCTTCTTACGGCCTAACTCACGGCATAAACCAATTACATTTAATCGTGACTTTTACGTTAAGAAAATAGTTGTTATTAATAGGGTTCAAAAATCGGAATGTTTAATTCATGCCCATACATGTCCCAAGCGAAGTTCCAGATTAAGACCATTACGTCATCATAAATTTCACAACAGCTGTGGGCGATGGTGCAATATTGGATTGCGTGACTCGCGTGACTACTTTGCTTGTCCTTTACTCTTAGCCGTATAAAACAAAACGCTAATTTTGTACAACATTACAAGATAAAACCAAATTTATTATGCTTATAAAATTAATTGTGATGACTGATTTCGAAAGACATTAAAACACCAGTGTAAATATTAAAACGGCAGCTTCAAACGCGTTTTGTCAAAATTCTAATAATTTCCCAAGCCTTCACGAACTTCGAGTCTAGCTGTGGTCGATTGCTGGATTTCTTGATTTTTATCGGCGGTTCTCGCTTCGAGACTTGGACGGTTTATCAATCAAATAATATGAAAAGAAACCTCGGGAACTCAGCTTTGCTAATGTACATAGATAAAAGCGATTGCACTGTAGAAACATCTACATTCACACCCTAGACTGTTACAGGCCAGAACACGAAATTGTCACGCCAAAAGACCCGAACCTAAGGGAGTCACGTTACATCTGTCAACCATCTGTCAACCCTTTTGTATTCTCGATTAAAATAGATTTTTCGCAATAATTTGTACAACCACAAGCCTGCGGGACGCCGTTTGGGAGCCATTGCGTTGATTACAGTCAGTACAGTCGGCCAGGTTCTGATATCATGATAAGATGGTCTGTTATCGCTGCTATTTCGAGGGTTATCATCAAAGGAAGAAGAGTTTTAATTTAATTCACAAACGCTACTTCGTCGCTCGCTAGGCCACCTTGTGGCCAAAAGCTCGCTTCGCTCACTTATTTAACTCATGAGGTCGACTTGTAGCAAGTCTAAAGAGTGGGTGGAATAAGGATCGAAATTGTTTCATTGCTTCTTTGAATTTGTATTGTATAGTTATTCACAGAATTTTTAGGCATTTTGATGAGGAAATCATTTATAAATTTTTGTATATGTTGTGGTTTAAATTTTACCTTGGTTTAAAATATTTCAAACCAGTTTGATTTTTATTTTCCTTTGTTTCAGATTATGATAATCAATATAAGACAATGAAAACTAAAAATCAAACTGGTTTGAAAACTTTTGAACCAAATATAAAATTAAACCACAGTGACAACATATACATTAAAGAAAACAATATCCATAACATTTTCCGTACATTAATGTTTTAACAGCTTTTGGTGAATTGACATCACTTTTGGGTGATTCAAAGTCACGATCACGATATGGCTGAGTGGAGGTTTGGGTCTGGTCAGCGACAAAAAAAGTACCATTAATAAATCCTGCGCAGAGCAAGAACCGCGCTCGGCCCATGGCCACACGGTTAATTATGTTTTACATGTAAATTTGAAACACAAAGTTCAGTATGAAACGTTTTTCAGTCGCCAGCAAATCTGAACCAAAAGCAAAGAAAAATGGCCTAAAATTTTTGTCTCAGCTCTTCACTTATACTTTTAGACAATCAGTAAATTTTAATAAAAATAACTAAAATTAAATAAATTATTTTCATACCTGCATGGGCAACTGATACTGATGAACTCTTTGTTCTCTTTAGTTGCAAGCTTAACAGCATTCATCCTCAGATATTTCCAATGATGAAATCTGAAATAAAAGAATGAAAATAAATAAATTTATTTTCAAAGGACTTCAACTGATTTATTGCTGCATTATTCCAGAAAATATCTCTACCCCTCCCATGGAAAGTTTTTTGGATTGAATCCCTCCACCCCTACAGAAATTCAAGATACGCTCTATATTTGAGATCCCGTACCCCCTCAGAATTTCGAATGACCTTACATGGGTAGCCTCCTCCACAGGCTACTCCTGTTAATCCTTAATATCAATTGCTCCTTTTAACCCATAATATTGGGATTCCTGTGGTAGCAGAGGGGAAAAGAAAACAATTGTGTCCCTTTTTGCCCAGCCTCAGTCTCTATGTTGCTTGGTCCCAGTCTCTCTTCCATCGGTCCCAGTCTCTCTTCCGTAACAAAGAGAGCTGCCTGTGGCTATTACATGGAATGGGTATGGATATTTTCTTGAATTGTGTGGTTCCAGAAAATATCCATACCCCCACCACGGAGGGAATTGGAAATTCCAGAGGGGTGGGGGGGTCAAAGGCCCAGGAAATTCCGGAGAGGAGGGGGGGTTGTTAGTGAATTTACGTTTCCAGATGCCTGGTTCGATGCCATGCAAATTTGTTTCAAAATCGTTTCTTACCTACTCTGAAAATCTTTTACATAGAAAAAATAGCAGCCTGGGTTTTCGATACATGACCATATTACATTTTAAACAGGTTTTCTTCCTCCTTAAAGCATTTGACCGAAATGCACTGGTGACTAGAGTTGTTTGCGAACATTTGTCTGTTTAGTATGATGAAAATAGTGTAACGATTTCAGAAACCCAAGAATATCTTGTTCTTGTTATTTCTGGCTATTTGTTTGCAATTTTCGGGGTCAATTTGGCTTTCTCTGTGAGCGTGTTTGCAATTTTGTGATCACGTTTACGGTGAATGTTGTCAACAGTTTTCAATCTATGTTCTAATACATCTAGTGGTTTTCTTTTGGATTGGAATGAAAGGGGATGGATTGTTATACATCAAGGTAATCTTACAAGTGACTACCAGATATTTTTTCTGCTTACATTTTTAGAAATTACTGACTTATTTTTTGTCTTTAACAGTATATACTTTTGGAAATTCCGGATGGGAGGGGGGGTTTATTTCCCTTCACAAAAGTGGAAATTCCAGAGAGGTGGGGGGTCTTAGCTGGAATTCCCTCCGTGGTGGGGGTATGGATATTTTCTGGAACTACACATTGCACATTTCATGGCCCAGACACTGATTGGCCCCAACAAAGTTGATTTTGCCACTTCACACATATTTTCAAAAGATATGTCTGCCATAGTTTCATGTTTATGTTGTGGTTTAAGTTTATCTTTGGTTTACAATTTTTTTAACCAGTTTGATTTTTATTTCCCATTGTTTCAGATTATGATAATGAGTTTGAGACAATAAAAGATAAAAATCAAACTCGTTGGAAAAATTTTAGACCAAACATAAATTTAAACCATAACATATATCAACAACAAAACACAATTCATTTTGCCACATATATAAAATACATGAAAAACAGCATAAAAATAAGTTGTAAGCATGTTAACTGGGCAAAATAGAAAAGGATGTAGGAATTTTGTTGCAGTAGCAGTTTACATGTACAGTCAAAATTGATGTTCTTTTGATGGGAACTGTGCAATGTTGAGCTATAAATGTACAATTACTGATTGATGGTTTTACTGAAGCAGCCTGCAACTTGAAATTTAAATAATTTGCTTGAGCGAGTTGCCAAGTTCCAGTTTTTATTTTGCATATAAAATTAAATGAGGTAATATTACCTCTGTTTCAAAGAAACAGAAAGTAATTGCCCCATAGTCGACTGTTTATCATCAGAATGCTAAAAATTAGCAACAGGCTAAGTTCAAATTGCCAAACTGGAAATCGTCAAAGAACAACGAGTTGAAAAAAAGGTGTGGGGTTAGAGGTGAGAGACCAAGGGAACACCTGTGAACATTCTTAACAAAAGCTTGCTCCATTATACCAATTTTGGTATACCATCTGATTTGTCAATTTTGACAGTGTTATTCAGATGAGAAATGTGACATCAGTGTGGCAGAGGAAACATATTGTCATCAAGTCAGTGAGAGTTCAAAATAATAATTTCCTGCAAGTTGATTCCTTTCATGAAGAACAGAAAGATTCTTTGCAGACCATATCACTGGAAACCTTCTCACTAAAAGCATGGTTATTCAAACTCCTTCTATGAATAATGAACATCAGGGTTCGACGTCTCCTCTAGCCCAGTAGCCTGAGGCTAGTAACATGACGTTGGGCTAGTAACATTTAACATTTACTAGACCACTGGCTAGTACAAAAATTGAAAGAATCAATATGTAAATTGTTTGTTTCAAGTTCAAAATTGTTAAAAGAATAAAAAACTCTAAGGCCATTGAAAGCGATAAGAAAAAAGTAGAAAGTATGGAAGTAATCAAAGGAAAAATTAAAAGTATTTAATCCATTATGCAAACAAAGTTATTCGTCGCTCCAATATCATTTCATGAATGGCGGCGAGGGCAAGATGTTCTGAGACATTTGCAGAAGGTATGTTCATTCAGGTTCATTTTCGGTTGGGAACACGAACTTTAAGCTGATGATGGGCATCTATCTGACTATTATTCTGGCCCCAGTTGTTCAAAGGGTGGATAACGCTATCCAACAGATAAATCACTATCCAGTGGATAGTGTGGTTTGTTTTGCCAACACTTATCCGCTGGATAGCGATTTATCCGGTGGATAGCGTTATCCACCCGTTGAACAACTGGGGCCTGATGATGAGTTAGAGAGGCCTACCAGTTGCTGACATCAATGTTTTAACCGAGCAATGTAAATTAAACGTAACTTTTATAATTGTTGTTGTAATTCATTTTGAATTTAAACCCCAACCTTGGGTCATATGTGAGCTAATAAAATATAGCCTGCGAGCAGGCTCTCCTTCTCTTTATTTTTTTTGTGCGGAGAGCCTGCAAGCAGGCTAATAAAATAGGGCCCGGAAAGGAAACTGACCTGGGCTACAAAGTTTTGTCACAGGCTAGTAAATTTCAGAAATCACTAGCCCGGTGAACGTGATAAAACTGACCTGGGCTACAAAGTTTTGTCTCAGGCTAGTAAATTTCAGAAATCACTAGCCCGGTGAACGCGATAAAACAAAATTGATCAATTATCCTCAGGTACAGTTGTCCATATGACAAAATTGGATAAAACAATAAAAAGCATCTGTGATAAGAACTGTAGCAAGGTATCTTGCAATGGTTTTAATCAAATAGCTGGGGATAGTGTCACTATAAAATGGAAGACATTTAATAAATCCTTCACGGAATTTTTCAGATCTTAGAGAAATGTAAATGTGTCTTGGGATAGGAATGAATGGACCAAGCTCCCATCAAAAGAACATCTGCTTTGAGTGTAACAAGTATTATTTTGTCCAAGAGAAATTACTCATTTTTGAAGGGAAATATGTTTTGGTTTAAAACTTTTTAACCGTTTTGATTTTTATTTAACCAGCGGCACGTCCCCCGTATAGGCCATATGGGAAAGTAGCCCCACCCCCCTGCAACCCCAGGCATATCATTACCATAATTTGATACGAAGGAAACCAAAAATCAAACTGGTGTTAAAAAATTGAACCGAAAATAAATTTAAGCCACAACAAATAGAACCATTAATATTTATATGACCTTGCCTCCCAACCATCCCACACTGAGCTCCAATCCCGGCCCCCTGGTTCCCTCTCAATTAGGCACATGGCGGTCTCAAGATACATTTTCAAACAGGGCAAAAAAATATAATGCTTAGTTGTACTGGGAAACACTAAACAAGGGAAAGAAATGCTTACTACCACAGACAACTCAAATTGATAACTGTTTTCCCTAAAAGCTTACCTGCACGACTGAACACCGAGTTGGATCAAGCGGCATCACATGAACACAGCTCCAGCTGTTTGTGAAGAAAGTAGCGTATATAGAAAAAGATACAAAACGACAAATACACAATTATTTCCACGAATGAAGGATACGACAGAACAAGAAGCCCCCTAAATTGCCAAATTACAAACCTTTACTCACGTTACTTGAGCTTCCAAGGTGCACAAAATGGCGTAATTGTCCGTCCTTGCAAAGAATGCTGGGAAGTTTCACGCAACTCGCGCGTTACCCTTGCGTTACGCACGCACGCAGGAAAGACATGCTAGCAACACAATCTCTCCACTTTATGTTCAAAATAATTGCTTTGATTCCTTCAAACGCTTCCTTCGCTTTAGAGATTATCAGTTTACTGGGAAGAAGAAATCCCTTAATACGTGTTCTCCAGTGTCCCTTTTTCCGCCATAGTAAATAAACGTGTATATCACATCGTACATGTAAAGCCCCCGAGCCCACTAGTGGAACCAGGGGAGGGACCCGGGGGGCACCTCTTATTTTTTTGGAAAAAGTGCATTTTCTGTGCACTACCGGAATCATCTTCGCAGAATTGAACATTCACAGTCAAGCCCTCAAAAGCAAAATTTTGATTACTACGGAACAGTGCCATTACAGTGAAAGCCCGGGAGGCCTAAAGATTTTTATACGGGGAGGCTCCGCCCCAAGGTCCAAACCCTTATCTTTTCATAAAGTATTTTAACAGAAAACGTACCCTTTCATATACCTTCAATAGAAAATCGTACTCCTTTCACAAGAAGGATTACTTACAAGGAGGTACCCCTCTCGGCCGAAGCCTCCCCGTACTGAGTCTACTATAGAAAGTAGCCCCCCCCCCCCCCCCCGAGTGAAAGTTGCTTCCTTTCGTCTTTAAAAAAAACATTTCAGCTTGTCAACCTCGGAGACTGAACCTTTTTCAAGACGCGTAAAACTGATGAACTACATTGCAAATATATTAAATTTCATGCTATATTACATTTCTCATTGTGACACACAAAAACATACTGATTTTCGGCCTTAATTGTTCAACGCACGTATCCCATAGCTCAGTGGCTAAAGTGTTCAATCGGTAACTACCCATTTCTCAGAAATGCAATTTCTTCTTTTCATCCAAGCGTCGCCATTCCGCATTTAAGGCGGGGGTACACCTGAAGCCCGTTTTTCCACCGCTAAACTTGGTTTAATGCGAATATCTCGTCTGCGTTTCAAGCAATCCAGAAACTCTATGCTCATTTCACAAAGCTATGATAAGCGGTGTTTTGTAAATTTTTTGGTGATTTTTGGGGATGTTTGGAAAGAGATAGTTTTTCTCAAAGGATTAGTAAAATTTGGAGAAATAAGAAATATTAGAGATTTAATGTGATTTTAAAATTAGAATTTGAAGTTAAAAATTAGTATATTAAGAGACTGTCCGCGTAAGATCCGACCACTCGATTTTCGCCCAAAATAGAATTCCTTCAAATTTTCTGGGCAAGACAATTGATCCATATGATAAACAAAAAGTGCAATATTTTTGCTTCTAGTGCTATTTTGTAATATTTTTGTCGATGATTTCCGAGGACGGTCCAAAACCGAAAAAATCGTCCTGTTTCGAATCAAATTAAGGCATTGCACTGAGGGCGCTGAAAAAATTCCGCTTTAACTCAAATAAAATAAAACTTCGTAATTATTTTATTTTATGTCTTGTCTATAAATGTGTGGCAAAATATTGGAAATCCGACTTAATAAAAAATAATTATGATTTTTTGAAAATACCCCACAAAGAGCCCTCGCAAAATTTAGGCAAACATGCTGTTGGTTAAAGAAGTATTTCTCAAAAGTATAACGTGATCTGGAGCCCAAACTACTACCCATGTTCAGTTCTAGGGTTAGTGTACCAAGAACAGAAAAAACATTTTTGGGCACTAAGCTTTTTGAGCTACAGGAGTTCGATGAACATGGCCTATATTCAATAGTCATAACATTGCGTGACACAATTTTGCGTATCCTGGTTTCTAACTTTTCCGCATAAAATAATTATCCAAGAGAGCAAATGTTCTCAAAACTAGCTTTGTGTTTTGGATAAAGCATGGGTTTACTTAAAATCATCAAATATTGCCCCAAAATTCGGAATTAACAAGGTTAAATGAGCGGCTGCGATGTAAGGTGTCTTAATTTCCGCCTAAACGCTTCGAAAAATCTGGTTCCGAGATTCGGTTATCAAAGGGAATAAACTATGAAAAAAAGCCTTTGACTTTAAGAATTTAACATATCTAATAAATAGAAACTTCAATAAACTATAAAGTGCGTAGAAAAACTTATGAACCGCGAATGTGCCTCAGCTGTAGCAAAAATCTTTTTAGAAAATGTAGATTTCAGATAACACGCTGGAATGTCAAAATTCTTTTAGGCATATCACGGACATTCGCGCTACTATAATATTTTATCCCATTGCTTAAGTTGAAAGAGCGAAACGAGGACTGCCAGATTTGTACCCATTCCCTTATTGGTTTCAGGTTTTGGAAAAAAGCCTTTATGTCTTACCAGCTTTCTTTCCCATAGTCAGGCGTCTTCGCTGAATTCAATTTATGCTTTCAATTGGAACTCCCCTCCAATTTGTCATAGGGAATGGACTTTAAAGAAACTCTTCAGAATTTAACATATTTAATAACTAGAATCTTTAGTCATAGCAGTCAGTGCCTATAAAAATTCTGTAGCGCGAATACATATTAGCTGTAGCGAGGATCTCTTCAGAGAATGTAGATTTCAGTCGGCTAACACGCCGGAATGTCAAACTCAAAGTTATTTTAGCAGGTTAGTTTCATCGTATGCGAAAATTGTAATGCAAAATGCTGCCTTCTGGAAAAAAAATAAATTGATTTGCTATTGGTTTTAAGTTTTTGAATAGCCTACAAGCTCTGTCTTTTATATTTAATTTGTAATTTTAATTTTATATTTTATTTTTGGTGTTGCCCTTGTGCTTAGTAGTATAGCCGGGACTAAACAAATACCACTTTGGGTGCACCTAAATTTTTTCACCTCTTTACGGGACTAGTAGTCAGGGACCAAAGCCAAACCACGCTCGCAAAACTCGCGTGTTTAGCTTCGCTCCCTGACTATAGTCCCGTAAGAGGTAAAAAATTTAGGTTTACCAAAGATAGTATTTGTTTAGTCCCGGCTATACTACTTAGCAAAAGGACGCAGGAAACATAAACAGAGGGCGGTGGGGGACAAGCATTTAGAGGAATGCAGCAGTCATGTAAATAATGGGACGAGGAAGAAAAGGACTCCTGTGCCAAAGTCGAAAAAAACCCAAAATCATCAGAAACCGCCAATCAACAGAACATACATTATTCATCGCAGAACCGGAAAAAGGACAAATTATAGATCCACCAATACACATTTCAGACGAGCTGCTCACAGCAATGAAAAAAATGAGCCCGCAAGATTTAAAGAACACGCTTATACAACCGGAAGAAGAACAAGAAGAAGTCGAATTAACAGAAATGGAAGAGTACGATTTGACGGGATCAGGAGAGCCGGTTTACGAAACACCAATCATGACGCCGCAGCTGTACCGCAGAATTATGGCGAATGAGTTTAGCCAGAACCAGGTGGAGTACATAATAAAGAAAGCTCTGAAGAATTAGGGGACAAATTTAGGATGATGGTTTCTATCAAGATATTCAGAAGCATCAAGAATAGCTTCCACAGCTTGAGCCGTAATAAGTTTGACATCATTAACCCAAGAGGGGGAAGAAAGGTCTATGATAGCGCACACGAGCATGTGGACCAACACAAGCATTTTGCGCAGGTATATTTATGCTGTGTATTTTTTTTTTGCCACCATTTGGACAAAAGCAGCGGGTTGTAAATGTCACTCTCACACATGCAAAAGCTTTTAAATAAAAAACTGGCTGAGATAATGGCGGAAGCAGCGAAAAAGTTCGAAGAAGAAATAAAAAAATATCAAGAAGACCCCTATGTGTACATCGATGGAATGAAAATCAAGAAGACCCTAAACCAATGTATCCCATACACGGAGGAAAAATGGGCAGAATACCAGCGGGACAAAGCCGCCAGAGATAATAAACAGCTGATAAGCTTCATAGATAAAGTATTCTTCGAAGACGGCGGGCTGCAATTTAAAGAAACGCAACAAATGTAAATAAGTTAAGAACAATTAATCACATTCAGAGAAACACAACATAACATTTGCAAAGAGATGGACACATTAGAACTGATTCAAGCACTTCCGGCAGAACTTCGAGAACATATCTACAAGGACTATGTAAAAATAAAACTCTGGCAACGCAAAATGCAGGGCTGGGATGAAGTGAATAGAGCGATTTTGGCGGCCCCCTACTGTCTGAAAAACGAGCAGATCACGTGGATTCTACACTGCTACAAATGCGAACTAGAATGCGGGCGGAACTACCTCTGCAGCCTCTGTTACACAAGAAAAAGGCAGAGAGAGTATTTAGGACCGGACATGTTCGATCCAGCAGAGTATGACCCATGCTTCGAAAAGGGGATAACAATCAACAGCAGAGTGTGGAGCTACACCCATTAGCGCTACGTTCTGTACACGTGCCAAAAACACGAGACAGGAAAAGCTACATGCATGGTTACACGTCGGCAAACTTACTACCTAAAAGAAAAATCGTCTATTAAAATTAAACTTACTAATACGCGTTTTGTATTAACTAGTTGTGATTCTGCGCGGCCAGGCTGAGATAAACTAAGTGCAAAATATTGCCCCGAATCTAATCTTATTCTTGAACCGTCAGAACCTCGGGGTGCAGCATATTGGTATTTTAAACCATCAGCATTACGTACGCTTGTTAATGGAGTGTCAGTTAACAAACTGCCAGGTATTCTAAAACCAAAACCTATTCTTTCATAAGTTCGAGAGGCACCCTTTAGTTCGATAATTAAAGCTGAGACACCCTCAATTAAACAAGGAAATGGCGCCATTACACGAATGTTATTACCGAATTTAACAAAAACTCTATCACCTCCTTTATTTTCATTGTAGATCCATTCTCCAGTTATTACTATTCTAGGTTGCAAATTTCTTATAACATAACCACTTAGATCTAAATCTTTTTGTAATTTGATAGTATCGTTTTCTATTTTGTACCCTCGATCATAATTTTTCAACGAAAAGCCGTTCATATCTAAATTTGTTTGTAGAGTAAAATCACCGTCGGAATTGAGAAAGAAAACATCATCGTAAATAATTCCGTCTATATCTGATTGATACCCCTTTACACCGTAAATGATTAAAGCGGCCTTTTCACTAGGTGCTGAACCATCATAACCCGGATTTAAAATATCAAAATAGATAGTGTCGTCATTCTTATCTTTTAATTTGTAAGTATTAAAAATGATCCTTATATATGGAGGGTTATGGGTGGCAAAGCGTTTGGTGTGGTAGGTAATAGTACTGGAGGCCAACTTGTTTAAAGGGTTAAGAAACCAGTTTTGGTCGTTTTTGTTTTTAGGGTAAAAGAACTCAACACATATAGTGTACTCTCCTTCTTTTAGAGGTGTTTTATTCAACGCCAAACGCGAGTTGAAAGAATTGTTACTTGTTTTTATAATGTTAAAAGTGTAAGCCTTTTTATTGACACTGTGAAGGTTGGATGTAAAGTCTTCAACGGTAACAGAAGAAATATTGTTTACAGCTGAAACACCAACCCTTTGGGTTAAAAATCCTAAGTCATTCTTTTTATGGGCGTGCCCAGTTGTAATTGCAGAGGAGCCCACATATTTTTTCATTGAAGTGAGGTTGACAGCATCTTGGTCGCCGACAGGATTTGCGAGCTGTTTGATTGCATGGTCGTTCATGACAATGTCACCCGTAACGCTAGCTGATGATACATCCCCACTATCACCCTTATCACCTTTTGCACCTTTTGGTCCAATAGCGCCTCTCGAACCCGCAGGTCCAGTTGCTCCAGTTGGTCCCGCAGGTCCTGTAGCTCCAGTTGGTCCGGTTGGCCCAGTAGCTCCAGCAGGTCCGGCAGGTCCGGTTCGCCCTTGTGGACCTCTTTCACCTTTTAATCCTTTTTCTCCAGCATCACCTTTATCTCCTTTAGGACCTTGTGGGCCAGTATCGCCCTTATCACCTTTTTCACCTTTAGGGCCACGCGCTCCAGTTGCGCCAGTTGGACCAGCAGGACCAGCAGGGCCGGCTTGCCCTCGGATTGAAGTAGACTCTTCATGTGTTTGAGTTGCACCCGTCGCACCGTTAAGAAACCCCATCTCTCTATATATTTTCGTCAAAATTTTTTAGAGTTTGTTTTTTAGGTTTGTCGTGGTATAAAAAAGAATATTTAGCATCGGTAGCCCTTTCAAGCAGCTCTCTGCCAATTCCCAATTCATCAGCAATACGGTTATTTTCTCTGGGAAGAAAGTTGAAAATGCAAAAGTGGCTACAATTATCTCGGATGTTTTTGGGGACCTTAAAATAGCTTTGAGAAAGATAAATGACGCTGCAATTGCGGTGGCGACCTTTGATAAAATAATCGATAATGTCGTTTTGGTTGCTTTCACAAACCATGTCATCGAAAATTACAATCTTTTGATTGTCAGTGGACAGCGTTTCCAAAGGAATAACATCGTTGGCGGCTTCAATAACATTATAGCCAGCCACAGGATTGACTCTTGTGTCGAAATCATCAAGCATATATTGGTACTTGTCCTGATGCAGGTTCTTAGCGCAAAGGTAAATTTTGTCGTAGACCAACAGCCTGTAAAGCATATGCATGAGAATATTTGTCTTACCAGAGTTGCTTGGCCCGCAAATAAGCATCCGAAAGGTATCTGCTGGCATACAAGGGTGGCCTTGCTTGTAATTACTTTTTGTAGTCAAACTGGGATCGTAATTGGGAATTTTCATTTTTTTCTGTTATATATACGGCAAAAATATGTCCATGAAGAAGTGGCGAAAACTTGTCGATGAAAAGGCTGAAGTTGAGCAGCAGAACGACAGCATTCTCGCGGCAATAAAAAATAACAAAATCAATAAAGAGTTTGGTCAGCTATCAGGTGAGGATTTGTTCAAACCTATCACATCGCGGCTTGACAAACTCCAAGTAGGGGATAGCAACTCAGCTGCTGAGCCAAAAGAAGAGGTTCCAGACTATGGTATGGATGAGTTTGATTTAAACAACCCCTTTGACGGAGATTTTAATCCGGATGCGGAAACACCACTACCATCACCATCACCATCACCATCACCATCACCATCACCATCACCAACATTATCACCACCACCATCTCCTACATCAACACCGTTACCACCTTTAGCTGAAGAGGAAGAAACGGAATTAATGGAAGAAATGGAAGAAGAGCAACCAAGTAAATGGGGGCCACCACAAGAACTGGTTATCAAGGGATCAGAGTCAACTGACCTACAGAATCTAAACAGGATGTTAACAGTAAATAAAGACAATCCAAACTATGTGGTAAAAAGTGAAAAATCAAATTTTACCGGATACACATTGGCAGACCTAAAAAAGGCAAGAGATGAAATTCTTGACAGGAGAAAAGGGAATAAACAACCTTCAGTAAGGTTACCCCACACTCAGTTGCCGATACCCCAGGATGATGAACCCGACTGGGAACAGGAACCCGAAAGAGAAAGGGAAATGGAAGGAAGCGGAAGTGTTAATCCAAACGCTTTGGTTGAAAGGCTATACTTAAGCTTGGCGTCTATACAGGCGGGCAACACCTCACTAAAGCTGAAAAAACAGGTCCAGCAGATGTTAGGGTTGCTGGTAAAGCTAAAGGAAATAACACAAAAAGAAGCCCACAAAATTTTGGGCACAATTATATAAGCAACATGACAACACATAAATTTGAGTGATAATATATAAGCAACATGTCAACCCATTTTCATTTCAACCTGTTGCTCGACTCGCAGCTGGCCAAACAAAACAACGCCAACAGCAAGTCACATGACTTCACAATTAAGTTTGACCCGCCAATTGCTTTAGAACCCTCCAAATCATACAAGGCGGCGTTAAATGAGCTGGTATCTATGACATATTCGTGGTACAACATCGCGAAACGGTACAACAACAACGAATTCAAATGGCGGAAAAAAACAGAGAACTGGAAAACCGTAACAATTCCGGATGGAATGTATGATTACGACGGTCTCAACACCACCATTCAGGCACTAATCGGAAGAGTGGATCCCAAGGATGAAAAATCCAAGTTTATTTTTCAGCTGTATTTTCACACCACAACGTATCGGGCGGTCATTTTGTTGCAGGACGGCTACGAGCTTGACCTAACCGAAGGTGAATTCGCTCCGTTGCTGGGTTTTGACAAGAAAACAATAGATGGAGCGAACAATAGGAGCGACCGCGTGCCAAATATAACAAGAGGCGTCGACTGGATCTACGTCCATTGTGATCTCATTACAAGGGCTGTGGACAACATCGGGGGCGACGTTATGTTCTCTTTTTCAACCGCTGAACTCTCAGTCAGCTACCCCTTTTCAAAAGAGCCTCGCCGTCTCCTGTGGCACCCGGTGAACAAAAATAGAATCAATGCGATAAATATCAAAATCACAGACGGGCGCAACAACATTATAGATCTGAATGACCAAGACGTGGCTTTAAATATCATCATTGAAGAAGAAACACCTAAGCGCATCTGAAAATAATTTACACATAGCTCATCATTGAAAATAATTTACACCTAAGTATAATAATGAATCATCCGAGCGAGTGGGCGAGATATTATGACGCGCCAAACGGAACATATAGATACAGACACAAAGGTACGGGGGTTGTAAGAGACACCCTGATGAATATAGGAAAGCGGTTCAAAAAGCAAGTCACCCGTCAGACGTTGGAGAAGGCTGTAAATAAAGCCTCGAAGCAAATGCTGAAAAAAGCCGCAGAAAAAGCAGAAGAAAAAGCGGCTGACAAGATACAAGCGGTTTTGCGAAATAGCAACTCAGTTGCTGTTCCACACCCTAAGAGTAAAAAGACCCCAAGTGTAAAACCTAAGGGTAAAAAGACCCCGCAGCGTACACTTAGTACAGAGTCGAAACAAAAACTGAAGAAGATGCTAAACCCTGGGGTAGCAACTCAGTTAAGCGGGGATTCACGGAAAAAGTTGCAACAGATTTTAAATGCGGGTCGGGCTGCAAGGATGAAAGTAAACCAATTGATAGCAGAAAATTAAAATAATTTTTTAAAAAGATATATAGGCCGCAAGATGTTCAGAAGCCACAGGCATTTGGAAAAAACAGAGTATGTTCGTATCATGTTAGACAAACCGATCACTATCCCGGGAAACAATCAGCACCAGGTAAAAACAAACTATAAATTCACACTCACCGACCGAGACAACTGGTTTGACTGGTATAACGCCTACTTCCGGGCTGATTTTACTTTTGAGGCAACCGCGGATGGCGCGCAAGTTGCAGCAGACGCTAGGTCAGCACCCATTAACGGCTCATTTTCACTGATAAACAAACTTGTGGTGAAATCATCAGGCAAAAACATTTACAACGTAGACAACATTCACAAGCTCATATTTATCAAAAACTTGTTGGATTTTTCTGATGACTTTGCGAGGAGCGCAGCGAAAGATCAGTTTTGGTATTTGGATACAGCGGATAGCGATGTGACAGCCGCCGCTGCCACTAACCTTGGAATCAGACAAAGGGGCTTGCTTGCTCACGCCGGCCTCACGGTTGAAACCCTCATACCGCTTAACAGGTACTCATTCTTCGAAGAGCTGAGTGACAAGCTTCTTCCCCCCATGCAGATGGAGTTCGAAATTGAGCTACAATCGGATGCAGAGCTGATTTGGCAAAACGATGGCACCAATCGTAGGATAGTGGTGAGAAACTTCGAGCTGTGGGTTCCAATGCTGCGTTTTACCAGCGAAGGACAGAAGCTCGCAAACGAAAACTTTTTGAAACCTCAGAAATGGACGTACCTGAATGAAATGATCCAACCCAGCAGCAGCCGGCGTGACGCTTTCGGACAGTGGCAGATAAATCCCGGCGTAAAGGATGCCAAGCATGTTTTCATTTTCATTCAACAGTCAAGAAAGAAGGACGCCTTGGCTCAAAACCCCTACTTCTTTGACACCTTTAACATTGACGGAGACAATTCAGCCAAGCTAGCGACCTGCCGGCTACAGTACGGCTCTTCACAGTACTATCCGGAGCTGGACTACGACGAAAACTTCAAACTGCGCATTCTTAATGACTTAAAGAACTACCGGTACCGCAAAAACGACTACAACACCGGGGTTCAGCTTCAGCCCAACAACTTCAAGGATTTATACCCAGTACTCTATTTTGACTTACGCGAAAACAAGGATAACAAGACCAACGACCCGAAGCAGATGGTTTTCCACTACAGGCTCAACGAGGCGGCCAACGCGCAAGACTACACCATTTATGCAGGAATTTTGTACGAGTCCGAACTTGTTCTCAGGCAGGTGGGCAATGAGCTGGTGATGGTTTAAAAGTGAAATAATTTTTGTATGAAATATAAGAGATGCCGAGTGACTGAGTTGTAGCAACTTTGTAGCAAATGAAAGTGAAATAATTTTGTATGAAATATAAGAGATGACGACTTACTATCCGCACAAGATTTCACTTTCAGACGGGCAGAAGGTAAGCCTCGCGCGGGCCTTTGGGCGAGGAGAAGCTGTTACGCTCAGATTTAAAAATGAAGCTATAACCGGTGGTAGCGACACTTTGCACTTGACCGCCAGGCAGATCAAAAAAATAGAGCGCGCTATCAAAAACAAAACGGGCGTGGATATAGACATGAGCAAGACACAAATCAGACATGTGCGCACGCGTAGCGGCACTTTGCCCTTAACCCCCAGACAGGTCAAAGAAATAGAGCGCGCTATCAAAAACAAAACGGGCATGGATATAGACATGAGCAAGAGACAAATCAGACATACGCCCAAGCTGGCGAATGGTGCAGGCATGCGGGTTAAACCCCCAACAGGATCAGGAATGCGTATCAATCCTCCACCATATATGCGCCCACCTCCATTTATAGGTTCTTGGGGTGATCAAAAAAAAGCCCGCCTTCGTTGATGTCCCCTTAACTGATTATGACTTGCAGCGATGGTGCCAATACTTGAAAATCCCCATCAAAGGTATATTTGCGAGAGATGAGATACACGTGAAAAACCACTCCCCTTGTATAATCAACATGGATGATCTTGGAGGGCCAGGCACCCATTGGGTTTGCTGCTGGGGTGGAACTGAATACTTTGACTCTTTCGGTTTACCCCCGCCCGCAGAATGGGAAATTGAGTTGATTCTTGAAGGTAAAAAGACCTTTCTACGAAATGACAACCAGCTTCAGTGGGAATCCAGTGTGCGCTGCGGCTACTACTGTTTGCTTTTCCTGAACGAACGTAACAAAGGGCGGACATTTCGAGATATTTTGAGCATGTTTTCTGAAAATACGCGCGCCAACGAGGCTGTGGTGAAGGATTATTTTACACATAATGTAAGTGGGGTTAACCCCACACCCCCAGTGAATTTTTGCTAGTTATATAGGATGGATGTTTACTGTGTGAAAGAAAAGCGCTTCACACCCAATGTGGTGGGAAGTGAAACATTTGCAACCGCAAAAAATGGTAGAAGACTGCTTAAAGTAAAATGCGCCAGCTGCGGCATTACCAAGACAAGATTCATAAGTGACAGCTGGATTAAACCTGAAAATGTTCAAGAAGGAGGTAATCTTTTGGATCCAATATTTAAGTGGACCAGAAGGGGTTTACCCAAAAAGAAGAGAGAAGAACTTGCACGCGCTGAAAAAAGAATGTTTGGAGGTGGAGTTTTTGATACAGTTGGAAATACAGCAGCTGAAGCTTTCTTTGAGTACGGAGTTCCTTATTTAGCAAAGCAAGGTGTGAAACAAGGAAGATACTTTGCAAGCGAGTTTTTAAGACAACCAGAGTATCAGAAGAAGTTAGCCAATAAAGCCAAACCAATCGCGAGAAAAGCTGTTAATTACACAATTGATGCTTTGTCTGGGGATTTGTTGACTAAAGCCTCAAACAGATTAAGACCAAAAGATATGATACCAGGTGGGGTAAACCCCACACCCCGGTTGAAAGGTGGGTGTCACACAGTGGGCCAAAGTTGAAATGATTTTTGCTTATTATATAGGAAGGATGGAGGTATACTGCGTGAAGGAAAAGCGTTTCACACCCAACGTACCGGGAAGTGAAAAAAACACTACCGCAAAAAACGGTAGAAGGCTGCTTAAAGTAAAATGCGCAAGTTGTGGCATCACCAAGACACGATTCGTTTCTAATAAAACACAAAGTGGTGGTAATTATGATATGAGAATTTATGCGGGTAATCGAGTAGATGACCCAACAAACCCTCTTTACCAACGTGGTGGGGCTTTTGATTTGCATAAAGCTATTGGCAAGCTGCCTAAACCTAAAAAGGGGTGGACACTTCCGGGACACAACTACACAGGACCATACAATCCCCTTGAAAAACAGCTTTCTTACGACCCCAAGACGGGAAAGATATTAAAGATTTATCAGCAACCCACAGGCGCCACTGACGCAGTTTCAATGCAGCATGACGTTGATTATGCCGTCTGCGCTGGAAAGAAAAATGAAAAAGGTTGCAAACATGATGCAGACAAAAAAATGGTGAAGGCGCTTGACGCTATTCCCAAAAACAAACGGCAATGGGGTCACGCCGCGGCGCGCAACGCAATCAGCTCGAAGCAAAAGGTGGGTTTGGGTGTTGGTGAAACGATCAATAAAAATATCGGCGAAAAGATTCCAGGCTTTCAACCAGCTCAAGATGTGGCTGCTGCAATCATGGCTGTCACAGGTGGTGATAAGGATTTGTTTAAAAAGTATTGGAGTGGTGCCATCGCAAAAGGTGCCTTCAACAAGAAAACCGGTCTGTTCAGCAAAAAGTTTTGGACACACCCTAAAAATACAACTGGGCCATGTAATCAGATTGTATATAAAAATGGGAAATGGCATAACCAATATTGCGATTAGATTACACATTTTTAAACACATATATAGAAAATGGATTCTGCAACAAAATTCAGGCAGGCTGAAATAGAAATGATGAAGAAAAATCTTGAAAACCAGTTGGCGCATTACTACCAAACCTCAGCCAAATTCAAACGGTGGCACACGCGGTGTCAAACAGTATGTGCGTTAACAGGTGGAGTTGCTACCATTCTTACAGGCTCTGGGTTGGCCGCTTCTCTTTCTGTGGTTGGCGTTGTTGTTGGCGCCCCTTTAATCGCAACTGCCACCTTGTTTTCATTGGTGTCAACCTCCTCCATCGTCACCGTCAAATTTTTCCTACGTAAAGCGAAAAAACACGAAAAAATACAAACTTTGGCTGAAGCTACGCTGAGCACGATCAACTCTCTCATATCGACCGCTCTTGAAGATGGTAAAATCTCAGACAGTGAGTACCAAGATATTATCAAAAAGTACAACAGCTTTACTACTGCAAAGACAAAACTGCGTTTTTCAAACCACACTGACGGCGGGGTAAAGGTTAACAGAACATCAAAGACAACTTCTGTTTAATGGTGGGGTGTTTGCCTCCAACCACCATTCGTTGAAACTTTTTTCGGCTTTATTTCTGGTTTGTACCATCTTCGGCAATCTTTTCGTGAGCTTTCCCAGTATTGCATTTTTCGCCGGCCAATCTCTTGTTGAGACCTTTTGAAAATAGTTGTATAAAAAACAAACGTAGTTACACGACCCGGGGTAGCAACTCAGTTGCTGATTCCGCTTGAATTGGTGAATGACATTACCCAAAAAAGTCAACCCCATATTGTCACCAACCTGATCTACAGAAATGCCGACTTTTTTTAGTACCGCAAGTAAATACCATAATTTGAGGTGGTGTCTCATCTCTTCATGGGGCTCATCCGGCAGTGGGGGTTCCCATGAGTAAAAGTCAAAATCTTTTTCGGGTTTGATTTCTTTTATTAACGCTTCCTGCTCTTCCAACAACATTTTTTCCAGTTGTTGCCTGTAGGGGTTAGGTACGCGAAGTTTTGTATCCATGTATATATGGCCGCGCATAATTATTTAAATGGATAAAAAATTAGAGCGGTGTTATTACAGCCCGCAGGGTTACTGGAAAGGCATTTCTGCCATTAAAAAATTAGCGGTCGCTGCAAAGGTTCCTGAAGTTGTTGCCAAAGAATGGTTGTTCAAACAAGCGCTCTGGCAGATCTACCTCCCCGCACCGCGCTATATTCCTCGTCTAAAATTCGACGTGCCTACACCCAACAAAGTACACCAGGCAGATCTTCTTTTTCTGCCACATGACAAAGTGGATAGCAACTCAGTTGCTAAAACTTACAAATACGCGCTTACTGTTGTTGACATTGCCAGCAGATTCAAAGAAGCTCAACCTTTAACTTCTAAAAACTCTGATGAGGTTGCCAAAGCTTTTAACACGATTTATACACGTGGACCTCTGAAATGGCCGCAGATGTTGCAAGTTGATCCTGGGCGTGAATTTATGGGCGCTGTTACAAAAGAAATGGAAAATCACAAAACTTCTATCAGACGTGGCCACCCTGAAATTCATAGAGACCAAGCTATTGTTGAACGTTTCAATCGTACCTTGGCTGAGCGTTTGTTTGGCCACCAGTACGCGGTTGAAATGCGTTCACCTGAGGGTTTGCGGTCTACTGAGTGGGTAAAAAGGCTTCCCAAAGTTGTTTCTGCTCTGAACAACCAAGTCACTCGATTAATTGGTATGAAACCTGCTGCTGCAATCAAGAAAAAAAATGTTTATGCGGAGCCATCAACTAAATATTTGAGACCTGTTGGAGAAAATGAAAAAAAGCTCCCCTCCATAGTTTTGGTTCGGTATTTGTACGAACCTGGTGAGCTTGAAGGTGGGACGAAAAGAGCTACTGATCCAATCTGGTCCTTGGATGTCTTTAACCTTGAACGTTCTTTTACCAAACCGAATCAACCTGTTCTCTACTTTTTGCGCGACGGACCTAAGCGTGGTTTTGTACGTGAAGAACTGCTTGTTGTATCTCCAAACACACAATTACCCCCAACTAATGTAAACTAGATATGGTATTCAATTGGTTCCGTGTGTATTCCATCCGGCAGCACCCATCTTTTGTCATAATATGCGCTCAACCCCAGCTTCTCCTGCTCGTATGTTACCATGTTCCCGTCCCGCATCCGGAATCCGCGGTTTGTTGCCATGTCTTTGTTTCCATCTAGCGCTGCCTTGAAACGGTGCCAGTTGATCTCGTTTTGCCTCTTTGACATCCCCTTTGAGCTCAGTTTCTTCTTTTTCACCTCGTTTTTGTCTGTGAGATGCTCTGTATAATAACATTTGGAGCACAGCGCGATCATCCGCTCCCCTTCGAATTCTTTTTTGAACAGTCCCGGCGTTCTTCCGCTCCATTTGTCCCATGCCAGCCAGTTCTTTTTTTCTGCCTCAAATTCTTCTCTCATATCTGGTTTCACAATGTCTTCCAGACTCTTTCCTGAGATTGCGAGGTAGTTGCTGTCTGTATCCATCTGGATCAGCTCGAAATCTTTCCTGTCAAGATACCTATCCAAGAAGTCGTAGTAAAATTCAAGCATCCTCAACTTGGCTAGCTGATACACCGCTATTCCTACCTGAAATGGGCGTCTGATTGTTATCCGTGCTTTTCTACTTTCTAACTCATATGCTTCTCCAATCTCATCCAAGTCTGAAAAGTATGCGCTTCTCAATGCTCTGTCCACCACCTTTTCATCTTTGGTGTAAATTACGTTTGTTTGCCGCTCTAACGCTTCTATCAGCTTCCCATATCCACTGTTTCCCAGAAGTTTGAATATATCAGCCAATAGTGCTTTGCTTTTGTCCACATCCCCTGTACGGCGGTTTTCTGTGACTTCTTTCACGAACCATTCGAATATTACTTTCGGCTCGTAGTCGATCGTCCGGTAGACTCTAGTTATCTTTGCCCCGTGGTTTATGTACCATTGCAGCAGCGGCTCGTACAAAAGTATCCGCTGTGCTGACAACGTCCCCATTAGTTTCTTGTTTTTCTCCACCACTTTTCTTCCTGTTGCTCTCAAATATTTTTTCATGTGCTTTGGAACGGCTTTGGTCGGTACCGATTTTTTGTGAAAGAAGGGGCACATTTCTTCAAACTTTTGGTGCAAGTGGTTTGGGATTTCTATGTCCACTTCTGCGTACCCGAACCAGCTTTTTTCTTTTAATCTGTGCGTTAATATTGGGGCAGCATCTACTTGGTACTCGTCCGTGTAGTGCACAACCCTTTCTTTTCCGCATGGCATTTCTCTCAGCATTGTTGAGAGGTACAGCGCGTTGGCATCGTAGCCGAGAATGTTTTGGCACATTTTCGCATGGGCTTCTGTTATAATTTCTCCATCACTTGGGATTGGGTATTGATGCGATCTTATCCGCGTTTTACCTGCTTCATGATATCTTGTGAAGACCAAACTTGGCCCTCCGACTACCGCCCCTTTTAACATCTCATACGCTTCTTTACTTGGGGCATATAGTTCCGCTTTGCGTTCTATTGCACCTTTTAGCAAGTAATGCAAACTCACCCCCGGTATGCTGACTGCGTCTTTCATTATGTCTATCCCCTTCTCTATGTAAAAGTTTTTCATTTTTTGGAGCGCCTCAAGCCCGGGTGCCACATCCAGATTATTGTAATATTTCAGCCAGTCTTTAAAGGTTTTCATCCCCTTTTCTTTGAACAGTCTCTGACATTCCTCCCATTCTTTCCGTGTTAGAACGTACTCATTCTTAAGCTTCGAATACCAGTGCGGGTAATCTGGCAATCCTGGGTAATCCAGCTTTTCCGCGCTGTTAAACCACTCGTATGGGAGCCAGGATTTTGTTGCCTTGCAGTCGTACGCTTCCACCCATTTCGCGTAGCTGGTTCCTGGGCCCAAGTAGTTGATTATGTCCAGGAAACGTAATCTGTCCGTGAGTAAGAACATGATTTTACTCCCATTCTTTGCCACTCTCACTTTGTTGGTTGTACCTGCGAGCTGTTCCGCGAAGTAATTCTTTATCAGGTTCAAATCATAACTTCCTGAGTTGAAACCGAGTGTTGGCACCTGGTCGCACCATTCTTCTATTTTTTTTCTCTGATCTTTTGGTATCAGCTCGATGTCTGCCGGCATGAATTCTGCGCGCACTTTTGCTCTGATGTTTTTCTCTCGTCTTTTCAGTTCTTCCATGAACTTTTGAACCAACACTTTGGGGTTTTTTTCACAGATGTGGGTCACCTTCGGCACTTGTTTTCCATCTTTTGTAATAACGGTTTCCAATGTATCGCCCACGCTTACTGAGATTGGTATGTGTTTGTTCTCAATCGTGAGATTTCCTGTTGGTTCCTTTCGATGGTTTTTGTCTCCGTACGCCTCAAAGTCATACAGAATAGCGTGTGGATAGCTTTTTGTTTTTGCTTCCGGTAGTTGTTCAATATATTTATCTCCGACTTCGCAGGCCCAACACTCAATCACTCTGTAGCCAGCTTTTCTGAGATAAGCTGTTCTCCTCATTGTTGCTTGGAAGAGATCTTCTCTTGTTCTGTCACCACGTTCAATTATTTTGTTGCGGTCGGGGTAACATTTCGGACATCCGTGCCAGTAGCAACCGTGATACTGCAACACCAGCTTTTTCTCATGGTTGTAGCCATCAACTGGTCTTTTCTCAATCCAACGCTCTCCTCCGTGTCCTGACATTGCGTGGTGAATGGGGATTTTCCAATGCTTTGCTACGTACTCAAGCCACTGAATTGATTCTTTTGAGGCTTTATGCTTCGGATAAAATGCTTTTTCATAAGCTGTCTGTGGCGCTTCGACCTTTTCTCCGGGGCAATCTATTACGGTTTTCCCTTGGGCACACCTTTCTGCATGACGTTGTAAATGGGTTGCTTGTGTAAATCTTGCTTTGCAATGGATGCATGCATAAGTTTTTCCCAACTTTTTAATGTCTTTTATTAAGAATGCGTGCTTTCCAAAAATACCGATTGTCATAACGTTTTTAAACTGCGGTGCAGGATTTCTTGCTAAATGCCATACAACTTCTTTTTCATCTATACGCTCTGGTACATATACCCTTATTCCCAGCCAGCCCGAGAAAGCTGTGCCCTTATTCAGGTGCATTTCGACCTTTTCCAATTCATCCAGTGATGTTTTTACGCAGTTCGTCGGTGTATCTCGGAGTTTGAAAAAACTCTTGGCTAGACCTTGTGCCGCTTTTGTACTTCGATCTGGTCTAGCTCCTTTGTGTACAGCAATACAGCGCCATAGACACATGTTATCTCTATAGGTATCCAGTGCTACCATTGAACGAGTATGTGCAAGGTTGCGCAGCCAGTTTGGTAAGGGTCCTGTTCCCATCAGCGGTTGACGGTCAAGCACAACCTTTACATCAACATTAAAATGCTCCTCGAAAATCCACTTTGTGTTTGGTCTTTCGATACTATCCGCATCCAGACGTACAGCCTCCCTATTAATTAACCAATTCTCCGCTTCTGCATATGTATTCATCCAAGGGGAGCCTTTATTTTGGTAGTAGAAAATTATGGTGCCGTCTTCAATGTTACGTAACTTATATGAATAAGTGTGCCTCATGTAAAATGATGTCCTCACGTTCTCTCTTATTTTTTCCATAAATTTTGGTGTGAGGTCTTTATTCAGTTCTTTTATGAAGCGCCATCTCTTGAACCGTCTCCCGCTGCTCTCTTCACCCTCAAATTTTGTGACTTCGTACAGATTCTGAATCTCATTCTGGTAGTCTGTCACATTTCTTATGTTATTCGGTTGAATGGGATCGAATTGTCTCAGAAGTTGTTGTCCTCTGTTCCTTTTTCTAGGTGGTGCTATTGGTTGGTAAGGTTTTGGTTGTAAAGGCTGTAATACCCGTAATGACGGTTTATACCGCTGCTTTCTGGTTTCTGTTAGCGGCTCGACTAGCACATTCTTTATTATCTTTTTCACAGCGGGTACGTTTTCTGAAAGAAGTTGCGATAAATGTCGCAGTTCTGCGGGATCTATTTTTGCAAGTTCTTGTTCGAGAGATTCGAGGTCTACATTTTCAAAAGAACTGAGGTCTATTTCGTCCATTGTATATTATGTTGAAAAATATTTTTTAATTTATTAATTGTTGTTAACTTAATGTTGCATTCCTCTAAATGCTTGTCCCCCACCGCCCTCTGTTTATGTTTCCTGCGTCCTTTTTGCTAAGTAGTATAGCCGGGACTAAACAAATACTATCTTTGGTAAACCTAAATTTTTTACCTCTTACGGGACTATAGTCAGGGAGCGAAGCTAAACACGCGAGTTTTGCGAGCGTGGTTTGGCTTTGGTCCCTGACTACTAGTCCCGTAAAGAGGTGAAAAAATTTAGGTGCACCCAAAGTGGTATTTGTTTAGTCCCGGCTATACTACTTGCTTAATTAACTTATGCAAATTTGTGGCAGTTGACGTCGCGTGTGTTTACATTATGCCAAGGATAGTTCTACTCTTTGCGATTCTCCTTGTTTTGTTCTGTGATATGGCAGGAGTTCCTTTTCGGCAGTTACAGGTGGCAAGTGCGGGAGTAGTCAAGGATACACGGAATGTGCAGCCCTAAATAACTGTGACGGCGATATCAGTTCACATCTAGCATATCACCACCTGACAAGAAAAAATACATGTGAAAAGGATTTAATACTGGCAAGAGCAGGTCTTTTAGGGCTCACAGAAGAACAGATTACGAATATGATGGTTTGTCCAGCTCATCGTTTTACTCTAAGAAAGTATCACCGGTTTTTTCTTTCCATGATGTCTTGGATACTGGCAAGACTTCGGGGCTTGGGGTCCAGGAAATGTTATCAGAGGTCATAGGTCTGCACGGTTTCCCGTTACTAGATTTTTGACACCTCTGTATTTAACTCGTCATACGTATTGCTATAGCGGTTAGTCTCTGCTCATCCACATATGCAAGATAAGTTTTTAGCTCTCAAAATGTTCGAAAAACTGGCCACTGGTCCACACGAAACGTACGCCGATTTTGTGATATAGTTGGTTAGTTCCATTGTTATGCAAAGTAGCTATTAAATCATCTTATGATTGTATGTAGCATGTATTTAATAATTACTTAAGGCATATAAGAGGAGATATGAGGTGAGGGGGTCATCACGTAAATATTGAAAAAAGAGGGGGGTCACTTGCTAATTACCTGGCCAGGAGGGGGGGGGGGGGGGGGGGCTTACAGAAATTTTGATCTTTCCAATATATTTTTCCCTCCCCCCCCCCCCCCCTCTACAAAAATAATGACCGGTCCCTTAATTTCAAGCTGGCCAGGGAAATCAAAAACCTCTTTGGAGAAGCTACACCCGTTGGTTTGCGTAGGTGTTTTCCTTGCATTGTTCACTCCCTTTTCATTGTTTCCATTGTAGGCTTAAACAGACATGAAATGCTAGGTCACACGACACCCTTCCCAAATGGGAAGGTTCAGCCAGCAAATTTAATGATAAAAACGTTTTTAGGCAAGTCCCCCCAAAAAAATTTTCTCAGATGTCAGCTGTACGCACGGGCGTACGTGCGTATATGGACGCTACGCCCCTGCATAATAAAGATAAAGAAAACAATAACGAATCCTATCCACTGTTTTTGTACATAGTTGCTTAACAATAGCCCCGGGAAAGTAACACTTAGCTGTGCGTTTCACATTCCTATTTTTTTTTCTTTTACGTTTTGGGAGGGAGTGGGAGGATGTGGAGTACAATCATGTAGTCCTTACGACACAAAAATAATATCTATAAAAAATGTATACATATGGCCGTAGCCAGACTTCAGAACAAGACGAGGCAAGTTTCGAGCACTGAAGGCGCGATCCCATAGGGGGGGTCTGGGGGCATCTCCTCCCCCCCGCCCCGAGAAAATTTTGAAATCTAGAGGCTCAGTAATGCTCTTTTAAGCATTTTCCATCGCATTTTTCTAATGGTGTAGGGCAAGATAGGAGTACTGAGGTTAAACAGTACCTAACGACGAAATTCGACCTTGGAGAGAGAACTGGCAACAAGGCAGATCCCGGAAAAGTGTCTGCAGACATGAGAACAGCAAGAAGACCAGATGACTAGCGGATGTTCGACAGGAAAGACTGGCTAACGAAGAGTCAAGTACAGGGTTTTTTTTTGGAGACTGGCGACCACATGAAGAAGGCAGGGGAACGAAGAGGTACAAATAGAGGACGTGTACGCAGAGGAGGAAGAACAGGAAAGGCATGAAGTACTGGAGAGCGTAGCCGCCCAGCTCAGTCCCAGGCATCCAATTTGCTACGATTCCTACTGCCTTTGTGACTACTCACGAGAGGAGAAACTTGACAGTTTCAGTGCAGTTATGCTCAAGGAGATACTGAGATATTTTGAGATTCCCTTTACTTCAGGAGATCGGAAAAAAAATCTGGTAGCGAACCTATCCACATTCTTAGAAGGATGTGACTGTCGCCGATATTAAGAAAACAAAGTACACAAACCGTAAATTTCCCGATGTACTGAGTTGCTGTGAATACTTCTAACAGTTTCTTTGATAAACTGAGAGAACGAAAATGGCTTATAAGTCATGCATTGCGATAAAATCAACAAAGGTAAAAAATTGTAAATTTATTTAGTGGGAATCGCAATCGATGTGAACGATACATACAGTTTTTCTTAAGAAATGTGGGAGCAGAACGTAGAAAACTAGACACCCAATGTTTTTCTGACAATTTTACTACGTTGAAATCAACTTTATCGACAAAATACAATTTTACCGCTGTAGATATAAACCTGCTCCAAATTTGCAGAAATTGAATTCAGCACTGAAGACAACTATAAGAAACAAAGCGGGTAAAAAAGACATAAAGGCTTTTTCTAAAAATTGAAACCAATAATGGAAAGGGTACAAGTCTGGTAGTCTTTGTTTCGCTCTTCCAACTGAAACAACGGGATAAAATATTATAGTAGCGCAAATGTCCGTGATTATGCCTAAATAATTTTGACATTCCAGCGTGTTATCTGAAATCTACATTTTCTAAAAAAGATTTTTTCTACAGCTGAGGTACATTCGCGGTTCATAAGTTTTTCTACGCACTTAATAGTTTATTGAAGTTTCTAAAGGTCAAAGGCTTTCTTTCATAGTTCATTCCCTTTTGATAACCGAATCTAACCTGCTAAAATAACTTTGAGTTTGGCATTCCGGCGTGTTAGCCGACTGAAATCTACATTCTCTGAAGAGATCCTCGCTACAGCCAATAGGTATTCGCGCTACAGAATTTTTATAGGCACTGACTGCTATGACTAAAGATTCTAGTTATTTAATATGTTAAATTCTGAAGAGTTTCTTTAAAGTCCATTCCCTATGACAAATTGGAGGGGAGTTCCAATTGAAAGCATAAATTGAATTCAGCGAAGACGCCTGACTATGGGAAAGAAAGCTGGTAAGACATAAAGGCTTTTTTCCAAAACCTGAAACCAATAAGGGAATGGGTACAAATCTGGCAGTCCTCGTTTCGCTCTTTCAACTTAAGCAATGGGATAAAATATTATAGTAGCGCGAATGTCCGTGATATGCCTAAAAGAATTTTGACATTCCAGCGTGTTATCTGAAATCTACATTTTCTAAAAAGATTTTTGCTACAGCTGAGGCACATTCGCGGTTCATAAGTTTTTCTACGCACTTTATAGTTTATTGAAGTTTCTATTTATTAGATATGTTAAATTCTTAAAGTCAAAGGCTTTTTTTCATAGTTTATTCCCTTTGATAACCGAATCTCGGAACCAGATTTTTCGAAGCGTTTAGGCGGAAATTAAGACACCTTACATCGCAGCCGCTCATTTAACCTTGTTAATTCCGAATTTTGGGGCAATATTTGATGATTTTAAGTAAACCCATGCTTTATCCAAAACACAAAGCTAGTTTTGAGAACATTTGCTCTCTTGGATAATTATTTTATGCGGAAAAGTTAGAAACCAGGATACGCAAAATTGTGTCACGCAACGTTATGACTATTGAATATAGGCCATGTTCATCAAACTCCTGTAGCTCGAAAAGCTTAGTGCCCAAAAATGTTTTTTCTGTTCTTGGTACACTAACCCTAGAACTGAACATGGGTAGTAGTTTGGGCTCCAGATCACGTTATACTTTTGAGAAATACTTCTTTAACCAACAGCATGTTTGCCTAAATTTTGCGAGGGCTCTTTGTGGGGTATTTTCAAAAAATCATAATTATTTTTTATTAAGTCGGATTTCCAATATTTTGCCGTACATTTATAGACAAGACATAAAATAAAATAATTACGAAGTTTTATTTTATTTGAGCTAAAGCGGAATTTTTTCAGCGCCCTCAGTGCAATGCCTTAATTTGACTCGAAACAGGACGATTTTTTCGGTTTTGGACCGTCCTCGGAAATCATCGACAAAAATATTACAAAATAGCACTAGAAGCGAAAATATTGCAATTTTTGTTTATCGTATGGATCAATTGTCTTGCCCAGAAAATTTGAAGGAATTCTATTTTGGGCCGAAAATCGAGTGGTCGGATCTTACGCGGACAGTCTCTTAATTAGCCAAAAATATAAGCGCGGTTTTAAGTTGCTATAGCAACTTCTTGTTTTTTGTCGGTAACCAGACCCAAACTTCCACTCGACCAAATCGCGATCGGGACTTCGGATCACGCAACCTGGGATGTTTATTCACCAAAAGCTGTTGAAACATCAATGTACAGAAAATGTTACGGATATTGTTTTCTTTATCGTGTATAAAATATTTTTTCTTTTGGTCTCATCGAAGCGTTGGGCTCAAAGGGAATTTGAAGACACTAAAAAAGGTATTACGTCAGCCATGGAATGCGCTGATGTTGCAGCTTTCACTTTCGGTACGTGACAAATAAGATTGTGTTTACTTTCCAAGTTAATTTCGCCAGAAGCGATGGTCATTGATTTATTTGTAATTTTGCGAGAATTTCTTGTGGGTTTAGGCAATTGAAGTGAATTCTTTGGCTGTTTTAATCGAAGCGAGCTCAAAGATTTAAAGGAAAATTAAATATTTGCTGAGGTAAACAATTGAGCGTGCCCGTACTTGCAGGGGTTACGTCATTAGTAGGGAAAAAACCGTATAGCTAAAGATTGGACTGTGTGACACGCGTGACTACTTTACTGGTCTTTCACTCATAGCACAAAAAATTAAACTTAACTGTGACTCGGCCAAATCGTGACCGGGGCTTTGAAATCACGCAACCTGTGATGTTTACTCTCCAAAAGCTGTTGAAACATTAATGTACGGAAAATGTTACGGATATTGTTTTCTTTATTGTGTATAAAGTATTTTTTTCGTTTTATCGAAGCGTTGGATTCGAGGAGAATATTGAATACACTAAAAAAGGTATTACGTCAGCCATGGAATGCGCTGACTTTGCAGCTTCCACTTTCACTATATGACAAAAAAGATTATTTTTTCTTTGCAAGTTTATTTCGCCAGAAGCGACGGTCATTAATTTAATTGTAATTTTGCGAGTATTTCTTGTGGGTTTAGGCAATTGAAGTGGATCCTTTGGCTGTTTCATAGAAGCGACTTGAAGAAGATTTGAAGCACAATTTAATATTTGCTTAGGTAAACAATTGAGCGTGCCTGAACGTGCAGGGGTTACGTCATTAGTAGGGAAAAAACCTTCCAGCTAAAGATAGCATTGGATAACGTAAACCTCGGATTGTGTGACTCGCGTGACTACTTTGCTAGTCCTTTACTCAAAGTGCAATCAGATTGAATTTAACCGTGACTTTTGAGTAAGAAAGTTCTTAATGAGCAAAAAAATATAAGCGCGGTTTTAAGTTGCTATAGCAACTTCTTGTTTTGTTATGATGACCGCGCTTGCACTGGGAACCGGGAGAGGTCCAGGCCGCCGCGACCGGCCGCCACTGACTCCAGCTTTCACTTTCGCTAAGTGAACAGAGCAATTCGTCTTGTTGTGCCACAAATATGTCGCAAAGATGCATCAAGATAATCATTTGTGTCTCTTTCCTCATTTATTCCGGCGGTCTGTTCTCTTTGAGCTTATGGGCGCCGAGGAGTGGACAAGGGGATTATTATCCTGAAGAAGGACCTTCCTCGTTCCTGATGTTTTCAAACCCGGAATTCCAGTCAGTCCAGTACAGGTGTCGTTTAAACAACATTTCTGAGAAGTCGATCTGGCCGCTTAAAACACCTTCACTGGAATCGTTTATTCGAGCATCATCAGCAGCTGATAGCCAAGAATTCCGTTTTAGTGGTCTGGCTGTATTTTCGAATCTCACTGATGCGTGCCAACCGCCAGTTGATGTAAGCAAGTCAAACATTCATGTCAACAAAATCGCTCTCATCACCATTGCCAACCAACGAGTGTGCCCATTATCGGATATGGCGGTAAATGCGCAAAATGCAGGATATTCTGTAGTGGTATATGCTACTACTGACTCGAACCTTCCCAGTACCGATAATGGAACACAGAATAACACTCAAGACAAAATTGTGATTCCGGTTTTAAATGTCGACGTTTGTTATGTGAATGATCCCAATGCAACTACGATAATTTATTCGTTTGAATTTGATTCTTTTCTTTTTGATGCAGTCGACCGAAGAAATGTTGAGATCATGATAAGCAAGGTAGAAGTCGCCTTGAGTAAGATGCAAAAGTACTTAGAGAGACTCTACTATTGGTTTCTGCTGGGCCCTTTGATCACCTTCGAATGGCTTAGACGGACAAAGAAATTCTGTTGCATGTCTGGCGGTCAACAAGTTAATGAAGAACTCGGTAACGAGGACGAGGACACTGTTGGCGAAACAAACCAACACTCAGTTATCGAGGAGACTCGGGGAAATGGTGATCAAGAAATTGACCATGGACAAACTGGAGACGAAGAGCAGCCGCTAATCATTGTCGTGAACTATCCTCAGGCTAATCGGACGACACTGATAGGACACACAGGATACATAGCTATTAGAAGTCACACAACTCTCTTGGCGAACATTTTTGGCAAATTTGCTGTTGGTTGTGGTTATGTGATTCTGATCGTGGTAGCGCTCCCGGTAGGTATATCTAGTGGAGGGTGGTCTTTTTTTCGATTCGATGAAAACGAGGACAACATAAAATCTTTTTGGGATGACGTCTTCACTGTTGACACTGTTTTTTCCCTATTAAATGTGTATTTTATACCCTGTCTTCCTCAATGGTGGTCACCCCTTCAAATATATTGTTTCTTTCTGTACAGTTGGGTTTCCTGTAAATCCACGTGGACCGTTCCAACCAACTTTTCAAAACTGATTCGTAGTGATTGGTTTGCATCAAACATGTATTTGTTGATTTTAGGTATAGTTGTACCATATTGTTCCATTGATGTTGCTTCTGGTTTCTTTCTTGAAAAATTTGTTTATTTTACAACATACAACACGGTCTGCACAATCGGTAATCTGCTTTATATTATCATCCTAAACAAGCACAGATTTTTGACAAGGTATGTCTTCTATATCAGTGTTTGTATGATCTGTGCTTATATTCAAAGTGACATCGTAGCCGTGTTTTATTTCATGCTGAATTCTGAAGGTTCACTTATCAACCTAAAACTTGTTGCTCTTCGCACGGTGGCTATTGGTCTCACTTTGACTCTCAGTCTCAGTTCCTCTATGCACATCATTCGCAAGCTTGCCAAGCCACAAGAGTCGTTGTTTGAGGGACTGTCAGAAAAGTGATGTAGCTTCATTAATTTGCTAGCTGTTTTAGTGGCAGGCATTTTGCATCTCTATCAAGCGGCCTCTAAATTAAGACAACAGCCTAGTCTTTTCGTGTAGAGGTCAGTGACGCAAAGCATTTTTATTTCCACGAAAAGAGCCATTGCGTGACCTTCGAAGTGCTCAGTAGTAAACAAGACTGGATCGTAACTATTGAATGTAATTATTTTTTTAGCCACCGTATTCAACACTCGTTGATAATTTTCTGTAAGCAAGGTTTTATTCTATGTTCCAAGATCTGAAATGCCTGTCACGCATTTTACCAATCATCAATTTTAGTGAACTTTGAAAGTGTGATTTCACTCAAAGATTCTGTCGATTGATACGATTTTGATTGTTTCCATCGGTGTAGTCATTTCATATTTTAGTAATGATTGTAGGTCAGAGCCGGGGATCAGACTATATAAAAGACAGAGTTGAAACTGATCAACTAGATTTCTGTTCCTATCTGTTTCTCACAGATATGTAACGCTGCATGAAGAAAAAGAAATAGAAATCGATGTAAAACAGTGTCATTGTGTAGCAGATCTGCTACAAGCTCTCCTCAACCTTGATGTTATTGTCAAATTATATATTAGTTCGTTAAAGTTTCAATAAACCGTTAGTTGGTAGTTCCTGTACGCTCTCTTGAACAAGGTAGTTATCGGATGAGTCAGAATCGAAGTAGCTTGGGGAGTTTTATTATAAGGTTGCAAAGTTAATAAAAAAGCAGGTTGCTAAAAAAATTATAGGTTTCTAAGCATGTTTCCTTATGAAATACTGAATACAGCATTTACTCGCATGGACAGTCGGATCAAAGAACGATTTAACAATGCATCGAAACTTTTATCCAATTATGTAACAGAGATTGTGTATCAATCGATTCCCCTTTGTAGGACAAGTCACAATGTACTGTGACAAGTGCGGTATAGTCTATATGCAACAAATTGCGGTTACGTTATCATAGAAAAAAGAAATGAAAAAATCAAATAGGAATTAAGTGGGCATACGAGCTTCATTCTCTGATTTTAATAATTCTCAAAGAGGTCAGCACTACACAACAGGCTTTGAACTTTTCTTTATCATAGTATTCTAATTCTGCACATGTAGCAAAGTTTTTCTCCAAATGATGCAATTTAGTTTGGCAGAAGTGTTGCTTTATGGTTGCATTGTTCTATCACTATAAACGTAGCATTTGAATGATACTTGTATCATCCAGCTCCAGTAACAACACAAAGCATGGTTTTAGACATAAGGAATGAATTGATTTCCTGTGACAATGAATAATACCATCGAGTCACCTGGTTATCAAAAAAAAAATGTTTCCGGTGGGGTTGTTTCTCATCTATTATGAGATTTGTTGACTGGGTTATGTGTCTTTATATTAGGCATTTTCAATGCAAACTGTATTTACCTCTTTGTATAGTGATTTTACTTCACCCGTGAATTAGTTAATACACAATTAGTTACTATCAGACACTAATTCTACTGTTTTCTTTTGTCTAGTTTTGGCTATCAGGCACTAATTGTTAGATGTTGTTAAGGTGATTGTTAATTTAGTGTTTTTCTGATTATTAAATAATTTAGTACTTCTTTTGTTTGTCACACTGTGACAAAAAATATTGTATATAAATTGACTCTTTTAAAAGTAGATTTTCATTGATTATCTATGTTAAAAGATTAGTGACACTGACAATTACAAATATTATTGTATGCGAGGTTCTTTATATTAAAGTCATAAGGCGGTGTCGGATGCGGGTCATGTGATGCGTGAATTCTTCTAATTACACTCTTATGATCATCACCAGTAATATAAATGCCTTATTTTGTGACAAGTCGCTATATCAAAGCGTGACCTACACCGCCTGAGAGTAAATATAGCACATATAATACCCGTGTTTAGTGTAATATGCATATATTATTAAATGATTGTAAGTTGTAAGACAAGACAGATCGTAATGAGACATGATCAATGATAAATATACTGGATTTAAATAAAACGTGTGTAGTGGTATTTGCATGTTTGTTGTCATAAGCAAGACGTGAGGAAATGGATTAAGCCCAGCGAACCTCAACAAAGCGACAAATATAAATGCCAAGATGTATAATGGAAGGCCTATGACCATACAGAATCTTCTGTATAGCGCTCAGACACTTGACTTGGTTTCTTTTTTTGGTGCCTTTGTCATCAGCGTGTTAGCATATTGGGGGCTGTGTAAACACAAAACCGAAACAAATGTTATGAAAAACCAATTAAAGGGGTTGTGCCCGGGGTGGACATGCTAAAACACGGTTTGGGGGAAACCAGCCAAGAGCAATACCCGTTGGGATGAATAAACAAGAGTTTAGATAAGATATAAATTTTGATTTTTGCAGAATGATACCAATACTGAAAGCTGCTACGTCTTAAAACATTTCAGCTTGTCAACCTCCGAGACTCTGCCACCAATTGATTTACAGTCGGCATTTTTTTTTTCAGTCATCAGTTTAAAAAATAGTTTGAATGAAAGTCGCCAACTAATGACAACGAGAGAAAAATCTTTTGCCATCTTCTCTTTTCAATATGCAAACGACTAAACTAACAATTGACAAATTTGCACTACTTTCATTTATTGAAAGCTGACATTTAACCAGACTGTTCTCTACGATTATTGAATTTAAACTGCCTTTAAAAAATACAAGAAATACTGGCAAACACCGTAACAATCCTTCCCTCTTCCGTTCTTGATCACTATTTCCAATGGAAAAACTTCATAAAATCCACCAGAAGCTTTCAAAATCTTTGCCAAACACACTAACCCAAAATCTTGCTATCGAAAGTGATGAATTTGCGTTGCTAAATACATACATACATACATACATATACTTTATTTAAGTGTCGGGGTATTTAGCTAAATCACTCACATTCGATGTCTATCCGTTCCTGGGGCGTTACTACGTTATTGAATCTCATAATCATAGTAGGTAACGCTGGTCGCATACCGCGGGCACCAATGAAACTTAAATTCCGCTACGAAAGCGCCTTGCGGAGTCAACATGCCATCGCGCAATAGCACCTTTTTGAAGATCAATTAACGATTTCTTAGTTTAGTTTTACCCTATGGCAGTCGCGGTTTTAAACATGGGCAGCAATATCAATTCATTTTTCATTTCAAGTATAGACTGTTCACATCCCTCTATTTTTTCGTGTTTTTTTTTTTCGATCAATGAGCGCGCGGTGAGAACGTTTGCTTTTTTGCGTTGAAAAATCGAGAGGCTGTGGACAGTCTATTTCAAGTAAAGCCACTGAACATTTAGTTTGTAATTATACAAGCTTCTTTCCGCATTAATTTTCTCTTGCAACTTTCGAACCGAAATTTCCGGAATTTTTGGTTAAATGGATCGCACCCTGATCAGTAACAGCAGTAATACCGGTAGTACAGAGCAACTGGTATCGTTGTGGCACAAATATGTCGCCAAAATGCATCAAGATAATCTTTTGCCTCTGCTTCTCAATTTTTTTCCTGTGGTCTGTTCCATTTCTCCCAGGAATTGTTAAAGAAAGCGACACTTCCTTTTGGCTATGGAATGCGAACACTAAGACTCTCATTTATCCAGTGTATTTTAGATGATTACTATAATTCCAGTCGTGTTACAACACCTTCGCTGGAATCATTTATTCGGGCATCAACAACAGTGGAAGGCCAAGAACTCCATTTTAGTGGTCTGGCTGTATTTTCAAACCTCACTGATGCGTGCCAACTGCCAGTTGACTTAAGCAAGTCGAAAATTCAAGTCAACAAAATCGCTCTTATCAGCCTTGTGAACGAAACCGTGTGTCAATTTCAGGATCTGGCGGTAAATGCACAGAACGCGGGATACTCAGTGGCGATATACTTCGCCGACTCTAAAATGCCCAGTCATAAAAAGAAAACTCAGGACATATTACTGATTCCGGTTATTTATGCCAGCCGTGGGAACTGTTATTGGCGTTATTCAAATGACAGAAAGCCAATGAAAATGGATCAGATTGATGATAGCGTTCTTATATCAGCGGACCGAACAAATTTTGAGATCACCGGAGACTGATGCTAGATGATCCCCAACTTACGAAGATGCAATGGTACTTAGCAAGACTTTATGTTTGGTTTCTTTTCGGCCCAACGATCACACTCGAATGCCAAAGACGGACAAAGAAACTTTGTTACATGTCGAGATCTGGTGGTCCAGTCCAGAGTATTGTAGTTTGTATTGTATTGTAAGAACACTGTAATTAATGTAAATAATGTCTGTATGTAGTGTTGTTAACATTGAGCAATAAAAAAGAGAGAGAGAGAGATCTGGTGGTCCACGAGTTGAAGAAGAGCGGGCTACCGAGGACGGGGAAAGTGCAGTTGGTGAAGCAGGCCCAAACACAGTAGCTGAGAATACTCAGGGTAATTATGATCATGACAAAGCAACAGAACATTCGGAAGAGCCAACTGAAGGCGAAGGAGAGCCACTTATTAATGTCATAAGCGATCCTCTAGCTAGTCTGATGACGACGGGCCACTCTAGAAAACACATAGCAATTGGACGTGTCACAACTTTATTTTTTGTTGTTGATGTTTCTAGAGAAACATGGGACTTTGGGTAAGCATATAATGTTTTCACATTGTTTTCACATTGCCCAGTCTACCTGGGTCAGGCAACCTTGCACCCTTCCTTACATTAATCATTGCAGAAAAATGTCAGGCCTCATTTGAATTTTTTACATTGCTAGTTTAAAATGCTACGAGAATACATGCCTTAAAAAATGTCAAACAGTCTTTTCATAAAGTAGGCAAATGTCTGGTCAAAAAGCAGATCTTAAATGTCTGAGGTAATGAATGTGTGTAGAGAGGAGGATGAGAATTGCTGGGATTGGCTGAAGAGATCAATAACTACCTGAACTTGCTTTAATCCATAGTTTATGCATCATTCAATTCCAGCAGTACTCACTCACCCCCCCCCCCCCCCTTCCCCCACCCGGGCTAAGCCCCGGGCATTAGCATTTCTTTAATCTGGCAAATGCCCCGCCCTCGGGTTGATTGTTTTCAATCTCTTGATAGGTGATATAAAAATATAATACAAGTTATTGCTTCCTAGCAATGAAGAAATATCTAAAATTGAGAAAATAGTCCTTTAAAAACATCCACGAGCTTCTTTTAGTCCTTGATGGACTAGCTTATCTGCAACGTAGTCCACGTCTTCGCCTATAAAAACGCCTCCACGAATACGCGACTTACTCCACGGCTTTGAAACCACGTGTCAAATGCCCGGGGATCCACCCAAGGTACGCAAATGCCCCACCCTCGGGACTGGCAACATTAGAAAATGCCCCGGGGTTGCCCGGGGGGATGAGCACTGCTGGAATTGACTGATGCATTAACTCACCAGTAATTCAGAAATTCCTCAGTTCTGAATTCTAAAAATCCTGTCTAACATTAGGCATTCTATTAATCCCACAAATTACCTGTAGACCACAAAATGCGAAAGAAACGGAAATCTATGTCTACCAATACAATTCACATCATGGGAAGATGGTCTCATTTATCACACATGTCCAAAGAGGCAAATGTAATTTTTCTTTGCGGCCTGAAATGGCCACTTGGTCAATATTTTGACAAACATTTCCTCACGTATAAATAATGAAAGGATGTGATCCTTATTAATTTGAAGTAGCTTAAAATTCAGATGACAAACATAAATAACAATTACATGCCTCGACGAACTGAGTGACATTACTATCGCCTCAAAATCTACAAGATTTAGCTAAGTTTTAGCACGATTCTATCGTTAGCACTTTTATACATCTTCACATAAGCATCGACGACATAAGCTTAAACCAGTCTTCAAAATAAATTCATTGTACATACCTCAGGTCACTGTAAGTTTCTGTTGGAAATGTTTGCGAAAAGCTTCCACCGTTTCTCCTCATCCCATATTCTTCTTTATCGGGAATACAAATAAAGGATATTGTATACTCTTTGTTTAGGGACTCGTTGTGATCGCGTCAAGAAGAAAACTATCCTACATAACTCAGAATCGCTTCATTAGATCGCCATTGTCGCCACTTTGAAAATGCTCTTGTCATGAGCCCGCACTACGGACAACGGGGAATCCGCTAGCAGGGGGAGGGGGAAGGGCCGCAGCTTAACTTCTACCCAGGCGCCACTCCTTTCGTCTGAAAGAAATAAAATCCATCCTCGCCAAAAGCAATTAAAATGAAAAGAAACTGACAACGCCATCATAAAGAGCATATACTCAAGCTTTTGGCAAAATTTTGTTTTATTTCTACTGCAAATTATCGTTGAGTAGGAAGCCAACAAACTTTTCACTTATATTTTTTTACTGCCGTATTTTTTCAGGAAAAAGTAATAATGACCATTTTTAAAAACACTATTTAAAAAACTACAACTTCGCTTAAAAAAATCCTAAGAGAGAGGTTCTAGTAAAGTTTTCAAGCGAATTTAAAAATGTGATCCGCTTTTCGGAAACAAACTATCTTCGGCACAGTGAGCTAAAACGAACTCCTGAGCAAAGTCACGTGACTAATGACGTCATCGCCCTACGTCTTATACAAGAAGTAGTTATGGTAAGAGTTATTTCTATGCGACGTAGTACTCCTGCTGGCTTCAAACTGACCAAGATATTTGGCATTGACAATTTTTCAGTTGCAAAGGATTCTGGGAAGATTCTTATTATAATTATATATTGTTTTCATAATTATTATTATTATTATTATTATTATTATTATTATTATTATTATTATTATTATTATTATTATTATTTATTGTCGTGCATGTGCATGTACAAACGGGAAACGGGTAACGGTGACAGATTAGGCGAGCGCATACGATCCGTGAAAAAGAGCGCAGTCGAGAAACATTTCTCTTCCTCTGGTCGTAGTGTTAATGACATTGCATCCGTTAAGATCCGTTATCTAGGCGGGGTTTTAAAGCAACCGGGATCGACGCCGCAAAAAGGCAAGGCTTATTTTCAAGCACAAGACCCTCCATCCAAGGGGAGTACATTGACTTAGCTTTCTGGTGACATAAGCGCGTGCTCATGTCGAAGACGCATTTGAATACTGCTATGCTGATGAAGAGGCAGCAGTCTCGAATAGTCCCAGAATTTTATCGTGTTCAGCGCATTAACAACACGTTTGTTTATTTTTCCCTTTATCATACACGCCTTACTCAGTTCTTTGCTGATTTGTACATGTATTGTCAAACCTGCCTACTCGGTTTCCTGCAACGGTATACAGGGAGCTAGGGCTGGGTATACGGTCCATCGTTGTTTGAAGTACGGTTTAAGGGGGTGACTCTTAACTACCAATTTTGTTTCTAAGGCTGGTTTCTAATTGCCATATTTTGGAAATCAGACCTTGTACGGATAGCTTTTTGCACGAGTTTGTTCTATTGAAGATTCCTCCAAGGGTTTCAACTCATGGCCGGCCATATTTAACGCGTCACGTGACCAGAACAGAATAAACCCTAAAACTCAAACGGCGGATAGATTTTAAAATTAAAATGAGCGTCAATCGATAAAGAACGTCCACATGCATAATGTAACGTATCTTCTTTGTGAAATTCGCATTATTATAAGAGTTATGACGTAATAAACACTCGTATTTACAGACTTTCATCAGTAGCGTTTCCTCTTTTCGTGTAAACGGTAAAAGCATACGTCAGATTATAGAGACGGAGACGTTATCTCTGATTCGTAAAAAAAAATCGGAACTTTACCTTGTTTCCTTGAATTTTTAGGGATTTTAATTTTTAACGCCTGGTTTGGGACTTGCACTAGTTTCGCACGCGCAATGATACAGTTTTCAAAGCAGGTGTACCCCAAAATAAAATTCACCATTTAGCGTTACAAAAAGCTTCAAAATCGCTTGCTTCAAAACACAGTGTTCAGCAATCCCTTAGCAACTGCTCTGGATCTGAAGTTAAGAGTCTCGTATGTTTTGATATTATTTTGTTATGATGACCGCGCTTGCACTGGGAACCGGGAGAAGTCCAGGCCGCCGCGACCGGCCGCCGCTGACTCCAGCTTTCACTTTCGCTAAGTGAACAGAGCAATTCGTCTTTTTGTACCACAAATATGTCGCAAAGATGCATCAAGATAATCATTTGTGTCTCTTTCCTCATTTTTTCCGGCGGTCTGTTCTGTTTGCGCTATTTGGTGCCGTCGAGGAGGGAATATTATTATCCTGAAGAAGGATCCGGACCTTCCTCGATCCTGATGTTTTCAAACCCGGAATTCCAGTCAGTCCAGTACAAGTGTCCTTTAAACAACATTTCTGAGAAGTCGATCCGGCCGCTTAAAACACTTTCACTGGAATCGTTAATTCGAGCATCACCAGCAGTAGAAGGCCAAGAACTCCATTTTAGTGGTCTGGCTGTATTTTCGAAACTCACCGACGCGTGCCAACCGCCAGTTGATGTAAGCAAGTCAAACATTCATGTCAACAAAATCGCTCTCATCACCATTGCCAACCAACGAGTGTGCCCATTATCACATATGGCGGTAAATGCGAAAAATGCAGGATATTCTGTAGTGTTATATGTTAATACTGACTTTTACCTTCCCAGTACCGATAACGGAACACAGAATAACACTCAAGACAAACTTCTGATTCCGGTTTTAAATGTCGACTTTTGTTATGTGGATTATCCCAATGGAACTCCGATATATTATTGGTTTGATACTGATTCTTTTCTTTTTGATGCAGTCGACCGAAGAAATGTTGAGATCATGATAAGCAGGGTAGAAGTCGCCTTGAGTAAGATGCAAAAGTACTTAGAGAGACTCTACTATTGGTTTCTGCTGGGCCCTTTGATCACCTTCGAATGGCTTAGACGGACAAAGAAATTCTGTTGCATGTCTGGCGGTCAACAAGTTAATGAAGAACGCGGTAACGAGGACGAGGACACTGTTGGTGAAACAAACCAACACTCAGTAATCGAGGAGACTCGGGGAAATGATGATCAAGAAATTGACCATGGACAAACTGGAGACGAAGAACAGCCGCTAATCATTGTCGTGGACAATCCTCGTGCTAATCGGACGACACTGATAGGACACACAGGATACCTAGCTATTAGACGTCACACAACTCTCTTGGCGAACATTTTTGGCAAATTTGCTGTTGGCTGTGGTTATGTGATTCTCATCGTGGTAGCTCTCCCGGTAGGTATATCCAGTGGAGGATGGTCCTTTTTTCGATTCGATGAAAACGAGGACAACATAAAATCTTTTTGGGATGACGTCTTCACTGTTGACACTGTCTTTTCCCGATTAAATGTGTATTTTATACGCTGTCTTCCTCAATGGTGGTCACCCCTTCAAATATATTGTTTCTTTCTGTACAGTTGGGTTTCCTGTAAATCCACGTGGACCGTTCCAACCAACTTTTCAAAACTGATTCGTAGTGATTGGTTTGCATCAAACATGTATTTGTTGATTTTAGGTATAGTTGTACCATATTGTTCCATTGATGTTGCTCCTGGTTTCTTTCTTGAAAAATTTGCTTATTTTACAACATACAACACGGTCTGCACAATCGGTAATCTGCTTTATATTATCATCCTAAACAAGCACAGATTTTTGACAAGGTATGTCTTCTATATCAGTGTTTGTATGATCTGTGCTTATATTCAAAGTGACATCGTAGCCGTGTTTTATTTCATGCTGAATTCTGAAGGTTCACTTATCAACCTAAAACTTGTTGCTCTTCGCACGGTGGCTATTGGTCTCACTTTGACTCTCAGTCTCAGTTCCTCTATGCACATCATTCGCAAGCTTGCCAAGCCACAAGAGTCGTTGTTTGAGGGACTGTCAGAAAAGTGATGTAGCTTCATTAATTTGCTAGCTGTTTTAGTGGCAGGCATTTTGCATCTCTATCAAGCGGCCTCTAAATTAAGACAACAGCTTAGTCTTTTCCTGTAGAGGTCAGTGACGCAAAGCATTTATTTCCACGAAAAGAGCCATTGCGTGACCTTCGAAGTGCTCAGTAGTAAACAAGACTGGATCGTAACTATTGAATGTAATTATTTTTCAGCCACCGTATTCAACACTCGTTGATAATTTTCTGTATGCAAGGTTTTATTCTATGTTCCAAGATCTGAAATGCCTGTCACGCATTTTACCAATCATCGATTTTAGTGAACTTTGAAAGCGTGATTTCACTCAAAGATTCTGTCCATTGATAAAATTTTGATTGTTTCCATCGGTGTAGTCATTTCATATTTTAGTAATGATTGTGGGTCAGAGCCGGGGATCAGACTATATAAAAGACAGAGTTGGAACTGATCAACTAGATTTCTGTTCCTATCTGTTTCTCACAGATATGTAACGCTGCATGAAGAAAAAGAAATAGAAATCGATGTAAAACAGTGTAATTGTGTAGCAAATCTGCTACAAGCTCTCCTCAACCTTGATGTTATTGTCAAATTATATATTAGTTCGTTAAAGTTTCAATAAACCGTTAGTTGGTAGTTCCTGTACGCTCTCTTGAGCAAGGTATTCATCGGATGAGTCAGAATCGAAGTAGCTTGGGGAGTTTTATTATAAGGTTGCAAGTAAATAAAAAAGCAGGTTGCTAAAAAATTTATAGGTTTCTAAGCATGTTTCCTTATGAAATACTGAATACAGCATTTACTCGCATGGACAGTCCAATCAAAGAACGATTTAACAATGCATCGAAACTTTTATCCAATTATGTAACAGAGATTGTGTATCAATCAATTCCCTTTTGTAGGACAAGTCACACTGTACTGTGACAAGTGCGGTCTAGTCTATATGCAACAAATTGTGGTTAGGTTATCATAGAAAAAAGAAATGAAAAAATCAAATAGGAATTAGGTGGGCATACGAGCTTCATTCTCTGATTTTAATAATTCTCAAAGAGGTCAGCACTACACAACAGGCTTTGAACTTTTCTTTATCATAGTATTCTAATTCTGCACATGTAGCAAAGTTTTTCTGCAAATGATGCAATTTAGTTTGGCAGAAGTGTTACTTTATGGTTATATCATTTTATCACTATAAACGTAGCATTTGAATGATACTTGTATCATCCAGATCCAGTAACAACACAAAGCATGGTTTTAGATATAAGGAATGAATTGATTTCCTGTGACAATAAATAATACCATCGAGTCACCTGGTTATCAAAACAAAAAAATGTTTCCGGTGGGGTTGTTTCTCATCTATGATGAGTTTTGTTGACTGGGTTATGTGTCTTTATATTATATATTAACATATATTAGGCATTTTCAATGCAAACTGTATTTACCTCTTTGTAGAGTGATTTTACTTCACCCATGAATTAGTTAATACACAATTAGGTACTATCAGACACTAATTCTACTGTTTTCTTTTGTCTAGTTTTGGCTATCAGGCACTAATTGTTAAATGTTGTTAAGGTGATTGTTAATTTAGTGTTTTTCTGATTATTAAATAAATTTAGTACTTCTTTTTTTGTCACACTGTGACAAAAAATAATGTATACAAATTGACTCTTTTAAAAGTACACTTTGATTGATTGTCTCTGTTAAAAGCCTAGTGACACTGAAAATTACAAATATTATTGTATGCGAGGTTCTTTATATGAAAGTCATAAGGCGGTGTCGGATGCGGGTCATGTGATGCGTGCATTCTTCTAATTACACTTCTATGATCATCGCCAGGAATATAAATGCCTTATTTTGTGACAAGTCGCTATATCAAAGCGTGACCTACACCGCCTGACAGTAAATATAGCACATATAATACCCGTGTTTAGTGTAATATGCATATATTATTTTAAAAACTATGATTGTAAGTTGTAAGACAGATCGTAATGAGACATGATCAATGATAAATATACTGGATTTAAATAAAACGTTTCTTGTTTTCTGTTTAGTGGCATGTGCGTGTTTATTGTCATAAGCAAGACGTAAGGAAATGGATAAAGCTCAGCGAACAAACACACATGCCAAGGTGTCTAATGGAAGGCCTATGACCATACAGAATCTTCTGTATAGCGCTCACACCTTGACTTCGTTCCTTGTTTTGTTGCCTCTGTTATCAGTGTGTTAGCATATTGGAGGCTGCGTAAACACAAAACCGAAACAAATGTTATAAAAAACCAATTAAAGGAGTTGTGTCAGGGGTGGACATGCTGAGACACGGTTTGGGGAAAACAGTGAAGAGCAATAAACAGTCGTTTGCTCGTGTTTTGGTGGGACATAAATTTTGATTTCTGCAGAATGATCGATCCCAATACTCAAAGCTGTTTCGCTACGTCTTACATTTTAACTTGTCAACATCCAAAAATGATCATCCTAGCAATTAATTTACAATCAACATTCTTTTTTCAGTTATCAGTGTCAATTTAAAAATAGTCAATTTATAAATAGTTCGAATCTGTGTGAACGTCGCCAAATAATAACAACTAGAGAAAAATCTTTTCTGATCCTCGCTTTTGAATATAGATGCAAACGACTAAACTAACAATTCTGTCGTCTACGATTATTGAATTTTAACTGCCTTAAATAAATATAAAAGGAACAATGTAAAGAAAGGCTGGTCTAAATTGGAATGTAATTAAGGAAACCAACAAAGATCATTTTACTTGACAGTTTGTATTTAAAAACTTTAGAAAGTTCAAGTTATTTTTCCCTTGGAAGGACGTTGCACCTGCGAACAGTAAATGACAGCCGTAGACATTTCCTGAATACCATATTATTTTCTTGTCATATTTCGTTGTTTCTGAGCAAACTTTGTCTTTAGAATCGGCTGATCAAACGGAAGGACGTCTTTAACTCGCTCTTTCAGATGGCAGAGCCTTGCAATTTCACCACAAGGCTTCTCCAAGAGCTGTTCAAAGAAAAGACGTTACTTAACAAGCTGCTTTAAACCAAACTTGCAACATCACAGTTTGAGAACCTCAAAGTTCGATGTTCAGTTGAATAGAAGAATTTGCCAAGGTATTGCTCAAATTGGAATTAATTTTTCTTTAAACTTTAGAACTGAAAGGAAACTTGCAACGCTTTCAAGTAGAAAGAAACAGGATAGTCTAAATCCTTTGGATATAGATTAACATTTGAACATTTTCCTCGGTTAATTTCACACACCCCCGACAACTGCAGCTATTATTTTGGGAGAATAATTATTATCGTCAGTTGATCGGAACACAGAGACTGAAATTGAGACAAGTTGCGAATGGTTTAGCAAAACTGAACACTGATTCACAGTTGCAAGTTGCAGTCACGAAGCAATTGTAAAACGATTAGACACGGTTTTCTATCGAATTCATTATTTGGCAACTACAAGCTGCAACGTAACAACCAGAGAACATATTGCATTTTATGTGGAAGGACTAACTGATAACAGTGTTTTGACGACCCATTGAAGTCATGAATAACAGCACTTTGCCGTCTAATTCAACAACCGCAGCAGACTACAGCCTGTACCTTTACACCCAGCTCGCTACTGGCATCTGCCTGATGATTCTATCGCCAATAACAGTTACTAGTAACGTGTTGTTACTATTCACCATCCTCAAAGATCCTCTCAAATGCTTCCGTTCACCAGCTACGTATTTCATCGTCGCTTTAGCCTTGGTTGATCTAACAACAGGCCTGTTTGTCGAGCCGTTCTTTGTAATGTATCGTGTCGCAACGTATGTAAAATGGTCCCCTGCAATAGGTGAGCCGACCTACAGCTTGTTCCAGATCGGAGAATGGTTGTCTTACGTGGGCCTCAACTCGTCGTTTCTGCTTGTCCTTGGTCTTATTTTGACGCAGTTCACCGCAATAACATACCCGCACCACTATCGCTTAGTCGTTACAACACGTAGGGTCCTCATCTGTGTGGTCTTCTCGGTGGCGTACTTCACTGGATTCATTCTGCTACAGTTTGTTGTACCCAAAGCAACTTTATTTCAAATCGATCTCCATCTTCACTCCACGCTGATAACAGTTTTGCTTATCCTCAGTTCAGCCATGCTTCTGAAATCATTTCACCAATTTGCCAAAAAATCTCGCCGGTTTAGAGACATGCGAAGTGTTGAGAATCGAAACGTTGGTGGACGCTCAGGGAAGCTTCGAACGAACAGAATAAGCGAGAGGCAGTTTACGATTGTAACTTTGCTTTTATCAGGAATTCTCATCGTGTGCGCTCTTCCTCATATCATCGCAGTTCATATCAACTTATACACAAAGAATAAAACTCTTCAAGAGAGGCTTGACTTTTCTGCTGCGATCACTATTGGGGACGAGATGATGTTCGTGAAGGTGGCAATGGATGCGTTCATCTACGCTTGGAGATTGACAAAATACCGGAGATCGTTAAAAATAGTACTTACGTGCAGCGGTAATCAAGTCGCGTCCGAAGCCACTGAAATAAGGACGATGAATAATTTCACTTTTCAAGAACAGAATCCTGAAAATTCGTCAAATCGTGCTTAGGATCAAGCTTCAGTTCCGAAAAGTATATATATCACTTTTAGTGTTTGCTGAAAAAAGGTTGATAGTGGACATTGATACACATCCACGATTTCCATATAATGAAATATGAAAACATAAATTTGTCGCAACACTTCCTGAGACCTAGTCAACGTTCATTATCGATGGGGTCTAAAATTAGGTTTCGCATTAGTTTATTAGTTCCTTCGTTGCAACACCAACTTTGCAACTTATAGCAACATAAGTCATCACAAATCCATAAGGTAGGGAGGGATTTTCAATCATCAAAACATTAGGAAGTGCATGTAGGTTAGGAGTTTAATTTATCACGTCGATGTTAAGTATTTTCTTGACATTTTGTTTAAATTAACTGATCACGCCAAGGCACTGTGCCATTCCGTTCGCTTACGGAAGAGAGAACCAAATAGCAGTTAACGTAGGACCTGATCCGGTCATCAATTCCTGCGGTTATTGATGGGCTCAAGAAGTCGGTTTTCCTTTCCTTCGCTTGAAATTATGTATTCATCGAATTGACTGGAGTGATTTATTTATACAGCACCAACAGGTGAGTTGAAATAAGGGCAGATGATAAAAGTTTCGTCGAAGATTGAACATCAAGTCTCCAAACAACATGAAGTTCCTTCGACATCATGGATGTCATGTATATCAAAAGATCACAAAAAAAAAAACAATATTTACTGCCACTATATAAAGATCGCCAAAGAAAAAAAATTACGCGGAAAAAAAACTGATCATCTACTTTTTAATTTTCGCTCTGTGATAATAGGGACTGTCAGTGAGAATCCAGAGGAATCTAATGCGTGGGAGTGGAGGTCGAGGTAAACATGTAGACTTTTTCAAGTGTAAAAATTAGGAAGAGCTGGAGTGAAGGTTGGCCTCAGTTTCCTGCTCCAATAAGTAAAGCGGTGAGGGTGTTGGGCGTAACCGCTTTACCTAGATCCTCTATCACGATTGGTTGTTGTACAGAATCAACTAATTGGATCATGCAGAGTAATTTCCATGTTTTTTGTGCCAACCTTGTTTGAAGTGCTTTTTAAATCAAAGCCGGGAGTCTTATTAATTATTCAAAATCATATTTTTGCTACAAACCGATCTCGTTATATGAAAGATATCATTCAAATTTACTGAAGTGATTCATTGCACGTCTCGATGCATTAATAATTTAGCTCTGTGGTTCATTTGACTTCTAGTTATATACATAAATATAAATCTTCCAAGACGGTGATCTGTTGAGAATGAGGTACGTGCCCGTAATTAAAAAAAAAAACAGAAGACCTGAGGATAAGTTTTGTCCTACGATATTTGCAAAACTGAATAACTGAAACCTGCAAAACAGGTTGAGAAACCTGTTGCATAAACGACTAAGACAAACCGCTGAAAAGAGTGGTTGCGTAAACAATGAATTCTGCATGGATGGCTGGATTGTATAGCGTCATCATTTCACCTTGCAACTTATTGTATTCATCCACTTAATTAGATAGTTCTCGCACTTTATTCCTGAGCCAAACAGAACAGGGAATGGCGTGTTTCGAACCTTTCGAACCTTTTGCTGGTAAGATGCTACGCCTGTGCTACCTTCAATGAGCTGACATCTTACGTCGTTTCTCGTCTCATTTGAAAGCTCAGTACCGAGAGCTGCTCGATGATTATTCACCCAGAGCCTTACTTTATTAAAAACTGGAGACCCCTAACCCTACTAAACTGCGATTATAAGCTAGCGGCCAAGGCAATTGCTAACCGCCTAAAAGTTTTCCTACCCAACTTAATTAACAATGACCAGACGGGCTTTATTAAAGGTAGATTCATTGGAGAAAACATCCGACTAATGGACAGCATCATTTGCTATGCAAAAGAGAAAAACATACCAGGTTTGTTACTGTTTCTTGACTTTGAAAAGGCTTTTGATACGATCGAATGGCCCTTTATCAGGAAGACTCTGGAATTTTTTGGTTTTGGTCCTGGCATAATAAAATGGTTAAACCTGTTCTACCAATCTTCTGAAAGTTGTGTTTTAAACAACGGCTGGGCAAGCGACTTTTTTAAAATTCAAAGAGGTGTTCGACAGGGCTGTCCCCTTTCGCCTTATCTGTTCGTCTTATCAGCTGAAGTGCTTGCCAAAGCAATTCGTAAAGACAAATATATTAAAGGAATCCTGGTAAACAATACAGAAATTAAATTAAGCCAATACGCAGACGACACAACTTTAATTCTAAATGGGTCGAGAGAATCTTTAATAAACTGCCTCCAAATTCTGGATGACTTCTATAAAGTTTCTGGGTTGAAACTAAATGACAAAAAAACAGAAGCTCTTTGGATCGGTTCAAAATGTGGGAGCTGCGAAATTTCACTTCCTGGAAGAAACTTTAAGTGGCCAAAAAATAAAGTAAAAGCCCTAGGTGTTTGGCTCTCAGTTGATTCAGAAGAAGCTGCAACTCTAAACTATAATGAAAAACTAGGAAAGGTAAAGACTGTATTAAGTTGCTGGAAATACCGCAGACTCACTCTAATGGGCAAAATAGCAGTCCTAAAGAGTCTTGTCGCATCTCAACTTGTCTATGTATTATCTCCTCTACCTTCAAATGAAAAAGTCATCAAAGAAGTAAACAAACTTTTTTTTTCATTTCTTTGGAGTGGAAAAGCAGATAAAATAAAACGAAATGTCATCATTAATGACTACCCAGGTGGCGGCCTCAAAATGATAGATGTTGACTGTTTCAGCAAATCCCTAAAAGCCACATGGGTAAAAAAATATTTAGATGAAGAGAATCAGGGAAAATGGAAACTTTTCTTTGATTTGGAGTTGGAGGCGCATGGAGGTCCAATAACCCTCACAAGCAATCTCAACACTGAAGACGTAAAGAAGCTTCGACTTAAGGATAGTTTCATCAAGGAAGTTTTGACAATTTGGGCGGAAGCAAACTTCGAAGACCGAATTATTTCTGAGGATCAGTTTCTTAACCAAAAATTATGGCACAACTCTCTGATCAGAATTGACAACTCACCTGTCTTCTACCCTGAATGGCATTATAAAGGTATCACAGAGGTGAAACATTTGAAAGATGACTCAAATAACTTTTTATCACTTCTTGAATTACAGGCAAAATTCAGACTTAAAACTTGTCCTCTCAGACACTACGGACTTGTATCTGCACTTAAAGTTCTTTGGAACGTACACAAAAACAACTATATTTTGGAAGACTCTGAATATGAAAGTTTCTCGGAAAAAATACAGAAATCGCATAGACCAAGCCCACCTGTGTATAAGAAACTGGTATCCAAAAAATCTTCGCCTCCTGTTCGAACTCAACAGAAATGGTTGGACGATTGCAATACAGAAGATACAAAATGCGTCAATTGGAACGAAACCTATCAATTAGCCTTCAAATGCACCAAAAGCACAAAACTTATAGAGTTCCAATTTAAACTTTTACACAGACGGATAGCAACTAATGAATTCTTGACTAAAATCGGCGTACAAGACGAACCAAACTGTTCTTTCTGTGAAGAAGTACCGGAAAAACTAACGCACCTCTTTTGGTCCTGCTCCAAAGTGACCTCTTTCTGGAACTCCTTAACCCAACGGCTAAAACTTTCCCAAGTATTTCCAGAAAATTACATGCTAAACATTTTTGTTGCCTTAGGATTGACACCGTACTGCTCGAAAAATCATCGCCAAATAAATTTCTGTTTTCTGCTAGCCAGATATTTTATTTGGATCTGTAAAAGCAAAAAAAGGTCATCTGAAATAGAAGCTTTTCTACTCTATCTCAAGTCGATCTATCTCTTGGAGCAAAGAGCAGATGACATAACCAAGAAAAAGTGGAAAGGTTTAGAAAGCCTTCTTTTAACAGACAAATAAAACAGTAAAAAAGAAAAAAAAAAACTTAAACATTTCGCTATTTTCTCCTTTCTTTTTTTCCGCAAAAACAGATTGCACTACTTCAATTCCCTAAATCCCCAAAACAGGTAATTCCTTCAACGCTTTCTTGGTCCATCCACACGATGACTGACACAAATAGCTTAGTAGCAAATAGTATTTTGAATTGCATGCAAGTAGAGCAAATATTGTAAGTACTGTTGTAAGTAGTGTAATTAATGTATTGTAAATAGTGTAAGCGATGTATTGTAAATATTGTAAGCGACGTATTGTAAATAGTATGTGCCGTATTGTAAGCAGCATAAGTACTGTATTGCATTGTAAGTAGTAGTATTTTGTAAGCAGAGCCTTTTTTTGTTTGTTTGTGTGTGTGTTGCAATAAAAAAAAAAACATAAAAAAAAAAAAAAAAAAAAGTTTTCTGTCTGGAACCACAGGCAGACAAGGCTCTGTGTTTGAGACCATGTGACGTAAGCGTCTCGGTACGCGCTATTTGATCTCATACATTCACTGTAATTTGTAACGACTGACCTCGGCTTGATCCAACTGATCGCGAGAAATGCTCCATAAAATACTGGATTTTGCATCTTTTAATCTCAAATTGTGATCTACTGTAAAACAGATAAATAAAGTTCACTTATCTTTTTCTCTTTTGCGAGGTATTTTGCGATTTTATGGGGTTTTTGGTCGTTAATCTGGTTAATTCCTCGCTAGCCAAAAATCGTTCACTGCGAAATCGCCATCGTCAAAGGATATGGGCAAATCATAACGCCGGGACGTGGCAAAGGTTGATTTTGTCACTAGCTTGCGTAATCTGACCGTTGGTTGATTAATTCGAATTTGATATCGGCGTTATGATCGACCGTTTTGGCCCATATCCTTTGACGATGGCGATTTCGCAGTGAACTTGAAAATTCGCGGCGGCTTTTAAGCTGGTTAAAACCAAGCGATTGGAACGATTTTTGGCACAGACCTTGAAAATTATCCACCTTTTAGTTGCCCGAGGCTGGATGGCGAGCGACGGGTGGAAGTGGGAGAAAATAGACAAATTCTGGAGGCTGTCGGTCTCGGCGGGCCATCGAAGTTGCCTGCCTTGTCTCTTTCTCTTACTTTTGTTTGGGGTCGGTGACGGCTAGCGAGGAATTAACGACAAAAAAGTGAATGTATGAGATCAAATAGCGCTTACCGTGACGCTTACGTCACATGGTCTCAAACACAGAGCCTTGTCTGCCTGTGCTGGAACAGTCTAATTCATAATTCATAGAAAAAGATAAGCTGAGCTTGACGGAAGAGAAATCAAAAACTGCAATTAGCCGCGTTCATTCGAATTCAAGACAGGACAATGTTTTAGTGCAACTGTAAGAGAACGATCGACAATTTGCAACATGACAAATTGTATTTAACGCCAAAGGCACTATTTGGTAAAGCAGTTTCTAAAGATACAATATATAAAGCCATGAGTTACAGCACTTCGCCGTCCAATTCATCTGCAGACTACAGATTGTATCTTTATGCCCAGCTCGCTACTGGTATCTCCCTGGCGGTTCTATCACCAATAACAATCATTAGTAACGTGTTGTTACTACTCACTATCCTCAAAGATCCTCTGAAATGCTTCCGTTCACCAGCTACATATTTGATCGTCGCTTTAGCCTTGGTCGATTTAATGACGGGCTTGTTAATTGAGCCTTGCTTTATAATCTACCGTGTGGCAAGTTATATACAATGGTCCCATTCACCAGGTGAGCCGTACGAAAGGGTGCTCCAATTTGGAAGTTGGCTCTCTACTGTGGGCCTCGACATGTCATTTCTGCTTGTGCTTGGTCTTATTTTGACGCAGTTCATCGCCATAACATACCCACACCACCATCGCTCAGTCGTAACAACACGCAGGGTCCTCGGCTGTGTTGGCTTCTCGTTGGCGTACTTCACCGGTTTTACTCTGTTGCAGTTTGTTGGAGTTTCCACAATAACCCTATTACTAATAGATCTCCACCTTCACGCGACGCTTGTCACGATTTTGCTTATAACTGGTTCTGCCATGCTTTTGAGGTCATATCGTCAGTATGTCAAAGCATGTTGTCGTTTAGAAAGCGCCCGAAGCTTAAAAAATCGAGACGCGAGCAGTCCTCAACTAACGAACAGAATTAGTGAGAGGCAGTTTACAGTGGTAACCTTGCTTTTGGCAGGAATTCTCGTCGTGTGCACTCTTCCTCATATCATTACAGTTCATATTCTATTTTATACGAAGCAGCAAACTCAACAAGAGAGGCTTGACTTGTTTGCTGCTGTCACGATTGCGGACGAGACGATGTTCGTGAAGGTGGCATTGGATGCGTTCATCTTCGCGTGGAGGCTGACAAAATACCGACGGTCCTTAAAACTAGTGATCACGTGCCGAGCGCATCAAAATGAACTGGAAGCCACTGAAATCTTTGCAATGGACGATTTTTCTCGATCTTTACCAACAGAGTGAACTTGCCGTCGTCAAATTGCATTATAATTAGAATCCAAGTCAAATTACTTTCGACCGTTTGTCGAAAGAAAGACCGCTGCATTTGTGTGTTGTATCGAAATGATGGCGAAGGGCCCCTAACTTCAGCCGCATGACTGAATGAATATTGGTAGTTTGATTACTCCTAAATCTTTGGACAGATTATAATGGCGCATCGTCGTTAGAACAAATTGTTAGGCGATGGGCACAGAACAGAACTTTCAGTTGTGTCTGATATTTACATTTTATCTCAACAAGGGGAAGCAATTACAAGACAGAGTCCAATATTATGAGCAATCTTTAAAGTAGCAGCTAGTGTTTTCAAAGTATTAATACTGTTTGCTGTAATACGCTTAAAGATCATTTGCTCTCCTGTTCTTGGCAATAAGTAAACCGAATGGTGTGGAACAGTGGTCGGCGTATTAGATAATTAAGAAAAAATTTAAATATCGTTTACAATTCATACGGTATTCATTTATTCATCAAGTTTTCTGTAACCAGTGAATGAAAATTAAAATTGATGTCAAAAATTGTCCGAGATGAAAATCAAACGACTTGAAATTAGGATACTTCACTTTTGAAGCATTCCAGAAAAGAAAACAATGATCGCGATTAACTTAATTATTCTATAATTTTACATTAGTTTATCATCCTACTATCAATGTAATTATTATTATTATTCATTTATTTATTGATTGATTGATTTTTTTTCTTTTCTTTTCTTTCTTTTCTATGTTTACTTAAAATGCAATACCACCTATGTAAATGAGAATGCAAATAAAATTGTTGTTGATGGCTAAAACACCACATAATTACGGTGGAATCCCGCTCTACGGACACCCGCTTAATACGGACAATTTCTTTATTAGTTAATTACTTCCACGCTTTTGCAATATTGCAACAAATTTACAGTCATGCATGCAAATAAAGCTTCTTGTTGTTGTTTCGTCTGTCCCAACGAAAAGCTCAGATATTTTCTCTAAAATTAGCCCGCTTATTACGGACACCGGTCAATACGGACAACGGACACTTTCCTGTGTCCCGAGTGACAAACTCTTGTACATCGCCAACCTACGGACGCTGTTTATCTGTGCACTGTCAGTCACGATTATGTGCTAATTCGAGACATATTGTACCCTGGTCATAGAATGACAAATTTCGGCGGGTTAATTGAACAATGCAGACAGACACGCCTAGCCAGAGGATAGTGAATCAAAGGAAGGATCCGCAAAGAGTAGTCTCGAACGTTTTCAAATGAGTCCGCTGCCGAGCCTGAGTCTCAAGAACACTAAAGTAATTTTAGTCCGAGAGTACGAGTATAGATGACCGTACGGATTACATAGTTAAAACCTGTTACAGTTACGGAAGAAAAGCAATAACGTCTTAAAAATTTCTGCTCTATTCCTTGTATAGTCACGGACTTTTTCAAGTGATTTCAAGAACAGAACTGATTACAAGGTTAATTTAAGTCCGAGAGTATGATAAATGACCATAAGGTTTCCCTAGTTTAAACTTGTTCCAGTTACAGTACAATTAAAACAACAAAATTTTTGTTGCCGTAAAGATGTTTGCCTTAGTCTATGTATCGATAAAACATGTGTCCGTGACTTTTTATCAGAGAGCCCGCTTAATGCAGACAACCCGATAGAAAGGACACTTTGAAATGCCCCGATGGTGTCCGTATTAACGGGGTTCCACTCTACTATAATCAACAGAGACGGGTAACATACGAGTGACATAGGGAACATGCTGGTGCACACGAAATATACAAACGAGTGAGATACGAGTGACATACCACCTACATACGGACACAAGTAGATACATACGAGTAATATACAAATACAAATACAAACCTGTTGCATAAACGACTAAGACAAACCGCTGAAAAGAGTGGTTGAGTAAACAATGAATTCTGCATGGATGGATGAGTGGATTGTAACGTCATCATTTCACCTTGCAACTTATTGTATTCATCCACTTAATTAAATATTCTCGCACTTTATTCCTGAGCCAAACAGAACAGGGAACGGCTTGTTTCGAACCTTTCGAACCTTTTGCTGGTAAGATGCTACCGCGAGTTAAGGAACACGCCTGTGCTACCTTAAATGAGCTGATATCCTACATCGTTTCTCGTCTCATTTGAAAGCTTAGTGCCGACAGCTGCTCAATTATTATTCACCAATTAAATTATTCACCCATCAAAAAGGTAAGCTGAGCTTGACGGAAGAGAAATCAGAAACTGCAATTAGCCGCGTTGATTTCGAATTCAAGACAAGACAATGATTTAGTGCAACTAAAAGAGAAAGATCGACAATTTGCAACATGACAAATTGCATTTAACGCCAAAGGCACTATTTGGTAAAGCAGTTTCTGGAGATACAATTTAGCCATGAGTTACAGCACTTCGCCGTCCAATTCATCTGCAGACTACAGATTGTATCTTTATGCCCAGCTCGCTACTGGCATCTCCCTGGCGGTTCTATCACCAATAACAATCATTAGTAACGTGTTGTTACTACTCACTATCCTCAAAGATCCTCTGAAATGCTTCCGTTCACCAGCTACATATTTGATCGTCGCTTTAGCCTTGGTCGATTTAATGACGGGCTTGTCAATTGAGCCTTGCTTTATAATCTACCGTGTGGCAAGTTATATACGATGGTCCCATTCACCAGGTGAGCCGTACGAGAGGGTGCTCCAAATTGGAAGTTGGCTCTCTACTGTGGGCCTCAACATGTCATTTCTGCTTGTGCTTGGTCTTATTTTGACGCAGTTCATCGCTATAACATACCCGCACCACCATCGCTCAGTCGTAACAACACGCAGGGTCCTCGGCTGTGTTGGCTTCTCGTTGGCGTACTTCACCGGTTTTACTCTGTTGCAGTTTGTTGGAGTTTCCACAATAACCCTATTGCTAGTAGATCTCCACCTTCACGCGACACTTGTCACGATTTTGCTTATAACTGGTTCTGCCATGCTTTTGAGGTCATATCGTCAGTATGTCAAAGCATGTCGTCGTTTTGAAAGCCCCCGAAGCTTAGAAAATCGAGACGCGAGCAGTCCTCAACTAACGAACAGAATTAGTGAGAGGCAGTTTACAGTGGTAACCTTGCTTTTGGCAGGAATTCTCGTCGTGTGCACTCTTCCTCATATCATTACTGTTCATATTCTCTTTTATACGAAGCAGCAAACTCAACAGGAGAGGCTTGACATGTTTGCTGCGGTCACTATTGCGGACGAGATGATGTTCGTGAAGGTGGCACTGGATGCGTTCATCTTCGCGTGGAGGCTGACAAAATACCGGCGGTCTTTAAAACTAGTGATCACGTGCAGAGCGCATCAAAATGAACTGGAAGCCACTGAAATCTTTGCAATGGACGATTTTCCTCGATCTTTACCAACAGAGTGAACTTGCCGTCGTCAAATCGCATTTAGAATCCACGTCAAATTACTTTCGACCGTTTGTCGAAAGAAAGACCGCTGCATTTGTGTGTTGTATCGAAATGATGGCGAAGGTGCCAAAATACGTGGTCCAATTGTTACGGTGTTCGCCAGATATCGTTCTCGTGATAAAATATAGAAATGTTTTCCGCAAAGAGACCCAAAACTTCGAAATTGGGCTCTTATTGTAATTGGCCTTAAAATGTCGTAGAGACGGGTTTTTATGTGACCCTGTATTAACATTCTCGTCCATTTTAGATAACTTCAGCCGCATGACTGAAAGAATATTGGTAGTTTGATTACTCCTAAATCTTTGGACAGATTATAATGGCGTATCGTCATTAGAGGAAATTGTTAGGCGATGGCACAGAACAGAACTTTCAGTTGTGTCTGATATTTACATTTTATCTCATCAAGGGGAAGCAATTACAAGACAGAGTCCAATGTTATGAGCAATCTTTAAAGTAGCAGCTAGTGTTTTCAAAGTATTAATATTGTTTGCTGTAACACGCTTAAAGATCATTTGCTCTCCTGTTCTTGGCAATAAGAAAACCGAATGGTGTGGAACAGTGGTCGGCGTATTACATAATTAAGAAAAAATTTAAATATTGTTTACAATTCATACGGTGATTAAAAATTAAGACGTTCCCTGGTTAAAAATTTTGGTAAAAATGAGCTTTCGGCTGCCAAACTACAGCCTTTAACGAATGATAAAAAAAATGGAATGGAAACAATTCCCTCGCCAGAAGAGTTGGGTTGAGCCATCAGAAACAAGTTTTGACTTGGCTTGTCTGCCCTACATCAATGGCCTCACTGAACCACTTCAAAGATTACTTCGAAATAATGGAATCCGAGTTGTCACCAGACCCCACAGAATCCTACATCAGGAATTCCCTTCGCCAAAATTCAGGCCACCCAGCCATCTTTAAACAAATGTGGTTTACAAGATTCCCTGCAATGACTGCAATTGGAACTACATTGGAGAAACCGGCAGATGTCTACACACGCGAAAAAAAGAACAGATCAAAAACGTAAAATATTGTAACAAAGGATCGAACGTCGCAAACCATGCATGGATGAACGACCATCAAATTGATTTTGAAAATGCAAGAGTTATCGACAAAGGAAACTATCGCGTGCGAAAAACTCTCGAGTCATGGCACACTGCCATGACAACTGAGGCGGATAACAATGCTAGGTCATTACCCCGACAATATTCTATTCTTTTAAAATAGTTTTTCTTAATTCATCAAATTCTTTTTATTGCCACCTTATTATGCATTTTTATTCTCTAATTTTTCACACATTTTTTAGCCTATATATTTATTCATTCGCGCCATTTTTTATCATTCGTTAAAGGCTGTAGTTTGGCAGCCGAAAACTCATTTTTACCAAAAAATTTTTAATTTAATCGCATCATGAACCCTGGTTACTCTTCTATTTTTAATTCATACGGTATTCATTTATTGATCAAGTTTTCTGTAACCAGTGAGTGAAAATTAAATTGATGACAAAAATTGTCCGAGATGAAAATCAAACAACTCGGTTTGTCAGGCTTGTATTTTGATGATGGCTAAAACACTACACGAGTACGTTGGAATCCCGCTCTATGGTTACCCACATAGGTTTATATGGCAGCCTCTAATTTCATAATGGTGAAATAACGATAAATCTATGTGTCGATAAAACACGTGTCCGTGAAGTTTTATCATAGAGCCCGAAAATGCAGACACCCCGATAATAAGGGCACTTTGAAATGCCCCCTTGGTGTCCGTATTAACAGGGTTCCACTGTACTATACTTAATATAGACGGGTAACACGAGTGACACAGGGAACAGGCGGGTACATACGAAATATAGAAACGAGTGACATACGAGTGACATACCACCTACATACGGACACAAGCAGATACATACGAGTAACATACGAATAAAAACGAGAGAGATACGAGTGACATACCACCGACATACGGACACTGAAGCAGCCTACCAATACACGCGGTGAATGCCGACATTTTGCAACAACCATGGGGGTGCTGCTTTGATGGTTGACGGTTAAATTTTACCGATCTTGACGGCTGACGGTAAAATTTTAGGGCTTTTGACGGTTGACGCTTATCAAAAGAAAATTTCTAGCATGAGCTGAAGTTAATGTTTATTTTTTTGGGTTTTTTTTTAACATTTACGTTTGTGTTCTGGAGGTTGTTTTGGTCGTTCAGTTAAGAAATCAAGTGAAATTTGAAAAGCGTCCTCCAAGACTTCTGATAACTATTTTATTAGAAACACGACATTGTCGCACTCGTGTGAGACATGAAATCGTACAACGGCGGCGGGAAAAGTTGTACCGCATCAAAGGCACCAATGGGAGAGTGAAACTCTTGCCCATTTCGTTTGGGCAGTTGCATCAAACCGCCTCTGCTCGTGCAGGTTTAATTCTGAACGTATTTTATGTATTTTTAGATCAGGTGCAAGATTCACAAAGCCCTCCTGGGTAACGAAATTTAGTATATACCACACAAGTGAATAGTGCTTTCGGCGCGCGCTGATTGGTTAACTCGGAGGCGATTAGCAAAGTACTATTCACCTCCGAGCAGCCGGAGGGAAACAAAATGGCTTCGCGCGTCGCTTTCGGTGCCGATAGTAATGTTTTGGTCCTTTAGTTATTCAAATTGTGTGGTATATACTAAAACAATTATTCACCTCAGTGTCGGTGAAAGTGGTGGATATTTACCTCGCCGCTTCGCGTCTCGGTAAATATCCACCACTATTCACCTCCACTTCGGTGAATAATTGTTAAATCCAAAGTATTGTCCCCATGGTTTGGGGTGGAGGAGAGAGAGAGGGGGGGGGGGGGGGAGGGGGAAAGAAGGCGGGAACTCTACGGGCGGCGGGAGAAGAGTGGGTGGGAAGTGGAATTCCCAAGGTAGAGGGAACCGGGAGAAATTGGGGAAATTTCGCAACATTGCATAATATTTTGCGATAAAAATAACGCAAAGAGGCGGGAACCGGGAGTAAAAGGTACGGGATGCGGGAAGTTCAGATCACCCTGTCTTCCCCTACTGGTCTGGTTTCTAGCTTATTTAGCTTCTTCTATCAACTTAAATGAATCACTAAATTAGGTAAATGCCATGTAACTGATGGTACTGACTCAACAGCCAATATGGTAATTTGACGTAAAGCCTGCAAGTAATACCAAAACACGTATTTGTTTGTGACCCCTCAAATGTACAACGACCATTCTCGTTATACATTTACAAGAGATCCTCCTTCTCATGCATAGATGTAACTTCACGTATGCTAAGAATGGAAACGGCAAAATTAGGCTCAACTGTAGACTCAGCAGATTAGAGCATTCTCTCTGTGTGTCTATAGCGCAAGAATAAAGTAACGCGGGTGAACGAAATGAGAGGCGACATCACAAGACGAGAGAATAGTTTTGCATCATATAAATGATTTGTGTAATCACTGGGAGAGAGAAAAACTGCTCAGTGTCCGGCCGTGGTAATTTAAATGCGGTTCTTTTAAATCAGATTAAAATGACCCTAAAATGCATTTTCAAACATTCGATGTTTTTACATTTGAGAAGAAAGGAAACCCAGTTGAATTAACGAGAAGCACATAGGACTGACCACATTACGCAGCCAAAGGTTCGGGAATTATCACGGTGGACATGGATCAAAACTGAAAGCTGGTACATGGTCGAAATTCTAGTCGAGAAACGTTTTCTCTAACTTGCCAAATTGAAGAAATTTTAACTGAAGCTGACAAATTTTAACTTCCGATTTTAAACTGTATTTTAAAATGAATATAAACGAAGTAATGTAAAGAAAGACTTACCAGAAATTTCGTTTGTAATTTAGGAGACAAACAAAGTATGTTCAATCTGTCAGTTTCTATTGAAAATGTATGACATTCCAACTAATTCATTCCTTAAAAGGGCATAGCATCTGCAAAAGTTAATGACACTTTCTGACCACTTTATCAATTTTTTGTCATTCGTCGTTGTTCCTGAGTAAACTTTGCATTCAGAAGAAATAAAGGTAAGGAAGGAAATTTTTAGACTGCCTTTTTGCTCAAAGACAATAATAAAAGACACTCCGATGAAGGCAGAGATTGGGTGGAAAACTACAGTTAGATTCATCGTCGTCTCCCTTCTCACTGGTCACTATATTGTATTGCAAGTCGAGGGAGAAGTCATACCTTCAAGTGGTCGATATCCAGCATTTGTTCCGTGTTTGAAACAGACCTCGACGGCTGCGTAGTTATCGCCTATCATCAGGTCGTTAGAATCATCTCGTTGGTAGACTAGTTCTCTTGCATGAATGTGACTCAATGGAATATTCAGGGCGTCTTTGAGCAAAACTGGACGCACATTACGCACAATTTGCAAAAAGATAACATCTTAACAATCAAAAATCGATCGGCTTACACTAATCTGGACAAATTGTAGAAGGAAAGAATACATTTTGATTCAGTTTTTCGACGATTTTTTGGCGTAATGAACAACAGCACTTCGTCTAGTTCTCCTTCAGTAGACTACAGTCTGTACCTTCACACTCAGTTCGCGACTGCCATCTGCCTGGCAATTCTGTCTCCAATAACAATCACAAGTAACGCATTATTACTATTCACTATCTTCAAAGATCCTCTCAAATGCTTCCGTACACCAGCTACGTATTTCATAATCGCTCTAGCCTTGGTCGATTTAACGACAGGTCTGTTTATTGAGCCTTTCTTTATAATGCATCGCGTAACAAGGTATGTAAAATGGTCTCCAACCCCAGGCGAGCCGTATCAGAGCTTGAACCAAGTTGGAAATAGTTTGTCTTATGTGGGCCTCAACTCGTCGTTTCTACTTGTTCTTGGTCTTATTGTGACGCAGTTCATCGCCATAACATACCCATACTACTATCGCTCGTTTGTGACAACACGTCGGGTCCTCGGCTGTGTTGGCTTTTCGTTGGTGTACTTCACTGGATTTATTCTGTTGCAGTTCGTTGGAGTTCCCAAATCCACATTATTTCAAGTAGATCTCCATCTTCACTCGACACTGATAACAGTTTTGCTTATAACCAGTTCTGCCATGCTTTTGAGGTCATTTCGCCAATTTGCTAAAGCGTCTCGTCGGCTTGGAGGCGGGGGCAGCTTTGGGAATCGAGACGTAGGTGAACATGCGGGTAAGCGTCAAACGAACAAAATTAATGAGAGACAGTTTACGATTGTAACTTTGCTTTTATCAGGAATTCTCATTGTGTGCTCTCTTCCTCATTTAATTACGCTTCATATCAAATTTTACGCGGAGCAGGAAACTCTACAAGAGACTTTTGATTTATCTGCTGCTATCACTATTGGAGATGAGATGATGTTCGTGAAGGTGGCACTCGATGCATTCATCTACGCGTGGAGATTGACAAAATACCGGAGATCGTTAAAACTAGTACTCACTTGCTGCACGAATGACGTCGCACCCGAAGCCATTGAAGAAAGAACGATGGAAAATTTTACCGTCCAATGACAAAATCTTGAAACATATCGTCACACTTTGTTTTGGCCTCCAATGACTGCTTACTAGTAAGGATGCTTCTTGAACAGACCTGCTGTGGCCATAGCTATTGAACTACAGTCAAGATGCTCGCCAGTATATATCTCAGGGTAATGGAAGGTGGAAACGTTTATCGAAACATAACCTAAGAAACAAGAGAGACCCGAACTTCTATTGATGGGATCTTAATATATAATGGACAATTTCAACAATGGTACTGGATATGACTTTTGTTTTATTTCCTCGCGATAAAACATGCTCGTGATAGTTCGTCTGCCGGTCCTTTTCAGTAGTAAACTGACAATATCATTAACTTAATCACTTTTGAACTTTTTGAGGAATTGTCGTCGTTCTCTTCGCTTTCTGAAAGCGAAAACCGAAAAGTGGTTGATGTAAGAGTGACAGGTACATATTTAGTATATTTTTGCAATTATGGGCCGGTGGAAGAGGTGTGTTTTATTACACTTTTCTTTCGCTGGATGTTTATTTCCCATCAAGTTGTCTGGAATGATTTCTTTATACACCAATGGCAGGCACTGTCATAACAAAGGCAGATGATGAACATTCCTGTCGAAAAATGAAAAACAGAGAAAAAAAAACTAAAAATAAAAGGTAGCTATTGCCCTCGAAACAGTTTTTCCTAGTTTTCTTTAATATCTTATAAAATACAGTTACTAATAGTTATTCAATGGATCTTAATCACGTCTATACTAGTCCTAAGCCAAACGTATAATTTTTTCTCCCTTTGCTTTCAAACGACACATTTTAAGTGACTTTATATTCTATTAACATGCTTGCCTGAATGTAACTATGATAAAGTGAATAGAACATAGACGTTAATAGTATATAACGACTACTGATCTTTAAGTAATGATGCAAGAAAATTTGACAAATGGTATACAAAGTGAATATTTGGTCTGTGTATTTGTCGCCTAATCGGATGTTGGCATTCATAACTGTGAACTTCAAACAAGAGCGTCCTCTTTAGGACCACCGAATATGAAACTGCCATTTAGAACATTCTAGAATAAATATAGAAGAGACAATGTAAAGAAGGCCTAGGCAAAACTGTCACTCGCTGTTCAGGGAGAAAAATAGAGCTAATATTCCATTTGTCATTTTCCATTCAAAACTACAGACAGGTCAAATAATTTATCCCTTGAAAGGATGTAACACCTGCGAAAAGTAAATATCTACCTAAAACTTGCTCTGATTACTTTATCATTTTATGGCCGTTGCATCCAGAAAAAAGATTTTAAAGGAAAGGAAGGCAATTATGAAACTTGCCTGCTTAAATCGGAAAGCCTACAGAAATTCAGAGGTTGGGGTAGAACTCAAGAAAACGATTTTTTTTCAATTAGAACTTTAATTTCTTGGCAGTATCTAACATTTATTTCTTTTTATTTGAACCGACAGCTACTCCTCCACACATTTCGTTGACCAAATTATTTCGCAAAGTTCTCTTGATTTTATGATTGCACAAAAGAATTGTCGTTGCTACAATAGGGCCTCTTTGAGAAAAAGTAAACACTGAACTATAATTGCAATGGTTTTTATCGAATTCATGATAAGAAAACTGTAAACTACAACAACGATATACACCTATACACTAAGAGCTTTCTGACGAACCATTTGCAATAAATAGCTTATTTTGATTTCATGTGTAATATCTTTAAACTAGCTGATGAGCTGTCGCAGCCCAGCCCTTGACCCTTTAAGCCTGGCCTGCGACAACTCACCTTTAATAATAGCTAAGCGTATTATATTTGCGAAGTAGACTTCTATCTATCTTTCAATCTACAATCGTGGACAAAACTCTTGAGACACTTTACCAAATTTCCACTTATTCAGGGTACCATAACTAATGTTTTCAACCCCCCTCCCCCATTTCAATGTTGTCAATGTTGTTACGTGGTCAAAACAAAGTCGGGTGAATTTGCAAACCCCAGGAAACAACATTGAGCGGGGGGAGCGGGGGTAAATATTATTTACCCGCTTGTAAGCCAAGACATTCGCGAAAAATGTATGATATTTGTTTGTTTCAACTACTTTTGTCCATGATTGTCTGAAGTACGTTTCGTGGAATTTTGAGAATTTGCGTTCTTTTTATAACTTAAGGAGCCGAAAATTTTAAATACGCTGTCAATCGCGTTTACAAAATGCCTTTTTGTCCTCGTAATACGCTACACTTAATTTTTATCAGCTAAAAAGAAACTTATTGCGTGGCAAGCCATAAGAAGGGCTGTTGCAGTAGGCTATAGATGGTATTGTTGCTAGAAAAAGCGTGTTTCTAGATGAGTCTCAATGCTATATTTATTATAAAGCCATTTAATCGAAGACTCTTCGTCAACTGAAATAGACAGAGGGCACTGTGTAGTAAAAGATCGCTAAAAGCAGCCCAATTCCATTAGGCATGTTACGATGCCTCGTGCTATCCCGCGGGAAGTCCCGAGATTTTCGAAATGTTCTTTCCTCCTTTTCAAAGCGTAGAAGCACTAAATGAATCTTAGTAAAAGTCGATTAACTTTGTAGGTTGAACACAACGAATGCAAAAAACGACGGTTAACAAAGCTTTTCAACGGTTCACAACGGTTCACAATATAAAAGAATAGATGATCATCTAACTCTTTTAGAAATAGCTGTGAACCGTTGTGAACCGTTAAAATTGCCACAAAACCTCATGTTAACCGTTCAAAATCACAGTATTTGCAGTTATCTAGCGTTCTAGCAGATAATTGGGGTTAACTTATGCTATCTGAGACAGAAGGCTCTGATTCAGCACGTGTGAACCGTCGATGACAACTGTTTGGTAGTAACAGTCTGTTTGTCACGCGCTATCCAATTTGTCACGCTCGGGACGTAAGCGCGTGACACCGTTGTTATACTTGAATCCGCGCAGCAAAAAGTAGTGTTTATAAAATATACTTTCCTTCTGTGTCTCTTAAGTACGAAATATGTCACGTTTAGTTTCGCTTTCGGTACTGGATCTTTCGTTTTACGACGAGTTTTCGAGTTCATAGTACACTATCGACGATACAGTATCAATGAAAGCGTTACAAATTGTTCAAATTACCACCAATTACGAGCCTAAAACATAAATTATATATTTTATCGAAAGTTGTCAAGTGTAGTCGTTGAATTGAAACATGTATCAGCTCTTCAGTAAAACTGCTCGTTACCTTATTTCTAGACAGACTCTGTCTCGAGTAAATCGGATAACATTTCAACCGTCGTACCTGACCAGGCTTCCAAAAACCATTCTAATTGATGCATTTAAAAGCTTAATTGGGTTTTGTTGTACCCAAAAAGTAGTTTGCCTAACACTCGGCGATACTTTAGGTTTGCGAAATCACATGGATGTCGAGCCGGACAATCTGTTCATTATTTTTAGACATTTCTTTCCTCAGACAATCGTGGACAAAACTCTTGAGACACTTTACCAAATTTCCACTTATTCAGGGTACCATAACTAATGTTTTCAACCCCCCTTATAAGGACTTAATGGGGACGTGTGCCCCGACAGGGTATGGTTTTCAGGATTTTTTGTCTTAAATGGGGCATCTTTGCATAGGCCAATGTCTTAATCAGGATAAGCATATATGCTAACTTATACGAACTTAGCCACAAGCCGAATTTTTACAAGTTCTTGCTTAGTGTTGACTTCCATTATACCAAGCATAATTCCGGTTTGATTGTGCTACAAGTGTCTTAGACGGAATATCAAAACTCGGCATTCTGTCTGAAACAGGGTATAAAAATCAGAGATTCGCGTCTTAAACAGGGCAAGGGTTTGGGCGGCCAGGTGGCACCTCCCTACCCGAGATTCTGTCAAGTACACCCCCCCCCCCCCCCCCCCCCCCACGAAGGGGGGCAAGAAACACTTCCGTGTTACTTTCAACAAAGAACAGTGAGCGACAGCTGCTCAATTATCACCGTATTCTCCAATTCTATCAAAGTATTCTGTTAGAAAGGATCAAATAGTAATGGATATGTCTAACTCAGCTTCTTGAAGAAAACGGCGAGGAATTGAATTGCAAGTTCTGCCCTCGATCGAATTCAACACAAGAGAATCAAATAAGTTGCAGCGACCACAAAGACTTGCAGTTTGACAAATGCTAATTGTCAGTTCTGGAAACACACACTGAACACAACCGAATATATAGCCATGAGTAACAGCACTTCGCCGTCCAATTCAACTTCTGCAGACTACAGATTGTATCTTTACACCCAGCTCGCTACTGGCATCTCCCTGATGATTCTGTCGCCAATAACAATCATTAGTAACGGGTTGTTACTACTAACTGTCCTCAAAGATCCTCTCAAATGTTTCCGTACACCAGCTACGTATTTCATCGTCGCTTTAGCCTTGGTCGATTTAACGACAGGCCTGTTTGTTGAAACTTTCTTTATAATCTATCGTGTAGCAAGTTATATGCAGTGGTCCCCTTCACCGAGCGAGCCGTACAGTAATTTATACCAAATTGGAGTTTTGTTATCTACTGTGAGCCTCAACATGTCATTTCTGCTTGTGCTTGGTCTTATTTTGACGCAGTTTCTCGCCATAACATACCCGTTCCACTTTAAATCAGCCGTAACAACACGTAGGGTCCTTGCGTATGCTGGCTTCTCGCTGGTGTACTTCACTGGATTCATTCTGTTGCAGTTTGTTGGAGTTTCCATATTTACCCTATGGAAAGTAGATCTTCACCTTCACTCGACACCTATCACGATTTTGCTTATAACTGGTTCCGCCATGCTTTTGAGGTCATATCGTCAATATGCCAAAGCATCTCGCCGTTTTGAAAGCGCCCAGAGCTTTGAAAATCGAGACGCGAGCAGTCGTCGACAAACGAACAGAATTAGTGAGAGGCAGTTTACGATTGTAATCTTGCTTTTGTCAGGAATTCTAATCGTCTGCGGTCTTCCTCACATCATTATACTTCATATAAAATTTTACACGAAGCAGAAAACTCGGCAAGAGGATCTTAACTTGTTTGCTTCGATCAGTACTATTGCGAACGAGATGATGTTCGTGAAGGTGGCATTGGATGCATTTATCTACGCGTGGAGGCTGACAAAATACCGGCGGTCGGTGAGACTAGTGCTCAAGGGCCTTCCTTGTCAAGTTAAAACTGAGGCCTCTGAAATGATAAACATGAACAATTTTCCTCTACAACAACAGAATCTGTGAACCGTCGTTGTATCTCGTTTAGAATCAACCCTTAAGTTAAATTTCTTGCTTTCCACTGTTTGTCGAAAGATGGCTGCATTCCAGTTGTGTTGTATATATAATTCTGGCAAAGGTCGCTCAAATATTTAAAATGTTTACGGTGCGTGTTCGCCAGAAGTATTTTTAGTGAAGGAACACAACTTTTACCTTTTTACGACTGTTTTTGCGTATGCAAAACGGGAGTTATGGAATGAGTGGCGATTTGAAGCCATCCTTCCTTCCTTCCTTCACTCCTTCAGTCGATCAGATGTAAACAAAAGGCCGTTGACAGATGGTTGGCAGACCTACATGTAACGCCACTCTACATGTAACGCCACTCTCAATACATCGTTGCAGTTTATTAAGACCGATGACAGACCACTGTACTTAACGCGCTAATGGTTTTGTTTTGATGGGTATGTGATGATAATTTGAAAATCGATTGTGAACATATTTTATTTTCATTTTACCTTAAATCAGGTGTATGTTGTTTCTGCCCTATAGAAAAATCAACAGAATTTTCTTAAGTTTGCATGTGACGGTGAAAGCGAAATTGAAAGCGAAGTTTGTGTAATCGCTAGCTGACAGAAGATTATCAGTGTCACGCGACAAAGGTTAACCTAGCCGATTTCAAAATAAATTTTATGCGACGCTTAATCTTCACAGCAATCTATCAAAACACATTCCGGAAATTGAACGTCAATCGTAAACGCTGTACAGAGAAAAGAGTGTACACACGCTAGCACGAAAACACGCAAACAACACGCAAACTTGAATTTGTCTGCTTGGAACTTGCTTCTTTTACTCCCAATGCAAATCAAAATGAACTAGACGCTTAACTGCGTGTACTCGGGCTTCTCTTTAAAAAATTAACTTGGATCACGCTGTTTACATAACCTCACACGACAATAATTATAGTTAACATACTTCGCATTGCGAGATCTCATGTCTTTTCTCGCTTTTATTGTCACCACTGAATAATTGTTTACATTTCCGGTTGAGTAAATAGCTGTCAACATTCTCTACATAGCCATCTACATACGAAATGAAGTGCTGGACAAGAGCATATGCTGTTACAATAATTGAAACGATAAAAACAAAGCAAGATAAACCCAATGAAACAAAAAAAGAAAAAGCAAAAATTGAAAGACAATATAGTTACCCAAAAGCTGCTTGAAGTACTCATTTCGTTTTTCGTTTCTTCTTTTAGAGCGCAACTAAGCTTAAATATGGTGTCCATTACATCTTCGAGAAGATTCTTGTGTTGATAAGGAAAACTCTGCATGTCTGTAGTCCAGTTTTTCGCAATGCTTGAGTGCTAAACAGCGTCAGTTCCCGCAAGTATTGATGATTCTCTTAGCGTTTCAAACTCCATTATATAGATAGCTCACTATAAAATCTAGGCTTCTGATAAAGGTTTCACTCGGAAGCTTAAGAGTTCGCTCGTAAAGTTCTCTCGTATTAAAGTTCATGCACCTACCTGCTCCGAAGTAGTCATCAACATGTTTCAGTGTGGGTGTACAATCGATTTCGCGTTCTAGAAATCACACTAAATATTTCAACCTTTACAATCCTTGAGATTCTACCGAAAAGAGAGTCAAACGAGACAGCTTCGTACCGTGTATCGCTTTTCACTTTATCACCTCGTGTCGACCTTGTGCCTCCGTGCAATAAAACGTTCCCAGAGGCCGCGATCCTTCTGGTCTGCGCCAGGAATCGAGACTTAATTCGTCACTTGTTAAATAAAAGCGACAAGAACTCGCACGAACACATTATTTAAACGATGACGTCATCGCTTAAAAAAACAGTCGTGGCCCAATAGGGCCTTTTGATTAACTTCAGCATCAATGAATGATGATTTGTAGAACAATAAGGCACTAAATTAATGTTCATTGATATATTTTTGATACAGATAATTATGGAGTAACTTAGAGTGTTTTCATCTGAAGCAAGGGTTAAGCAATCGAATAGAAATTAAAATAGGGGTCTGTTATTTACATTTTATCTTATCGAGAGAAAGCAATTGCATTTAAGCATGAGAGTCCAATATTAAGAGCAGTCCTTGAATAGCGCTAGTGTTTTCAAATATCCCAGTAGAATCCCGATTTCTCGAAAGAGTTAAAGAGTGTCTTTATATCTGATAAAGACACGGCTAAATTTTACGTCCAATTTTCTAGGCCAAAATAACCCAAATCTAAACATTAGTGCAAGAATGAGTTGATCTACATCAGAAGATTTTGAAGTCGTTCAATAAATTCGCAGTTTGTGTTTTATCAAGTCTAAGACACTCGGCTGCACCTCGTGTTTTGAACTTGATAAAACACTGCTGCTCATTTATTAAACATTACATAAATACCTGAGAGGCCTATTTTGAGCTCCACCTTGGAGACCTGGCATTAATTTGGTACCCGGTGTTAAATCGAGAAAATATGGTACTTTTAAATCTATAGATTTAGCCAAGCCTAACCTGAGAAATGTCAAACCAAGCCAAATGGACAAACCCTCTGTCACTTTATAGGAAAACCTGATGCATACATGTATGTCAAATAAGGATTTGGTACAGCCAGATGAGATGTGGATCAATCAGAGACCAAAGAATGCAAATGTCATGGTGAGTAATCTGTAAAGTTTTATTTTAATGATTGAGCAATTTTTACTGATGTTGCCACATTGAAAGTAAAATGTAATTCACATTTGCTTTGGTTTTGCATTACTGTGCTAAATAAGTGATTGATTTAAAAAACTTGTCAATGACAAACTTGTCAGATGTGAAACCAAAACTAATTTCTTATGCACTCGCACTCATTTTCTAGCACTTCATTCTACACTTGTATCTGCTTTACGTTTTGATCGGTTCACATTCTTTTGCTAGAATGTTAGCTTTGGTTTTCATCACACATCACTAGTCTAAATAAAAAACTTCATATATGTTCAGCGCAATTTCATGAGTCTTTTATTTGAAGAGTTTTTGAAAGGAAGATAATTTGTTGATTGAAGTTATTAAGGGTGGTCATGGTTGAGATGTGGAAAGTGCCAGCATTTGGGGCTGTGTTCCATCTTCACCATAACAGTGAAGATGCAGGAGGCGGGACTTGCAGCTTATTGTCCTGATCCGAGAAGACTAGAACATCTAACCATTTGCAAAGGCATCCCATTGTCCTCAGTTACATGACTGTATTTGAAGACCCTGCATTAGTGCTGGTCTAGTACTGGGGCAAGTGCCTTGAATGTTAAATCCTCAACATCTGCAATCAGGGGGTAATAAATATTCAAGAAATTTTAGCAGAATGGATGATCTCTAACAGCAAGCCATACTTCATAAATGAAAAGAAAAACCAGTCATCTTTTTGTCAAACCCCAGCCCCCTTCACAATATTGGCAGACAAGGATATCACAAAGGAGAGGGGATGAGAGAATTCATGCTTTTGGGAACAGGTTTTTATCCTGGGAGTGTCTTGACAGTACTATTTTAATAATTTGTCCTTGATTATGGATCCAGCGTCCACAGCTTTTATGCCACTCTCATAATAATATTATTATTATGTAACTTGAATTTGTACATTAAATGCTTAATAAAATAATAATTATTTGCAATATGAACCAAGACTGTCTTTTATCTTTTAGGACCTTTATTCCTGATAAAGTGGAAGACAAGCAAGATGCTTTACATGTAGACTAAACCACATGGAGGAGTAAAACCGGATGTAAATGGTGAGTCTTTTTTCAGTTAAAGTGATACCTTAGTACTGCACTGCGTATCCTCATTGTGCAGAATTTAGTGTGTGATTATATGGCTTGGCTCAGTAGGGAAATAAATCGTCGTTTTTCCATTTTAAGTTACAAAATCAAAACAAAAATTGCTTGGAAGGAGAAAAAGATAGGACTTCTGCTAAAAACTGGACATCTGCCCAAAACTGCACTTCTGCTGAAAAGTGGTCTTCTACCCAAAACCAGACTTCCATCAAAAACTAGACTTCTGCCGGAAACTGGACTTCAGCCCAAAACTGCACTATTGTTGAAAAGTGGTCTTCTCCCAAAAACTGGAATCCTGCTCAAAAACACATTTCAGTTGAAAAGTGGTCATCCTTCTCCCATAAACTGGACTTCCACTGATAACAAAACTTCTGCCCAAAACTGGTCTTCCACCAAACACTGGTCTTAGGCCGTAAACTGGACTTCAACCAAAAATGGAGTCATGCCCAAAACTGGTCTTACACAGAAGAGTGACCTCCAAGCAAAACTGGATCTCCACCCAAAAATGCACTTCTGCCAAAAACTAAATTTTCACCAAAAGGTGAACTTCCAGCCCATTTCTGTCGAAAAGTTGTCTTCCACTAAAACTGAAGTTCTGCCATAAACTGGACTTCCACCGACAACTAGACTGCCAAACACTGGTCTTCCACTAAAACCTGGTCTTCCCCCAAAGAGTAGACCTTTGTGCAAAACTGGACATCAGCCAGAAACTGGACTTCCACCCAAAACTGCACGTCTTCAGAAAACTACACTTTTACCCAAAAGTGCCCTTCCGCTGTAAACTAGACTTCTGCCAAAAACTGGACTTAAACTCAAAGTGCACTTCTGCTGAGAAATGGCCTTCCACTGAAAACTGGACAGCTACCCTAAGCTGGACTTCTACCGACAATTAGACTTCTGCCCAAAAGTGGACTTTTCACCGAACACTGGTCTTTCTGCTGTACACTGGTCACTGCAAAACTTAAGCCAAAAAGTGGAAAAAACTACACTTCTGCTGAGAACTACACTTATGACTAAAACTGGAGTTCTGCCTGAAAGTGCACTTCTGCCCAAAGCTTGAATTCCACCAAAACTGGATTTCCACCAAAACTAGACCTCTGTTGGAAACTGGACTTCTGCTCAAAGTGTACTTCTGCAGAAAAGTGGTCTTCCACTGAAAACTGAACTTCTGCCATAAACCTGACTTCCACTGACAACTAGACTTCTTTAATTCCCAAAACTGGACTTCTGCCAAAAACTAGTTTCCTGCAGAACACTGGTCTTCTGCCAAAAACTGGACTTCCACCCAAAACTGCATTTCCACCATAAACCCGACTTCCACTGACAACTAGACTTCTTTAATTCCCAAAACTGGACTTCTGCCAAAAACTGGTTTCCTGTGGAACACTGGTCTTCTGCCAAAAACTGGACTTCCACCCAAAACTCGACTTCCACTGACAACTAGACCTTTTCCCAAAACCGGTTTCCTGCAGAACACTCTGGTCTTCCACCAAAAACTGGACTTCCTTCAAAAGTAAACTTTTGCCGAAAACTGGTCTTCCACCGAACACTGATCTTCCGCCAAAAACTGGACTTCCACTGAAAACTTGTCTCCCACCAACTAGTGGACTTTGATGCAAAACTGGACTTCCACCCAAAACTGCATTTCCACCGAAAACTGCACTTCTGCCAAAAACTGCACTTCAGCCCAAAAGTGCACTTCCACCCAAAGCTGGACTTCCAGGCAAAGTGCACTTTGCCTGGAAGTGCACTTTGCACTGGTCTTCAACCAAACACTGGTCTTCTGCCAAAAACTGGTCTTCCACCGAGAAGTGGACGTCCACCAAATACTGCACTTCCACCTAAAACTGGGCTTCTGCCCAAAAGCGGTCTTCCACCAAAAACTGAACTTCTACCCTAAACTGGACTTGCACCGACAACTAGACCTCTGCCTAAAACTGGACTTATGCCGAAATCTGGTCTGCCATGCAAAACTGGAATTCCACCCAAACTAACTTCTGCCCTAAATTGGACGACTAGACTTCTGCCCAAAACTGGACTTCTGCCCAACACTGGTCTTCTGCTGAAAACTGGTCTTCTGCTGAATAAATAATAATAAATAATAAAATAATACATAATGGGCCTTCGACTGACAGCTGGACTTTCGCCAAAAACTGGTCTTTCACGGAGGAGTGGACTTCTGCCCAGAAGTGCACTTCCACCGAAAACTGGACTTCTGGTCAAAAATACACTTCTGCTGCAAACTGTTCTTCCACTGAACACTGATCTTCCGCTGAAAACTGGACTTTAGCCAACAGTGGATTTCCACTAAACACTGGTCTTCCACCAAACACTGGTCCTCCACCAAAAACTGGTCTTCCACCAAAAAGTGGACTTCCACCAAATACTGCAGTTCCACCTAAAACCTGACTTCCGCCGAAACTAGACCTTTGTTGGAAACTGGACTTCCGCTCAAACTGTACTTCTGCCAAAAAGTAGTCGTCCACTGAAATCTGAACTTCTGCCCTAAACTTGACTTCCACTGACGACTAGACTTCTTCCCAAAACTGGACTTCTGCCAACAACAGGGCTTCAGCTCAAAAGTACACTTCCACCGAAAACTAAACTTCTACTGGAAACTGGACTTCCAGGCAAAGTGCAATTCTGCCAAAAAGTGGTCTTCCACTGAAAACTGAACTTCTACTCTAAACTGGACTTGTACCTAAAACTGGACTTATGCTGAAAACTGGTCTGCCTTGCAAAACTTGACTTCTGCCAAAAACTGGACTTCCACCCAATCTAACTTCTACCCTAAACTGGACTACTAGTCTTCAAACACTGGTCTTCTGCTGAAAACTGGTCTTCCGCTGAACATGGGTCTTCCACCAAAAGCTGGACTTTCACCGAAAACTGGTCTTCCACGTAGTGGTGGACTTCTGCCCAAAGGTGCACTTCTGCCGAAAAGTGGACTTCTACTCAAAAATACACTTCTGCCAAAAACTGGTCTTCCACCAAACACTGATCTTCTGCTGAAAATGGGACTTCCACCAAACACTGGTCTTCTACTTCAGGACAACTGGTCTTCCACCGAAAACTGGTCTTCCGCCGAAAAGTGGACTTCCACCCAAAACTGTACTTCTGTAGAAAACTGGACTTCCTTCCACCCAATAGTGCACTTTCACCAAAAACTGGACTTTTGCCGACAACTGTTCCTCTGCCAGAAAACTGGACTTCTACCAACAAAAGTGGACTTCTACTGCAAACTGGTCTTCTGCCAAAAGCTGCACTTCCACCAAAAATTACACTTCTGCCAAAAACTGGTCTGCTGCAGGAAACTGGACCTTAGCTGAAAAGTGCTTTTCCACAGAAAACCAACTTCTGCCCTAAACTGGACTTCTGTTGAAAACTGCACTTCTGCCCACAAGTTGTCTTCCACTGGACACTAGGCTTCTGCCAAAAACTGGATTTCCACCCAAAACTTGACATTCCCTGCTTCCGTCAAAACTGTACTTCCGCCTAAAACTGGACTTCCGTCCAAGCTGATCATTGGCTGAAAAGTGGTGTTCTGCCCAAAAGTGAACTTCTAAGTGAAAACTGGACTTCCATCAAAAACTGGCCTTCCATCAAAAATATTAGACTTCTATCCTGAACTGGACTTTTGCAGAAAACTAAACTTCTGCTGAAAGTGGTTTTCCATGCAAAACTGGACTTCTATCGAAAACTGGTATTCCCCTGAAAACTGGACTACCACTGAAACTGGACTTCTGCTGGAAACTGATCCTCCACCGATAGCTGGACTTCACCAAATTCAAAACTGGGCTTCCTCCAAAAACTGGAGTTCCTGCCCATACTGGTCTTTGGCTGAAAATGGGTTTCCACCTAAAACCTTTCTTCAACTGAAAACTGGTCTTTTACCCAAAACTGAGCCTCTGCTAAAAACTGGACTTCCACCCTAAACTGCACGTCCTCCGAAAATGGTCTTCTGCTGAAAACTGGTCTTCTACCCTAAACTGGACTTTCACCCAAAACCTTTTCAGATATCTGGCATGAAATGTTTTTTTGCCTATCTGCAGTGTTCTGGACATTGAGGCCTTTATTAAGACTGATGTAGATCTTCAAGACTAAAAAGTTTATAAATATACATTGAATGTATTTTCAAGGAAAATTGGGTTCACTTGAATGTGTGAGTTTGTCAATGCCAGGGTTCCTTACAGATTGAAACAGTGTTTTCACCATTTGTCATACCTGTGGCATGCAACTACATCTTTTAAAGCTTTCATCAAGATTGATCCAAAATAGCAGTGAACTTGCAGATTTGGCCAAAAAGTAGCAAGTGGATCAGCACATTTGCATACCCTTATTCACTACTCCCTTCCTCCCCCTCTTCATTTCCATTGATTGTATGGAATCATTTTAGGTTACCTCTTAGATTTTTGGGGTTGTCCAACTGGTATAAATTATTCTGGTACACACCTGGGTAGTAAGGGGCACAGTGAATCTGGGCCATACCCCAAAACATGCCACATGGGCAATCGCCTTGAGAATTGAAATCCCCGACATCTAGATCAAGAGTTTAACACAAGCTATTGGGCTACTTCTAAATACAACATTCATGTCATAAATGTGGTTAAACTCTTGAATAAAGACTGCCTCTTTTGTCTTTTAGAACCTGTACAATTTCCCGATCAGCACAGGATGGATTGACCAATTAAGGACAGACCAAACCACATTGACGATTGAAAGCACACCTCTTCAATGGACATGGTGAGTTTATTTTAGTTTTCAATATTGCCATTGATAGTTACCCTGCTGTGTAATATAAAAAATAATCAGAGATATGGCATGTGAAAGAAAAGTAGAATAAATGTATGCCCATGTATGCCACTTAGACATGTATATCGAGGTACATGTCATTGCACATCTGACAAAATCAAATAATTATATGCTGGATTATGCAAATGAACAGTTGGCAGAGGACTAATCAACTCCGGTCTGCTTGTTTTTCGGTAGCCACAATTTACAGAGAAAGCAGACCAAGGTGTCCCATCTTATCCCTGGAGTTTCTGTAACATTAAGTGACTAGGAATATTGTACTTCCCCCTAGATGGGACACTAGCGAGAATTTAATCACATTGTCTGCAATTTAACTTAATTTGCTTGAAGCCATGGCAGTAAAGCAACAATTTTAATTTAAATCCATCCCACAATATCCCTGATGAGTTTTGGAGGAATCGATGTTCAAAATTCAGAGATTAAAAGCTTAACAAGATAACATCCCCCCCCCCCCCCCCCCTCAAAATTTGGCTCATGAATTTATTAATGGGCAAGGGTCCAGTCCTGTGTGACTTAAAGTTGACCAGTTCCTTTTCATACACCTGGGTGGGGAGCGGCACTGAGAGGGTGGTGTCGTGCCCATGAAAACAATGTAGTGACCCTGGTTAGGGCTAAAACCTGGACTGCTTGATCTGGTTGGAAACCAGTGTGCTAACAATAAGGCCACTGTACTGTTCTTTACCCACTTGTAGTGATTGATAGGAAATCGATTTGTGATCTTGAGCTGGATGCACGACGTTGCTAAATGCTAAGTACTGCATAAAAGTATTGTAAAGACACTTAAGTATTTTTCTTGGTTTTATAGGATCAAGCACTGATGACCAAGGACAGGACTGTGGACCAGGGGCTGTGGACAGCAGATGGACAGCAAGCCAGGGATTATCAAGAACTTTATACTTATATAAGCTAAACTGTACTTGTAAAATATTTTTTATATGTTGGAGTAATTACATATCAAAAGGCTGACCACTGACAAGTGTTTACCATGAATTTACATACCAAAATAATTATCCTGCATGTCTTCATTTTAAGAAAACTACTATTTCGACTCGGTGATGCTACTTTGCGCAAATTAGACCAAAGATTTCCTGGTAACTCATGGTAAACATTTGTTCTACAATGAAACACTAATAATATTCACTGTTTATTACCAAGTTACATGTGCAGAACAATCAAAACAAGCAGCTAGTCAATTTATTTATCAATCAATCAATCAATCAGACAAACAATTCAATAATCAATCAATGAAGTCATCAATAATTTAAATAATTATTTGATTAAACAACCAATCATTCCATCAACAAATTATCAATCAATCAATTAGGCAATCAATCAATCAGTTGATAAGGTAATCAATCAAATTAACTAATAAATTGATCAATCAAAGAAACAAACAATCAATTAATCAATCAATCAATCAAACAATCAAAACAATCGATGAATCAACCAACCAATCAATTGATCATTGAAGCAACCAATAAATCAATCAATCAATCAGTCATTAAATCAATCAAGCAACCAATCAATCAATCAATCAGTCAATCAATCAATCAATCAGTCAGTCAATCAAACAATTAATTAATCAACCAACCAACCAGTCAATAAGAAAATTGATCAATCAAGGAACAATCAGTTTATGAATCAACCAAAAAAACACTCAAGCAGTGTATCAGTCATATGTTAAACTATGAAGGGCTAAATTGTGACATTTTAAAACTCGTAAAGTATCATTGTTTTGATGCACATGTAGCTGTTAATATAAACAGAGTATTACACTGGCCGGTATGTGGTGTGTGTGCCATTCATAGGCAAACAAGTGGCTTACTTACAAATTCAACTCTACAGGTATCTTTAGATTTTATTTTGTCCCATATTTTCCATGAATTCTATTTTGACTTCAAAGCTGTTTATGTCATATTAGCAGACTGGGAATTATTTTGGCATTAGTAATACATCATTCATCATCATGGACTTCGAATTAATTGAAACTCTATAGAATTTGTTTAATTGAAAAAAAAAATATTTCATTAGATTCCTTTTACATGTGTACAGACATGTGTACACACCACAGAGACTCAAATTTTGTTTAAGAAAAAGACTAAAATTTATGTTAATTCAAAATTCAAAATGATTCCAAGGAAATACCATATTTAATTTATACAGATTACTGGTACAAAGACTTGCATTCTCACAAGTTCTAGGCCATTGCATTGTTTTGAATCCTAAAACAACTAAATTGAAATTATTCTTGGAGCAACAAAGTTACTTTATTTTTAAAACCCATTTTGCTTTTGAAGTCTTCAAATCTTGACTTTTTTGCTTTTCTTTTAGGTGTACAGGCATTTTTGTGCATTCAAAACGATCAAATTTTAATATTGTTCTATATTAAAGACCATAACATTTATTTTAAATCCAAAAAAAATGAAAACATCAGGAGAATTTTAATTTCACAGAAGCCACTCGGTTGCTTATGAAAACTCAGTTCAAATTTGTCAAGAAAATATTTTCATTTATTATGTGGGCGAGCGGGTTGATATATTTCAGGGGATATTTTTCGGATAGCATTATCGGTTGGCTGCAATATTTTTTAATACCTTTAAACAAAGAAGACATCTTAAAACTACACCTTTACAGCTACAAGACTATTCCAATTTAATTCAATTATCTGATTTAGAAATTATTAATTCAAAAATACATCTCCAGGATTTCTCAAATCCAGTTTTGATATTTGTTCTCGGTCAAGCACATAATTTCTTACATGGTCGATTTTAAATACTTCTTATTTCTTTTTCCGTTTTCTTTGTTTAAAGGTGCAATGCAAGCTCATTAGCACAGAAGTAAGCAATTGCTAATGGTTTCAGTTTAAAATGGGCAAATTAAGTTATTTTCAAATGAAAGCTACTTATTAACGAAAGAGCAATTCACAAGTGTAGAATAGTTCCTTAGGATCTTGGGTCTTGGGTCTTGCCAACTAAGCTACTCAGTGTCTTAGTATGAAGCTAAAAAGAAATTGCTTTCTTAAGGGTTTCGATGAAGAGCAATTTTAGATATTGCCCTTATAGTACATGCTAAAGGTGCAGAAGAATGTATGTTTTGTAATCGCACACTTTTCTAAAAAAAGTTAATATTCATTTAATGTCTAAGTATTATATTTGCATAATTAGCATTTAAGAGCTATTAATAGCTTCATAAGTTAGGTCCAGGGGCATTCATTTTGTTTCGGTTAACTGGAGTAGGCATTTTTTCATTTAACTGTGCTAATGAGCTTGTTTAATAGTTTTTTCTTTTTGGATTTTATATTTTACACTGTACTTGGTATATTTTAGACTATTTTCAGGAACTGAGATGGCCCACACACCTGCACACATAACAAATGGTCAGATATACATCTAGCCGATCAACGTCCCGGCAGGGTTGTGGAAACTCTTGCTCTGAGCTGAGTGTTTCTGATGTTCCTCTGCAATATTCCGACTGAGAAATCCTGGTGAGTTTATCTGATCCGTTCATTTTTGATGGAGGCACTTGGACACTTTGATGATTTGGTCGTTTGCTCTCAAGTGGAGGAGGCATCATGAGGGGAGGTGAGAGTTTGCTTTTCATGTCTTTTCGGCTTTACTTAACTACGTTATAATACCACACCTTTATTCCAATTGGCTTTCAAAGATGTTTGTCTTCAATCAATGTATCTGGAAATCCTCTGTTGTGAAGGAAGTAAAACAGTTGTGCTTTACTGCATATCATGGGTGGTTCATTTCCTGGACGTTGGGGTTAGTTTTGAACAAAGTCAGCCACTTATCTGGCTTGACTGGAATTTCACAAGCGACACTAGAATGAACTGATAGTCATTTGGGATTCTTCTGAACGAGCTGATGCCTGTTTAGGAATTTTCTTTCTTTAAACTTAAACAAAGTTTTATTTTTTAGTTTTCTGAAACAAATTAACAAACAAATAGAAACAAATTATTCAAAATTAACAAACCAAATTGATAAACAGCTTAAAATATAATACCAATTATTTGAAATTCTATTTTGTTTTTCGGATTAACTTTCGGCCCAGGTTAAACGTAGTACTTTTCATGAGGCGAACCTGATGTAAATGACCAAAAGCAAAAGCTTTTTCTCATTTACATTTCGTTCGGCTGATGAAAACTTCAGCATTTAACCAGGGCCTCAGGAATGAGTTTAAATCTAACGAATTCTAAAGAAGTATCCCGCGTCCGTTACTTGAGTTGTCACACAACGCTTCTCCCAGGAGTGTTGCGTGACGATCCAAGTAACGCCTGCAGAGGGTGCTTCTTTTGATTTCGAACAATTTAAACTTATTTATATAGTTACATTTCCATATTCCATATTCAAATTTCCAAAAGTAGGCCAATTGTTGATCTTGTCGTCCAAAAATTTTAAACTATAGCCTATATTACTTAAATATTTTTAGAGCTCAGGTTTTCGTTCTTGACTTGGAAAAATCCTAGGAAAATTTTAATTTGTAGGCAAATAAACAATTCGATTTTATTCGTCCACCAAAACTTTAAATTAAACCTCTAAAGCTATTTATTTTATAACTAAATATCCGATTCGACTTTTAATTTCGTACACCAATTGTTTATTTTGTCTCCCAAAACTTAAAACATCTACAAGTTCTATTGTTTATTAAGATAGATATTCGACTTTTTTTTCATTTCACATGCCAATTTTTTATTTTAACTTGCGAAAAAAAAAAATCTAGGATACTTTTTTTTTCTTCAGTTATTTTCCAACATTGTTTATCTTCGGGAACACAGCGGCGGTTACTCGGAGCGACACGAAGAAAACCGAGCGGCAAAATCGGCATGACGTGGTTGTCGGGCTGATTTTTCGGCTCGGTTTGCTTCGTCTCTCCCCGAGTAACTGCCACTGTGTTCCCGATGATTCTTCGTTGTTCGATTCTATTCAAAACCAAAATTACTAAGAACAATAAAGCAAACAGCTTTTTGATTCCGCCGTATTTGCATATAAAGGCGATTCAAATCTTGAATATTTAATTAAAATAACCAACATAAAAACAAGCTTTATGCAATTCTAGGTGATGCAAACAATCGCCCGTTTGCTTTCGTTCGCTTTCGTTCGCTTTGTTTACGTCAGCAAAATAATTTAGCTTCAAACCACAAAACAAATCGCTAACATTTTATTAACTTTAAATACCAAAACATCACCTTTTTCTTATTTTATTATAAGCTATAGAAAACTCCTGAACTTGTATCAGCTCCGACGGGAGAGTTTCAAATGACTTGTGTTCTTCTGGTGAAGTTTGTGGGATGACAGGTGGGGTCAGTTGGTCGGCAAGTCAGATTAGCGGTTTTCTGCGTTCGATTCTTCTCCTGACATCCATGGATATGTACTGAACATGATTTGTATTTTAGCACTTCGGTTTTTCTGGTCTCTCCGACGGAAATTTCAAGATACATTTGTTGAAAACACCCATCTTAAATTTTATAATTTCGGCTTTAATTCTTTTCGACTCTTAAAACTAATGAATATTCCAAATTCAAATGGTGTGGTATTATGACGTAGTTGAGTGAAACCGAGGAGGCATGGAGAGCAAACTCTCACCTCCCCTCATTATGCCACCTCCACTTGGCAGCAAACGGCCATATCATTAAAGTGCCTCTAGTGTCCTCATCAAAGATGGCGGATCAGATAAACCAACAGGGATTTTAAAGTTGGCATATTAAAGAGGAACAAAAGAGACACTTTACCTATGAGCAGAGTGAAAACAACTCAAGCTGGGACAAGATCGGCTAGATTTTTATTTTTTTTTTTTTTAACACAATAAAACGCAAATAAAGAGACACAGAGGCAGTTTTTGTGTTGCTGTTTGTACAAGCAATCCACTATAAACTAACCAGGTAAACACTTGTGTTCATGACTAAGTCCTGTCATATGATGTAATCTGTCACGTAACATGCCCCGCAATCTTCTCGAAAACGACGTGACAAGTAACAAAACATTGCCCCGTGTAAAACACCGCGTTAAAGTGAAAATCTTACAAAACAAGACGCTACAATGGCTGCAGAAAGCTGAAATAACTCCCGACTTTCTTCAACCGCTGTAGCGAACCTTTTCGTAAGAATTTGTCACTTGCTCAGTGTTTTACACAGCGCAATGTTTCACGTAACGCACTTGTCACGCCGCCTTCGAAAATATTGCGAGACTAGTTGCATGAAAGATTACACCATATAACAGGACAACAAACCAAGTTCTGCTTTAAAGAAAACCACCACTAAAATAAACAATGTCTGCCCTGAAACTCTCACTTTACTTTTACCGTGTTCTTGCTGTTGTATTTACAAGTTACAAACTGTACTTGGTTGCTCAAAATGGAAGTAGAGTTTTAAAATAACTTCGCACTTGCGGTATTCAAATTCAGTGAACTTGAACTGTCACACAATGCCTGCACAAGCGTGACGCAAGACTGTTTGTCTTCGCGTATAGCCCTAAATCTGCATATTTTGCATTTAGTAACTCATTGTTACTCCATGAAAATAAAGCAAGCCGCAGTAAAATTCAGGCGTGTGAAGAAATGTTAATTCGCTGATTTTAACTGTGCACAGCAGGTACATATTGAAATTGCGCTTTGGCATTCTATCTGACCTTGACAATTTAAAGTTTGCCTCGAAAAAAAAAATAATCCGAAAAAAGAATTTCCAAACTGAGCAACTAATTAAGCACATTTTATACCTTTCAAATACAGCAATTTCCAATTGTGAAGGTCACACCCTATGCGTCTCTTAAGAAGTATAACAGACACTGTTCTTTAGCGGTAAATTGTAACTTTTGTTCATAGATTGCTAACATACAGTGGCCCATGCTCGTCCAAAAATAATTCAGTAAAATACATATCCGAAATGTGATATGCTATAAATTATGAAAACTAAGCCAAATTTAATCGAGACAAACAAAATAATGTTAATTATCAAGAGAGGATGAGGTCATCCTCTCTAGTAATAAATTTAAATTGCATTACTTATACACTTACCCCTTTAGCATGAGTTAACAAAAGTACCGCAACAAGATTTTAGTATCTACAATAATCAAAGTAATGAGAAATACGTAGAAATCAAAACTAATCTCTTTGATGCAGCTTTCAAATTGTACAGCTTTGAAATCCCCCTATCAAATAGCAGAATGGAATTACCATTGCTATTATTTTGTAGTAGCTTGTAGTCATTCATTTTACTAATCCACATTGTCAAAGTCATGAAATTAGTTGAGATAAATAAATAATCTCACTTAAGTCCAATTTAAAACAGCACAGTCAGCAACTTAAATTTCTGCATTTATCAATCACTCATTTATAATTATTCTTCCACATCGTCAAAGTAATGCGAATTTAGCTTTGATGTTTTACAGCTTTGGAGCTCCTCATTTGAATATAAGCACAGTGGAATTTCTGCATTCATCAATTCAATTGGATGCTTATGGTACTTACAAGTGGTCACTCAATAGGCAGAAGCAACTTTTTTTACTTGTGCAACAAACTTCCCCGACAGTAGTAAGTTCAAAATTTATTCCCCAAATTTGTGTTAATTCAGCAAAATTTCTAGTAGGTTAAGTTATCTTTTTGTCACTCAAGCTGAAGGGATCAGTGTTAAGGTATTTGGATGTACTATTTGTACACTTGGGCCACTGTATAGTAACTACAAGTACCACAGACATGCATATATATATATAGCCATGGAAAGTGGATAAAGCCTTTCAAAACGTGAATTTTTTAATGAAAAGGGAAAGACAAGGCTATAATAAAATTTGTTTATTAAGCAAAAACTGAAAAATATTTCAGAAGAAAAAAAAATTGAAGCAAACCAAGAAAACAGTTGTTTCTAGTGAGTGTGTATGAGTAAAAATAAACTGGTCAATTTTATTTCAGTTGTTGAGACAATCTGAAATCAATCAATAGGCTTTCATAAAGTAGCCATTTAGTGGCATTTAGTTTATAAATGCAGTGTTTCCAAATGCACAGTTTTCATTCAAAAGACCAAAATGAAAATTGGTTAATGAAATGACTACAGAACGTTTTTCATCGAAAAAAAAAAACACTTCCTATACAAAATGAAGGCTATTCAAAATGACTGATAATGTTCAAAAAATAATATAAGAATGACTAAAAACAACATTTTATGTACTTTAGAAGTGTTTTTCAGAAACATTACTGTATTTCCTCATGTAGCCCCTTTCCTCTATAAGTCTATAAGGCCCCGATCAAACCACACCCATTTTATTTGCACCTACAGAATGTACGGTGTATTGTTATCCAAACCCTGATTCCTCATTTTCAGTCTGAATGGCAGGGGAATTTGCTGATGGTGAACAGCTGCCAAAAAATTAATGCATAGCACCCCCAATTTTTCAATCAGTGAAAATTGCAGATAGGTCTGAATGGGGGGGGGGGGGGGGGGGGGATGAATTGACAGTGAATTTCAGTTTGTGACCTTCCATTTCCTTATATCTTTATGCCTTTTCTCTTACAAAAATGTAGGCAAAGTTGTGATTTTTTTTCTCCCAGTCAACACCACTTTTGGAATCGAATCTTTTGACTCTCACTGCAGACTTCTAGACTGCAGACCTTTAGACCTGGGTTCCCAGCCCTCAACCCCACTAGACATTCAGGAATAAATGTGTACTTTATGCTAAATATGCTTGCCTGTCCCCAACACACCTTAATTTTAAACCACTCCCCCATCCATTTTTTTTTTTTCAAGAATCCATGGAAATTGCTAGTCTCAAGTGGTCAGAATATAGGGGTGGGGGTGGGGATTTGACAACTTGAATACACTGTATCAATCAGCACTTCTATTTTCCAATCAAGAAGAAGTTCCAATTTACATTTGAATGGTGGGTGATTGTGTTGTACTGTCAATTGTGCTATCCAAATTAAAGAAAAAAAACCGTCCAACAAATTTCTAAATAACTGGCTGCTCAAGCCCACTGAACACTGTATATTTTAGGAAATCACTGCTTTTGAGGTGGTAAATACTAACCAGAAGTATGTTTTATATAATCACAGAACTTTGACTTGGAAACATTTAATACACTCAGGTAAGTCTCACTCATAGTGGTACTCCGATGAACACAAATCTCTGAACCCCCTGCAAGCATTATGATCTCCCTTCTTCTTCATTTAAGAATTTGTTCTGAAAAGTTTGCTCTTTTTACTAAGTCCCCCCGGGAACAGAGGAAATACAGTAATACAGAAAACAAACAGAAAGAAATATATCAATTTTCATAATGTTTTCTAAACTGACTGATTAAATAAGCCAGTTAATTTATAATATTAAAAAAAAAAATTCAAGCATGTCTGTGGTCTTGCATAATCTAAGGCAGAACTTGGTTTAACGTCATTTAATGCAATGATCAAAACAAAACTTCCTTAACCTGGGCAAACCTGGGAAATTATGTTACTCAAGTGGGGGTTTTGGAAGATGGAGTTGGGGGGGGGGGGCAGCTACCCTGACCTATTCTGAGATCCCCAGAAAGAAAAAACCTGTCTAATTGCCACCCAAAGTTATCCTTTGCCTTTGATGTAGGGTACTGTTGCTGTAGCAAACAGTTATCAGGCTGTTGTTTATTTGGTCAAGCTTGACTTGTGAAAAATATACTCAAGGTATAGAAACCTTGGGGACCTTCCTATTTTCTTTATTTTTTTAGATGATTGATTAACATTCTCTGAATTTTCTGTCTATTCTTGACTGGTGTTTACCTGTAATAATGGTGTATATGATTATTCCTTGTCCTAGAGTTTGAAGATTTAAATCCCCATAGCCCAGAGTTACTCTGCATCGCCCTTGGGGGATTCCCCTGAAGGAGCCAGGTCATGTTTTGATTTGATCAATGCATGTAAGAACACAAGTGTTTACCTGGGTCCTGGATTGCAATAAAACTATCAGTCTAGAATATGCTATTGGATGACAGCTTCTTCTTGTCATGTCATGAAGCAGTTTCTCTTCACCTGTTTACAGAGAAAGAAAAGATTTAGACAAAATGATTTGTGGTTAACCATAGTGTGCATGGTAGCCCAATGCAATCCTTGGACGCTGAAGCTAGGCAGAAAAACATGCTTTACGTACTAATAAAAAGGTATAGCCCTATCCCAGTTCTGAAGGAAAGCTTCAAGGGAATGTTGCTACAATTATTAAAATAACAGACATTACAAGTGTCCCCCTCCCTCAATCCCTGAATCAGATTTACACTCTGTGACATCAACAATGCATTGGAGGACTAGGAAGGGGTGGAGGGGGAGATGTGTCATTTTCATGAACTACTGTGTAGTGTCCCCAGAGTATTGAAGTAGTTATTTAATTGGTTAGTAAATTGGTTTCCAAATAAAAGTTCCCTGGAGACTTTCCTTTACACCTGAGAGTACTCATTTAATGATTTCCAACAAAATAATAGCCAGGACAGCTTGATCAAAGGTGCCACAATTATCAGTTGAGTGTGAAATAAGAGACAATATTCATCTTATGTTGAACTTCAACTTTAACTATGAAATTTGAATATCAATAATGTGATGCTTCATAAATCAATGAACCCCCTCACTATTTTGTGTTTTGCTACTGATGCCATCATTCACCTGTCATGTTTTCAACTACATCAGCATCATGCCCGACACTTCAACATGGTTTTTGAAGCAAAAAAATTGGCATGGAAACTCACTCATTTCACACCCAAGAGATAATTGTAGTGTTCCACCTTGGTAAGGGGGAATGGTTCTTAACTAAAGGTACATGTGTGTCAGAGTGTAGTGCTAGCATAAAATTACTGGCTACTACACCCAGAAACTAATAATTTATTACCATTGTACAAAATGAGCTATAGCCAACCTTGTTGAAGTGACCTTATGTTAAATTTTAGGCCATTTTAATTCATTTCTGTTCATTTCAAAACCTAAACCCTATTCCATGCACCTTGTCCTCACACCTTGCTGTGTTTTGCAATTATTAAATAAGCCATCACTATAATTATAGTAGTTAGTGAAATGAACATCTTGCCATTTTTCAACTGAAATAAATAATTCTGTAGTCAGGTTTCCAAGTGAAATGAATTTCTAATGCTGCTTTCCAAGTAAAATCGACATCTTTGCAAGTTCACACATTCAAGTGAAAGGAACATTTTTGCTGTTTTCTAAGTGAAATAAACATAAATTCTAATGTGACTAATTCCACAGGAAAACATATCTGCTCCAATAAGACAAATGAAACTCAGTAACAACAAGAAGATGCAAGCATCTTAAAACTGCACTTTTTTAAATTAACTCCATTTTTACTAATTAACAGGTTTCTTACTCAGAAAAGTCACGGTTAAATTAAATTTGTTTTGTACTAAGAGTAAAGGACTAGCAAAGTAGTCACGCAAGTCACGCAATCCAATATTGCACCATCGCCCATAGCTGTTGTGAAATTTATGATGACGGAATGGTCTTAATCTGGAACTTTGCTTGGGAGTATGGGCATGAATTAAACATTCAGATATTTGAACCCTATTAATAACAACTATTTTCTTAACGTAAAAGTCACGATTGAATGTAATTGGTTTCTGCCGTGAGTTAGGCCGCAAGAAGGTAGTCACGTGAGGGGGACATTGGGGGGTTCTGAACACCGCAATACCGCAAAAAAAATCGAAAAATACCGCAATATCGCAAAAAAAATCGCCAAATACCGCAATACCGCAATATGTCCAAAAACTTGTCAAAAATCGGTAGAATACCGAAACTGCTTCTTTGCATGTTCGTTAAATTTCGCGCAAATATCCTCTTGTTACATTTTTTTCGAATTTTAAGGCAGGCTAAGTTCGTTTTAACAAAATGAGTAAGGTGTGCTTTAAGTCTAGTAGCTTGTTGGATAATAACGAACAAAAATAAACTTACCTTCATTGTCTCACTTTTCTGATTGCGATAGAAGGGACTGTAATTTTTCGCTTCCAATGTCAGTGCTAAACGTTCATCGGAATTGGCATTCTAGAAAGTCGCGGTGGCCTAACGATTAGCGCACTGGACTCCGGTTCGAATGGCCCTGTTCAAGTACTAGTTGAATAGTGTGTTGTGTTCTTGGGCAAGACGCTTTACTCTCAGAGTGCCTTTCTCAAACCAAGTGTACAGATAGGCCGGTACCGACAAATTTAATGCTGGTGAGAAGGAGTAGCTTCCAGACAGGAGAAATTAAAGGAGGTAGACGCATACTCTTAAACGCCTCATGGTACGGTCACCGGAAATAAGCACCGACCTGATGAGCCAATAGGCTAGGAAACATACTGGGAGCAACAGCGTTGCTTAATCTCTTCCTTTTTTCAGGACAAGAAACGGTTATTAAAGCGAACAGCCCTGCCAAATCGAGATCGTACACCAAGGAGAAAAGTTGCGGAGCTTCCAATTTCTCCTTGGAATAGTGAGTCACCTCCGTCAGCTTCTTCCCCTTCAACCTCTTCATCGCTGTTGGGGTCGAACTCATCTTCAATTTCGTCATCGTTCTCTTCTTCATTCAGGTGGACCAACACGCCGTCTTCTCTTATCTGTCCCGACGGCAAAGGGGACAAAGCAACCGGCTTGTCTGATATTAGACACCGTCGTTGGTACATAAACTCAGGCAAAGTGCCATGCTTCGCCATTGTTGTTTCTTGGCGCACTGTACGTTGCCTCACAGCAGCTCCAAATGAGGAAGCCCAGGTTCGCATAAGATCGCAGTCAGCTTGAGACATCTCCACGGCAGGCAAGGGTGTTATGGTGGGAACGCTGGAAAACGATATTGTCTCCTCTGGCTTAGGGTACCATGAACTTCTACTGGTGTGGTAGTACGCTGCCCAATCGGTTGTTCGTTTGATGGCTTCCTTCATCGTGAGACCGAATGATCGGCAGTATTCCATCTTAGACAAGTTCGCCTGCTTAATATGCACAGTTGAATGGCAATTCTCGACGTCCAGTGTCATACAGCTTAGCAAATTTGCAGCCTGGTAATCAAATTCATTCAGGTTGACGAACAATCGTTGAAGACCCCATTCAATCAGTTCAACTGATCCCACTGTCTTAGCGGAAACGTGTCCTTGTGGCCCATTTAATGCTCCCGTTATCCCTGTGCTATTTCTTATGTTGGTAGTTGTTTCATTGAGCATGTCCTTACACTGGCGGACAAGTAAAAGAGCTTCATCAGCAGACTTGATCTTGTATGTTGCTCCTTTACTGTGCACGGAGAATGCATCGTACAAAGCACCAATACCTTTAAGAAACTTGGAACACTCTGTCATCTTACTGCAGATCTTAATAGAGTTTGCCTGTGCATCGCAAATGTAGACGACACTGTCAAACTCAGTACATATGCCGATGGGTTGTTTGAATCGACTGTTTTTGGCTAGTCCGTCAACACTTCCCTCTTCTCTATCAGAGCCAGCAAAAATACGTACTTCGCCACTTTGTTTTAGTTGCCACACAGACGCTCTCTTTTGATTGGTAAACAGAATGTCTGAACCAAATTTCGTCAACGTACACGGTTGAGCTGAGAGATCAACAAGCAACACACACTCTCCACTGGCCAAGCTCAATTTGCTGATTCCTTGGCAGTGCGATGCGAAAATGTTGCTGTCACACAGACACATGCTGTTAATCTTACGCCACTCAGGATTGTACTGAGTGTTCATTTGGAGATTAATGCCTTTCAAGCCGACACCATCCTTCTCCACTTGGAAAGATACTATTGTTTTCTGGGAACATTCCGCAGCGTAAAATAACTCGCTATCTGCGCATGCCAATGCTTCAAACGATGGTTGTTTTTCACAATCCCAGAAGTGAACTTCGTCAGTTTTGACGTTGCTGCGATGATATTTGGCGGAGAGCGTTTGGGAGTAGGTTTGAAGCCTTTGCGTAATCTCCGCCATAGTTCCAGTACTTGGCACATGGAATCTTTCGGCCAGCTTTACAAGATCTTCTTTCTTCTTTTGCTTAATGATCATGGAAATCGACCCTTCATCGAATTGTACAGCCTTAATAGGACCACTGTCAGACGTAAGAAAGATGACGCCACCAGAGGACTGAACATCTCTAGCCTTGAGATTCTTGGCAATAGCAGCAATGTGATCGACTGGACTATGCAGACGAGCCTTAAAAAGGGTACACAAGGACGTCTTCACATCAAATGACAAAAATGCAATCCAGCCATAAGATGGAACGACGACACTTATGGGTGATGGATACATCCTGCATTGGTTATCTGCGGAATATTTGTCCAACTCTGGTATGATGGTATGGCAGACGTAGCCAGAGTTTTTCAGCTCATCAGTTAATCTGTTGCTGGACAAGGTAAGGACGGCAGATGGATCTTGTCTATCCTTATTTTTCACGTGGTCATTCTTAGGAATGAGTTTCCTAAATACATCTTTTGTAGCTTTGTCTGAGCGATTTCGTAAAGTTCTAATTAAAGCTAAGTTTATTCGTTCATCTCTGCACTTCAGCCACCAGTTAGAAAATGCGGCTTTCATACTTTTCCCCACGTGGGGACAATCTGGCAAAATAGACAAACACGCCAGTTCGGGATCTTCCGTGCCTGCCTCTAGTTTAGCCTTTATGGTCTCAAAGGCTGTTTTGTTTCCCGTTTCACAGTCACTACAAACCACCATGATGACGCGACGAACACAGTTGGAATTTTTATCACGACAAGAGTTACAGAACCGTAAAGACGGAATATGGCTGACTTGCCCCAGTGCCTTGCATTCCCCACACACTGTCTTCGATTGGTAGCACACTTCGCAAAAACTAGTACAGTTGATTCTCTCAGGAGTGATGATATGACGCCGATGTTGGGCTTTCTTTTGGCATGATTCGCATGCTTGAAGAGTTTTGATGTGCTGTTTGAAAAGATCGACCATTGCTTGGCCCGTTTTTCCACTTTGCGTCGAGTAATCCACTGCTACAGGAAGGGAGTATTGATTATCTAAAGAAGTCAGCGATGAGACAATTGCCTCTGTAATGTTTTCTTCAGGTACTCAGGTGAAGGGGAGGAATTTGCTCTAACATAGTTGATATCGACTGGCGTTTTCAATCCAACATTTTCCTTTAATCGAGAATCGAATTCAATGGCGGGTTTCAGGGCGGTTCCATCATTAGCCAGGGCACAGGGAATTACGGTTAGTTGAGGGGTTTCTATGAGCCGTTTTGCTTGAGAATTTTTCAAGAGTTCTAAGTGCCCTAATGATAACGGTTTGATGACACCTGAGTCTGGGGTGTATCCAGCTTGATGCTTAGCACATACAGATTCTGACGGTCCTCCAAGGTTCATTTTTTTCTCCACATGGCTGTTTCGGCCATCCCCCAAGTTCATCGGACCTCTTATAAAACAGGCCGTGCGCTTGCCACCAAGGTACGTAATGGTATTAAAAAATTCAACGACCTCGCGATCGTATTCGTGAAATGGATTATACATGATCTCCACGACATCATGTAGATATTTGTAAAAGATTCTGTCCTTCGAAATTTTCCCTCTTTGGATAAGGTCGTGAATTTTGGTACATAATGGATCAGCCTTCTCTATTCCCACATAGACGGTGAAAAGATCGTCTTCATCAACACTTTCCAAATCATCATGACCATCATCAGACTGACTTTCTTCCATACATGTGCAGTCTTCCGTTTTACCCATAGCATTCTCGTCACACTCATCTCCAGCACTATCACTCTCCTCATCATAGTTAGACGAGTTATACTCGCTCTCGTTCCCGCTTGTGTCATAGGCCCTAGGCAAGAACAGTTGAGTATGACTTGGTTTAATGTCACTTACAGTACAAACATATTTATGCATATTACATTTGACTACTTTTACGGTCTCATAGACTATATGTAGGTAATTTTACATAGTCACTGTTTTAACAACAATTCATTATAGACAAATTAAATCAATATGAAGACCCAAAAATGGTATAAACCTATAGGAGTGCATGATCTCGGTTAAAGTAGTGTTTGTCATTTTCGATAACAGTCAACAACTGCTGAAATAAACATATTTTCATTACTTTTCGCAATCAGAAATGTCAATGTCAGAGTCCACATCCACTGACTGCTTCTGCCTTTTAGTCCTTTCAGCTTTCTTTTCATTTTCTGCCTTCCTCTTAGTTGCTTTTTTAAACATATCTTTGATAGTCTTCTGTTTCTTGTCTTTATTGTCTTTGCTCTTTGTGGTACTGCATGAGGAGTAATGATCTATAAAAATAAATGAACGGCTTTTAACGGTGAACTCTATTAAAATTTTTCAACACATTTGATTTGTCTCTTTTTGGGTTCTTGAAAGAGGAGCACACCACGCTTGCTTATCCAGATGTAGCCCAGGCTACGAGAACAAACGCTAGGATTCTCACACAGGATAGAACTTCTGAGTCTCTGTTTCATTCATTATTTTCATTCTACTATTCATTTTTACAATGCTCCTCCTTTTGTGAGTTACATTACAGGAAATTATTTAATTAACTTTCATCATAAGAAAGATAAGCAATTCAGCAGCATTTGGGTGTAATAAATATTATCAAGCTCCCTGGACAGAAGCAGTAAGGAAACATACGAGGAGATTATCAGGTCATAGGTTTATTTAGAATTTAATAAACGTTAATAAGTTCTCTGGTCCTGGTCATCTGTCTATCGGGAAGCAAAGGTAGATTTCACGGCTGTGAAGAAGTCAGCGAAACCTAAACTTATAACGCAAATTAGCTCTGATCTCGTTAGTCGAAAATGGAAAAATATTGAATGGTGACCAAAATAACAGGTTAACTTAGGTTCCCACTTAAACTAAGAGCTGGGGTGGAGGGGAATAGATAAATTGTCACTAATTGGTTCTGCCTAATCAAAATTAAACTAAAACATAATTTAACTGGAATATGCGTCCTGACAAAATAAACTGAAGTTGTTCTGGCTGTATTTTAATTGCGTTGCCTATGTGAGACGTCCTATGTTTTAATTAATATGCTAGCCATATAAGCAGGCCAGATTCCTTGTGTACACTAATATTATTAAATTTAACTGATAGAAGAATTTTACTTACGTCTATCAAAATATGAAATTCTTCCCTTGACGTCAGCGTCATAACGTAGCTGCACATTCCTGCTACAATTGCCACAACAAATTTTCCACGGCCACTCCACCACCTTTGACACTTTACCTCTCACTTTGACATGGTTATGTGTGTCGCAACGAACTAATTTGCTGCCACCTCTGTTCAACAGTTCTAACAAATTAAGATGACAATATCAGTAAATCAATTTGTTTAACGATAATTAACAAAAATATTCCTAATCGAATCGTCGTCATCATCAGTTCCTTCTCCTCGTGTGGAAAATCGGGTGGACTAATAAAATTCTAATACAACCTAAAAACTCTCTAGAGATTTGTACTCTTCAAGTCCTTCAAGGGCATCACACTTTGTGGGGTGCCTTAAAAGGCTTGCATAAACTATTAAATAGTTAGGAAAGTTTACCTTCATCAAGCTTTGCCTTTTCGTCTTCGGTTAACTCGCTCGACGTTGCTGAAGGTGTAGGTGGGACTTTGCTAGAGTTTGCTTCTTTTATTACAATTGTGGGGCAGTTACTGGAAAATACGGTCTTTATCGGGTAAATGATAACTGCAATACAAACGAAACAAAATTTAAAAAAAATGAGTGTTACAAGGAGATAAGGTTAAAGGGCCATAACTAACAAGCAACATACTTACGTTGTAATTTGTCGTGGCCGTTTAAAATGGAGGGTAACTCTAGTTCCAGTTGTTGGTCAGTTTCAATTGCGATTCTTTCCGTTCACCCATCTTTCTTCGACTCCCTTTAAACAAATATATATTGTAATTAATTTCTATGAAACATTAACAAAGAATGTAAATGATAACTAGTAGTTATCATTTTTTGATAGCCATAGGGTCCCATAGTCCTGTTACTACGGTGAAAATGTTCTAACACATTAGCCACAGCTGCAAAAAAATATGATATTTTTCATATGTTTTCAAATACTTTTACCTACCTATTCAGTTCCACACGAAGATTTTCGCCTAAACCCAGCGTCTTTGCGGTGCTTTTGATTCCGGCAAATTCGCTTAAAATAAAGCAGCACAACATACATTAGTACTGCGGTCAATACTTTAACTTGAAAGGCCATCAATGGGTTTTTAGGGTAGAGGTTAGTCGGTTCAATGTACCACATTACCAATTTTGTCATTTGCGAGGGATGAAATGATGTTAAAGGGACTTCTTTCGCCTACATTTGGAGCGTTCCTTGCCAACATTATGTGACTTGAAAATAATTCAAATCAAATTGTCAGGGCTGGGACAAGGGTTTACGCGACTACTCGATACTTAATGACTAACATATTACACATCGAGCAAAAGTCGCACAATCCCGTGGACACAAAAGGAAATATAAAAGACATGCACTACCGCAACAAACCTCGCAACTATTGTCACTGTTTGCTTGTTGTGTTTGTCCTTATTACCTAATTCGATACTTTTAATGCCAGAATGACCAGAATCTGGTCATATCAGGTCAGGTTTCGTCTTTATGTCCCGGGTGATGTGCACTGAATGAAACAATCCAAATTAAACTTACCTAATGCTTTCCCGAAATTTGGCGAGCCGTTTTTCGTCTCTGTTCACCCGACACCTGAACTTGTTCTTTTTACGGTAATTTTCACCGCCTTTTCCCTCTTCGTAAAACAGAGCCACGCAATCAATTACGGACACTTCGACTTCTCTCGACGCGATCTCGGATCTTGCTGCCTCGGCCATGTTGAATAAATGCCTGGTTTGTCTGGCAAAACGCGTGGTTTGGACATGATCTTGGACCCCTTTGGTGGGAGTCAACAAAGGTTGATATTAAATATCAAATGTCGGTGCGTGCCATACGTCAAGAGTCCGTCAGTGCCTTGACTTTTAATTGTTTTTTTAAGTGATGACCAGTGATCAAATTGTATTCACGCTTCATATGACTACATGTAATGTAAACACGCGTGACAGACCCGTCCGTGACAGATAAGAGCACCTCAGAGCTGTTTCAAAGCGTTTCCGTAGCTGTTTTCGAAACGACAGGACCCGACAGGAAACTGGAAAAAGATCAAAAAGGGTCGAAAATTACGGGACGACAATTTTTAATACCAACCAAAACGCTAAAATCCGAATCCCGCATGTTTTGTGAATACCGCAATACCGCAATTTTAAATTAAAATTACCGAAATACCGCATGAAAAATTGGCTAATACCGCAATACCGCAAACCCCAATGTCCCCCTCTCACGTGAGTCTCACATTTCAGGCTTTGCATTGTTCACGGCTATCTTTAGTACGGCGGTTATTTCCCTACCAATGACGCAATCCTTGCAAGTGTTTATCTAGTCACAATTTCTTTCCTTCAGATCTCTGAACTCGCTTCGATGAAACAGTCAAAGAATTCACTTCAATTGCCTATACCCACGAGAAATACTTGCAAAATTTCCAACTAATTAACGACCATCGCTTCTGGCGAAATAAGCTTGCAAAGTAAGCAGGATATTATTTGTCACGTAATGGAAGTGAAAGCTGCAACGTCAGCGCATTCCGTGGCTGAAGTAAAATACCCTGTTATAGTGTTTTCAATATTTCACTTCGAATCCAACGCTTCGATAAAACCAAAAGAAAATATATTTTACACAAGATAAAGAAAATATATCTGCATCATTTTCTGTACATTCATGTTTCAATTTGTTTGTACTATGAGTGAAGGACTAGAAAAGTAGTCATGCGAGTCACACAGTCCATAGTTTACATTATCCCCGGCGATCTTTAGCTTGTTGGTTTTTCCCTACTAATGGCGTAACCCCTGCACATTCAGGCACGGTCAATTGTTTACCTTTGCAACTATTTAATTTTCCTTCAAATCTCTGAAATCGCTTCGATGAAACAGCCAAAGAATTCACTTCAATTACCTAAACCCACAGGAAATACTTGAAGGAGTGCAAATAAGTTAATGACCGTCGCTTCTGCCGAAAGTACCAAAAGTGAAAGCTGCAACATCAGTGCATTCCATGGCTGACATAATTATTTAATGTTAGTTTCAAGTCGAACACTTTGATAAAACCAAATGAAAATATACTTTCTATACAATAAAGAAAACAATATCCATAACATTTTCCGTACATTAATGTTTTAACAGCTTTTGGTGAATTAACATTACTTTTGGGTGATTCAAAGTCGTGATCACGATATGGCAGAGTGGAGGTTTGGGTCTGGTCACCAACAAAAAAAAAATACTACTAATAAATCTCGTACAGAGCAAGAACTGCACTCGGCCCATGGCCGCGCGGTTAATTATGTTTTACACATAAATTTGAAACACAAAGTTCAGTATGAAACATTTTTCAGTTGCGAGCAAATCTGAACCAAAAGCAAAGAAAAATGGCCTAAAATTTTTGTCTCAGCTCTTCACTTATACTTTTAGACAATCAGTAAATTTTAATAAAAATAACTAAATTTAAATAAATTATTTCCATACCTGCATGGGCAACTGATACTGATGAACTCTTTGTTCTCTTTTGTTGCAAGCTTAACAGCATTCATCCTCAGATATTTCCAATGATGAAATCTGAAATAAAAGAATGAAAATAAATAAATTTATTTTCAAAGGACTTCATCTGATATATTGCTGCATTATTCCAGAAAATATCTCTACCCCTTCCATGGAAAGTTTTTTGGATTGAATCTCTCCTCCCCTACAGAAATTCAAGATACGCTCTATATTTGAGATCCCCTACCTCCTCAGAATTTCGAGTGAGCTTACATGGGTAGCCTCCTCCACAGGCTACTTCCGTTAATCCTTAATATCAATTGCTCCTTTTAACCCATAATATTGGGATTCCTGTGGTAGCAGAGGGGAAAAGAAAACAATTGTGTCCCTTTTTGCCCAGCCCCAGTCTCTATTTTGCTTGGTCCCAGTCTCTCTTGATGATGATGATGATGATAATGATGATGATGGTATTTATATAGCGCATTTCCATATGCTCAATGCGCTTAACAACACTTTGCGGGGGTCTTAGACAGACTGCAATTAAGCAGTCTCTTCCATCGGTCCCAGTCTCTCCTCCGTAACAAAGAGAGTTGCCTATTACATGGGATGGGTATGGGTATTTTCTTGAATTGCAGATTTCATGGCCCAGACACTGATTAACCCCAAAAAAGTTGATTTTGCCACTTCACACATATTTTCAAAAGATATGCTATAGTTTCATGTTTATGTTGTGGTTTGAGTTTATCTTTGGTTTAAAATTTTTTGAAGCAGTTTGATTTTTATTTCCCATTGTTTCAGATTATGATAATGAGTTTGAGACAATAAAAGATAAAAATCAAACTCGTTTGAAAAATTTTAGACCAAACATAAATTTAAACCACAACATATATCAACAACAAAACACAATTCATTTTGCCACATATATAACACACATGAAAAACAGAATAAAAATAACTTGTAAGCATGTTAACTGGGCAAAATAGAAAAGGATGTAGGAATTTTGTTGCAGTAGCAGTTTACATGTATAGTCAAAATTGATGTTCTTTTGATGGGAACTGTGCAATGTTGAGCCGTAAATGTACAATTACTGATTGACAGTTTTACTGAAGCAGCCTGCAACTTGAAATTTAAATTTGCTTGAGCGAGTTGCCAAGTTCCAGTTTTTATTTCGCCATATAAAATTAAATGAGGTAATATTACCTCTCTTTCATAGAAAGTAATTGCCCTATAGTCTGTTTATCATCAGAATGCTTAAAATTAGTGACAGGCTAAGTTCAAATTGCCAAACTGGAAATCGTCAAAGAACAACGAGTTGAAAAAAAGGTGTGGGGTTAGAGGTGAGAGACCAAGGGAACACCTGTGAACATTCTTAACAAAAGCTTGCTCCATTATACTAATTTTTGCATACCATCTGATTTGTCAATTTTGACAGTGTTATTCAGATCAGAAATGTGACATCAGTGTGGCAGAGGAAACAGATTGTCATCAAGTCAGTGAGAGTTCAAAATAATAATTTCCTGCAAGTTGATTCCTTTCATGAGGAACACAAAGATTCTTTGCAGACCATATCACTGGAAACGTTCTCACTAGCATGGTTAAATTCTAACTCCTTCTATGAATAATGAACGTCAGGGTTCGACGTCTCCTCTAGCCCAGTAGCCTGAGGGTAGTAACATGAGGTTGGGCTAATAAAATTTAACATTTACTAGACCGCTGGCTAATACAATAAACGGCACGCGATGCATGCAGAAGCGATGACATTTCACAAGGGGTCTTTGATAATTTTCAGGACATTTGTCAAAAAATTAGGGTACATAAAAGTAACTGACAACTTCTGGGCTGAATGATTGTTCAACAAAAATTGCGTTATCTTGGCGTGACATACGATATACGATGCAAGGTCAAACGCTGTCTAAAATTGTTTACACCTTTTGTTTTAAAGAATGGAGAGATTTCTGTTTACTAAATCTTATAGAACGCATCAAATATAATTTGTTTCTTTCGTTTATGCTTTAAATTAGTCCTTTCTAACGGCCCAGGAGTATTTTGCTTTGAGTTCTACGCGACGATTTCTTGTTGAGTTGACTTGATTTCTTTTCCCAGTATTCGGTTCGAGTGTGTACAATATGCGAGCCAGCGAGTCATGCGAGCCATGCGAGGCAGACCTGCGAGGCACTTAAAAATACCAATAAAAAGGCTACCTATACGATCTGTAGGCTAACCGAAGTGCTTTTTTGGCTAACCGGAGTGTTGCTAGGCTAACCAATGTGTTATTTAGGCTAACCGAAATGGCTCGCTTGCCTCGCATGACTCGCAAGCCATGTGAACCGGGCAAGCAAGAAATCCCTTATCCCAATATAAAAGCTAACCGCAAGCTACCTAAGAGCTAACTGTAGGCTAACCGAAGTGCTATTTAGGCTAACCGGAGTGCTATTTAGGCTAACCAATGTGTTTTCAAGTGCCTCGTAGGTCTGCCTCGCATGGCTCGCTGGCTCGCACATTGTGCATTCCCTTCGGTGAGTATACAGATCGGTTGATCACAACAGGCAACAGACAACAGACAACAACAGATCCTGTCCACTCGCATGGCAAGATTAATCGATCACGTCATCGTCATCGCTTAAAAAAAGGTTTAAGATGGCTCACCTTTTCAACAGATGTTTCAAAACTGCTAATAATCGGTTGCTTCGTCTGCATTCACGACAGACATCACTTCTTAACTTTATGCCAAATTTATTCGATAACTGATAAAGTGCAACACTCACTCCAGACTCGAAATCTCAATTTAACAGCTACAAATAAAATAAGGTTTGCCGATCGGTGATGATACAAGCTGCAAAAAAATATCTTCCTATTGCCAAAAAACAAGATGGCGGATCTCAAAAAGAATACAAACAATGCACCTAGTTCCCATTGCTCTTCGGTTCAATTCAGGGAGTAATCGTAACACCAAAAATTCCATAAATTCCATCGCTTTTTCGCTTTACAGCATTAACCGATGACGTCATAAAATGACGTCATCGCTTAAAAATTGAAAGAATCAATATTTAAATTGTTTGTTTGAAGTTCAAAATTGTTAAAAGAATAAAAACTTAACGTTTTAAGGATAATATTAATCAAGAAAGTATAAAACTAATATTTTGTGGTGTCTTCTTTGGTCTCCCGACTGTCGATTGTAAAGACCACTAGAACCCAGACCCTACCCTTACTGGTAAATGTACTTATTAACCTATGCTGCAACACCTTGCACATTGCCTCGCCCTTGAAGTGATTAATAGAGAAGATGGAGCGACTCCTGTCAAGTTACAAAGCACCCTCCGTCAAGCAAAAAGGCGAAGGCCAGTGAAAGCAAATAAGAAAAAAGTAGAAAGTATAACCAAAGGAAAAAAGTGTTTAATCCATTATGGAAACAAAGTTTTTCGTCGCTCCAATATCATTTCATGAATGGCGAGGGGAAGATGTTCTGAGACATTTGCAGGTTCATTTTCGGTTGGGAACACGAACTTTAAGCTGATGATGGGCATCTATCTGACTATTATTCTGATGATGAGTTGGAGAGGCCTACCAGTTGCTGACATCAATGTTTTAACCGAGCAATGTAAATTAGACGCAACTTTTGTAATTGTTGTTGTAATTCATTTTGAATTTAAACCCCAACCTTGGGTCGTATGTGAGCTAATAAAATATAGCCTGCGAGCAGGCTCTCCTCTTTATTTTCTTTGTACGGAGAGCCTGCAAGCAGGCTAATAAAATAGGGCCCGGAAAGGAAACTGACCTGGGCTACAAAGTTTTGTCTCAGGCGAGTAAATTTCAGAAATCACTGGCCCGGTGAACGTGATAAAACAAAATTGATCAATTATCCTCAGGTACAGTTGTCCATATAACAAAATTGGATAAAACAATAAAAAGCATCTGTGATAAGAACTGTAGCAAGGTATCTTGTAACAGTTTTAATCAAATAGCTGGGGATAGTGTCACTATAAAATGGAAGACATTTAAATCCTTCACGGAATTTTTCAGATCTTAGAGAAATGTAAATGTGTCTTGGGATAGGAATGAATGGACCAAGCTCCCACCAAAAGAACATCTGCTTTGAGTGTAACAAGTATTATTTTGTCCAAGAGAAATTACTCATTTTTGAAGGGAAATATGTTTTGGTTTAAATTTATTTTTGGTTTAAAACTTTTTAACCGTTTTGATTTTTACTTAAAGGGGCTAGGTCACGGTATTTCAGGTAATTATATTTATTTTCGCTGATTAAGAGTTCTAAACTTCAAATTGGCAGAGCAAAAGTCTTTTATTGGCAAAATCATGGCCACATAACAAACAAGGATGATTTTTGAGCATTGTAAATGACACTTTCATGCAAATTGAGAGAAACTTGAAAAATATCGGGCCAACGTTTTTCAAATTTACCCGAACGCAATCCGTTTTTATCTTCTCGAATTTTGCCCATCCATGCCCCTTTTTGGTCTTTCTGTTTTTCATTTGAGTTCTTCTACAGTTTTAAGCCGTTATTGTTATATTTCAGTTAATTTTATGACAAGTTGGTCAGTGCCGAAATTGCCTAAAATTGCGTGACATAGCCCCTTTAACCAGCAGCACGTCCCCCGTATAGGCCATATGGGAAAGTCGCCCCCCCCCCCCCCCCCCACCCCCGCTGCAACCCCAGGCATATCATTACCATAATTTGATACAAAGGAAACCAAAAATCAAACTGGTTTTAAAAAAATTGAACCGAAAATAAATTTAAGCCACAACAAATAGAGCCATTTATATTTATATGACCTTGCCTCCCAACCATCCCACACTGAGCTCCCATCCCGGCCCCCTGGTCCCCCTCAATTAGGCACATGGCGGTCTCAAGATACATTTTCAAACAGGGCAAAAAAATATAATGCTTAGTTGTACTGGGAAACACTAAACAAGGGAAAGAAATGCTTAATACCACAGACAACTCAAATTGATAACTGTTTTCCCTAAAAGCTTACCTGCACGGTCACAGGCACGACTGAACACCGAGTTGGATCAAGCGGCATCACATGAACACAGCTCCAGCTCTCCAGCTGTTTGTGAAGAAAGCAGCGAACGACAAATAAACAATTATTTCCACGAATGTAGGATACGACAGAACAAGGAGCCCCCTAAATTGCCAAATTACAAACCTTTACTCACTTTACTCTTCCAAGGTGCACAAAATGGCGTAATTGTCCGTCCTTGCAAAGAATGCTGGGAAGTTTCACGCAACTCGCGCGTTACCCTAACTTTGCGTTACGCACCAGGTTACGCACGCACGCAGGACAAGACAGTCAAGACAAAGCATTCTCTCCACTTTATGTTCAAAATAATTGTTTTGATTCCTTCAAACGCTTCCTTCGCTTTAGAGATTATCAGATTGCTGGGAAGAAGAAATCCGTACGTGTTCTCCAGTGTCCCTTTTTCGGCCGTCGTAAATAAATAGAGAATAATACATGGGCGCGCGGAGATATGAAATTTATCTTCGAGTGTTCAACTCTATATCTCACGATTGAGCGCAGCGAATGAGTAAGATATCGAGATTGAACAGGAGAAGATCAATTTCACATCTCCAAGCTCCAACATTACGGGATTTCCATTTTCTAAGACTTGGTCCAGTTCATGACTATGTTATCAGCATTACAACTTGAAAATGCAATAAAAAATGGGGGTCACCGTGCTCGTTTTTGTCTCGTGTCGTCATGACGTTGTCATGACGACACAAGAATATGCGAGGGGGAGAAGGTAAGGAGAAGGTGCATTCCAAGGTGCATTCCATGCGCGTTTGCTTTGTGAGGCCGCGGAATTTTCCCGCCATGTCAATATTTTTCCCGCCATGTCAAGATTTGCTTTGTGAGGCCGCCGGATTTTGTGCGTGTTGTGAAAGAACAAATAATTTTTGTTTATAAGCAGGAGTTCAAAAATATTGCTGCATTGAAAGTTTTTTGCTTTTCTGCTGGTTCATTGTAATCGTTTGTCGGTTGGGAGTGTTTATTATAAATGGCTTTTTAGTTGAACAGAATTGAACTTTAATTTAAGGGAAAATCGCGGCGTAGAATGTAAAGCAGTGAAAGAGATGTATTAAATTTGAGCAGCTTTAAAAGGTGAAATTTTTGTACATTTTTTAAATGGAATGGTTCAGACAATTAGGAGAGAGTGTTTGATTTATGAACTTGCAGCGAACGCAAATTCTTAGTGGTCCAACAGGCAATATAAATGGAACAGAAATAAGGCCCCTTTTAGCTGGCGACAGTGCCTATTCACAAACGAACTGGCTCGTGAAACCCTACCCGGACAGAGGACGCCTGACTCAGGAGCGGAGAAAGTTTAAAACCTTAAGTTCGGTGCGCTACGATCGAGCATTTAGCATGTTGAAAGTTCATTGGAGAATTGCGTTAAAAAAGGTTGGACAAAAAACGAGCATCCTAAAAAAGACTATGATTGCTACGTGAGTTTTGCACAACAATTGTATGTATCGTTTCAATAACAGAAGATAAACGATTAGATAAAGACAATTATTTTGATGCTAAATCTTTAAAAATGTCAACTATGGCGTTTGTTTGTTCCATTTGCCTGCTCTGGGCGTCACGGAACATTTTAGCTGATCGTTCAAATCTTGCGTTGTCCTGTTTCATACTCTTTTCACACCTTTCAATAAAAGAACTCTGCATGCCAGTCTGGAGTCGTACTTTCTCGCCTTTCTTTACTCAGGATGTTGCACGTTGAAATAGGGGAAGCCTTCTTTAATTTTCTGAATTCCATCTTCTCCAGTCGAGCGAGATCGCTGCCTGAACTGTTTGAACTCGTACTCTAGATTCTGCTGCCGTTTCTTCACCTGCTGTAGCATTCTCTGGCTTTCTGGACACCTTTCTTTATACGAACTGATAGATATCGTTCCAAATTTTTATTTTTTTCTTTGTGAAACTCCCCACAGCTTACTGAATTTGGGGGCCCACGCTTCAAGAAGTTCGTGCGTTTCTTTCTCAGTCCTGTCAGCAGACTTAACGCGAGGTTTTTTCGTTTTGTGTTTGCCGTAGCAAGTACTTCGACATCATGATCACTTGCAACTGAAGACTGAGGCGATGGCATGCTTCTTGCCAGTAGAATTGGTGATCATCGAGAAATGTTTATCAGTACGCCGAGATAAAATCATTTTAAGTCAGCTGCGTTAGGGGGCTAAAAAAAGCTTGCTTGACTTATCTTACAAACATCTCAAAAGTTACTGTAAAGGGCAACTCTTGGCTAGAAAACTATATTTCAGTAAAAGCTTCCGAATGTTTCTAAAATTACACAGGAAGCAAAAAAAATTGAATTCAGAAGCTTTTTTACCGGTTAATTTTAACGTAAAACTTCGTATTTTACGTGACATTTCGCCATGGATGCTGCGATTATGATCACGAGATGTGATACGTCACAGGTGTGGAACCGCAACAAGTCACGAACATGGCTGACTCAAATTCTTGCAGTGAAAGCTCAACTTCTGCTAGCGACTCCACTGATTTTTTAGAGAGCTATAGGAGGGGGTATGTCAACCCTGGCGTTTTGAGCCTCCAGGGAAAAACAGCGAGACAGAGAAAGGGAGTAAAATATCAAACCTCCTCACCGCCGACGGCGACGAATGGTGAGTCACTGGTGAGTGAATTGAAGTCCTAAATGTACAGTTTCTCTCTCTATTACCTCGGCCAGTTGTTTGTGAGCTAAGTCAAACCTGAAAAGCCTTGTTATTATTTGCATGTACGCGAGAAGCTTAATTAAACATGCTTTTATACAACCAAACTGTTTGCTGCATTTTGTTGTTTATATTCGGTCTTCAAATATTTTTGCTCATGTTTATCACAATAGGTTTTGACCTTTTGAGCTTCAGCCTAATGTACACTCTCTATCTTGTGCGTTTGAAAGCTTGCAAATACAGAAACGCAAGTTAAATTCTTTGTCTCTTTTGTGTTACCGATTTTTCTAAATTCTGCTCAAAAACGAAGAATTCTGCCGGCGAAAGGCCAGCTACCGAAACTAGACTATCCGAAATTCTGCGGCAGATTTTATCTAGAACTTACACAGGCTTGCAGTTAAATGTGGACAAAACTCTGCTGGGTCTCTTCACTTCTTTTGTTGGGAGAAGGGAGTTTGCGCTTTCTGTAGTTGAAACAACTTGCCTCGAGGAAACTTTGTTCAAGGTTGTTCGTGCTTGTATGCGTAAAACTGTACTGAGAATGATTTTGTAAACTGATTACTGCCACCGGGACTATTACACGACCCTGCGTGATTTCATATTTATCGGTATAATTAAGTTGTCATGTTTTTATTTTGCAATTTCTTATCTTTTTGCGAAAAGAACCCCCACGAAAATCGAAAATTGTGCTGTGTTTGGCTCCTTATTACTTTCGCGTTTGCTTGCGTTTTAATTCATGGTTTGCATTTGAAATGGTCGTTGCGCTCTTCGTGTCTTACAACATTTGGCATGTTTTCCTTTAGTTATCTCGTCAACTGACATCTGCTCGAATCTGCACACGAAACTGTTTCGTGGTCAGGCTAGGGAGGGTGAAGGGAAAGAGCGTGACACGCTTTCATACCCGGGTTTTATGCTACACCCCAGGTTGCCTAATTTACAACAATTGTTTCTCAAAAGGAATCACAGAATAAGTACTTCACGCAACACTTCTTCTCTTAGTTATCCGGATATTGTTTTATATTTTTTCCCCATTTCGTCGTATAATTTTATATCCCGCGAGAGCGCCTCTGCTAGCGCGCGGGGTAGTGGCTTCTTATTGCGCAGTACTGACCTGCACGCAAATCACGCGAGCCTTTCGAAGGCATATACTTCAAAGAAACACTACATTTGCTGGTGGGAATTGCTTTCTATTTTGCTAATTAACAGCAGGAGAAATCTGAGGGTGGCTACAAATTTCTCAACAACAGAATCAAAATATATCGGTCTGTTTCCGAACGCGTGGATTTCGCTTACATATAGGACATATAGACGCTCAGTATTCCTGCTCATAAATGAAGAGATTTCTGACAAATTATGGGAGTCAGCACTCGCAGACCCTTTTCAATTTACTATCTACTCCAGACAAAAGGCATCTTTATCACGATATGGTGCAAGAGAGGATGCATCGTATTATAAAGCTATGTACATTTGCTGACCTTAGAAGGCCGATCAATCTGACGGATTTGTTTCGTTTCACGACACATGATTTACTCTTTTTAAGTTTATTTCCTTTCATATTTAAGCACTGAAGCACTACCTTTTTTATCTTGGACATCATTGAACAGCATAGGGTCTTTCTCTCCTTGTCATTCTCATTTATGAAGAGACGCTTGGCGTGTTTTCCTCTTATCAGAAGCATGCAAAAGCAAATCTGCCTTCCACACCTGTGACGTAGCATCACGTGACGTACCAAAATCCGAACGTTTTCAAAATGGCCGCCAAATTGGCGTAAAAGAAAATTCGTAGTAAATTCATTTTGGCCGATATCTTTAAAATTTCACCTTCTAAAGATTCCTGTTGCTATAAACAACTTATAGAAAAAATAAAAAATCGGGGTAAATTTCCCAAGAGTTGCCCTTATTAAGGTCAAAGAGAGACCTCACGCTAAGTAACCCAGATAAGAAGATGTGGTGATATTCGGACGGGATGGGAGCTGAAAACAGGAGCGGTAAGCGGGAATTTCAAGAAAGAGCCGGAGCGGGATTTTGAGAATCTTTACGGAAAGTTTTTTCGTAACTACATAAAATGTAATTAACAAAATTTGACTGGAACAAATTGCTTGATCTGTGTAGCGGTGTAGCGTTTCAAGAACGGAATAGGTTAATAGTGTAGTGTGTCAAATTTATATAGTTGCGGTTACAGATCGTCCTTTTAACATGGTAAAAGGGCTCTTTACCTCGGGAAACTCACAAATAGAGAGGACGTTCTTTTTGGTAAATATCATAAATAATATGTGCTCTGTCATTTTGTTTTTCCGCGTGCTTTGTAATTTTGTTTTCCCGGGTGTTTTGTCATTTTCATGGCCTGTTCGCCATATTTATTTCCCGCTTATGAAAAAAAAAAGACTAAAAATTATCTCAGCAAAATGTTCCCCCAAGGTAAATTTATGGCGGTGTGAAAAAGAACAAAAGAATCGCCCATGAAAGTTACCGAGGAAAATAGGTAGGTTTTCCAAGTACCCCAAGATAAAATGACCAATCGTGAGGCAAACCTCAAAGATAAGCAAATAAAATAAACAGAGAAATTTGAAATTAAATATGATGGCGTGAGGTTTAGATTTCCTGAGGTCAACTTTGCGTGTTCAAGGCAGCAAAAACGTGGTCTTTCTTAGAATCATGGCTTGATGGCTTGCTGATTTGTAAGTAAATGCTATTTTTTTTGGAAATTTGGCGTTTAAATACAACACTAGTCAAGGAAGATCTATAGTGTGTTTTCTTACATGTATTTCGATTTCATCTCAAGGTTTAGAAAAATCCAACAAAGAGATTTATATAAACGGAGTCTTCGCCTTCTATTTCTTCGCTGTCTGAAATACTGACATAACAAAGCAGTAGAGGACTGTCGAAAGAGTATAAATAATAAAAGCGAGATGATGCTAAGCAAGCACCCGCGAATTACCCATTTTCGCATTTCGCGCCGAAAACAGTATGAAAAATTGACCTTGGTAAAGTGTTAAGTGTGTGACCGCAAACGCCTCGGTAACGTATTCCCGCGGTGAGTTTACCTTGGTGTTATTTACCTTGGGAATGCTATTTGCCTGGGTTTGTGCAGTGTAAAACGTTCGTTACAAACATATCGGCATTTCTATTTTCAGCGTTTTCGTCACAAGAAACATGTATGAAATACTCTATTTTCTGATATTGTTCTTTGATCGTTAAAAACGGGCAATAAATAACAAAAGAAATGGAAAACAGCGCAAAACGTCGGCACAAGGAGGTGAAGTGGGGGACGAGTGCTTCGAGTAACGCTCAATTCCTCTTGCGTTCAGTTTGCGTCGGAAATAGAGAGGACGGACGTTTTTTTGGTAAAAATCATAAATAATATGTGTTCTGTCATTTTGTTTTCCCGCCTGTTCGCCATTTTTATTTCCCGCGTATGGAAAAAGAAGACTAAATATTATCCCAGCAAAATGTTACCCCGTCTCTGCTTTCCCTATCCTCGGGTATGGTAAAATTTCCAAGAACACCTATTTTTTTAGTGGCGCGAAAGTCTTTAATGAACTCCCTGTAAATATTGCAAGCGTAAATAACATACAAGCTTTTTGCGGCCTAGCAAAACATTTACTTTTATAATAACTATTTAGTGAAGTATATTTAATCTCTTTTTGACTGACACGAGACAGCCCAAAGGGCCTTTGATTCTGCAACCTGGAGGGCTATTATAGTAAATATGTGAACCACGAGGTTTATATTAGCAACCCTAGCATTCCGAATAAGGAACTATCATTTCTAGAAAAAATCATTTGTTACATTCAAAATATTGAAGCAGTTCATTAAAATAGACTTAAATCTTACATAACAAACTATTTTAATTCAACTGGAATCAAGATTATGAAAGAAATTAAAGCGGATTTTGCTGCGTGCGCACGTAAGCAGCACTACCAAAATACGTGTTCTTTGACAGCATTCAAATAAAAATATCTCAAAGTAGAGTTTAAAACTTTTCCTTTAAATCGCGATATTAGTCAACCGAATGTCATTTTAATTAATGCATTAAAAAAATGGGAGTCACCGTGTTTGTTGAGAAGAAAATGACCATTTATTTCCCTGCCGAGATTAGGGCGAGGTTCTACCTGAATTTGAGTGACATTTTGAGAGGTTTAAAGAAAGGATAGAAGAAAAAAATATTTTTCGAACACCACCAGACAGTTGTCCCCAACGCAAGAGCATCCCAGGTTGTCAGGGAACTGTTTGGGTGTCCATCTACTAATTTTTAACTTCAAATTCTAATTTTACTAATCACCCAAATCACCCAAAAATTTACAAAACGCCGCAAAACATAGATTCATGAGATGAGTGAACAGTTTTTGGATTCCTTGAAACGCGACGAGATATTCGCATTAAACCCAAGTTATGCGGCAGAAAAACGGCCTTCAAGTAGAACCCCGCCTTAACGTGATTCCTCAGTATTGCATTGTGCATTCCTAGTGCGCAGAATTTTACGCGTGATTAGCGCTCTCGCATAAACAAAATGGCTGTGTTTTTTATTCAACTTGATAAATCGTTGTTCTCTCGTGAACAAGCATGGTGACCTAAATTTTTATTGCATAATTTTGCTGTGAAAAATGCCCTCTTTGAGTTGGAAAATTTAAAAAAATTTCATCGGACGGAAAAAAAGATATAGCTGAATGCGTACACAAACCGTTACTCGAGGACGCAAATTACGACCTTGAAAGCAACGACTCGAGGAACATTTTGATTCGATATCGTTTGGATTTGTGGGATTTTTTCTATAAGTTATATATGTAGCATTGTTCCTGATACCTGGGACTTTCCACCTATCGAGGTTTTTAAGTGTTACTTAACAAACTTTGCTTCCAGCTACCGCAAAATTTAATGTGGACCGATGAAATAACGCGAGCGATTAGTACCGAACAGGCATAAAAGATTGGCCAATCATGTCCTTCTTGCGAGCATGTTGACCTATATTTTTTATTGTAGTTTTCGAAGCAGTGTTTGGTAGGGAACATTCGGGGAAAGTTTCAAAAAAATTGATCGAAAAGTTTTATTTCAGAGGAATTTAATCCGTTTTACTCCTCTTTTTCATTTTCTAGTAGCGAATTCGCCCCAGACGTGATGAACTAAGCAAGCTTAAAAGTCGATCAAAGTTCAAATGTTTTCATATTCGAAAACGTTCGAGCGTTCCCCTTACAAGTCCTTTTATATCCTGTTTCTTCTTTAAGGTGGGGGTACACCCGATTTTGAGTGAAATTTTAAGAGATTTAAGGAAGGGATAGAAGAAAGAAAATTATTTTTGAAACACTAACAGACAGTTGACCCCCACGTTAGAGCACCCCAGGTTGTCAGGGGACTGTTTGGGTGTCCATATACTAATTTTTAACTTCAAATTCTAATTTTAAAATCACATTAAATCTTTCATATTTCTTATTTCTCCAAATTTTACTTATCCTTTGAGAAAAACTATTTCTTCCCAAACATCCTCCAAAATCCCCCAAAAATTTACAAAACACTGCTAAACATAGCTTTGTGAAATGAGCATAGAGCTTCTGGATTACTTGAAATGCAGACGAGATATTCGCATTAAACCAAGTTTAGCGGTGGAAAAACAAGCTTCAGGTGTACCCCCGCCTTAAGAACGAGTTTTTCAAGAAATCCAGCAGAGACGGGGGAGCATTTTGCTCAAAGTATTTTCATTTTTTTTGTTGTTATATAAACATGTTAAAAGGCGCGTTTTAACTTGTATTCACATCTAATGAATTTATCTGGTACTGTAAATTGGATGTAAATGTCGAAAAAGCTATGAAATTGTCCGACTCTAAATCTGTATTTTATAGGGTATGTTCCTCTATGGTGGTCACCCCTACAAATATTTTCTTTCTTTCTGTACAGTTGGGTTTCCTGTAAATCTACCTGCACCGTTCCAACCAAGTTTTCAAAACTGATTCGAAGTGATTGGTTTGCATCAAACATGTAGTTCTTTGATGTTAGGTGTACAATGTACCATTTTGTTCCTCTGATGTTGCTTCTGGTTCCTTGCGCGATAATTAAGGTTCTATTTTATTCTCTACCAATTCATCATGTTGTGGCCTAATCCATAGCTATGTAAAGCGGATTTTCCGCTTTTGACTAGCTTTAAAGTTGAGTCGGAATAATTATTTAAATCACTCATTACTTGGAACATGATGAATTGGCAGATGGTAGCAAGTGGTCAGCAAGAACAAAACCAATAACAACTACCAGTACCACAACAACAAATTTTTGCCTCTTTATTAGTTCGAAAAGATCGATTGAGGCGAGACGACGTCAGAGAAAAGAGAAAACGGGCCCAGAAAAGGGAATTGAAGAAAGATGACCATGTAGAGTTAATGCAAGAATAATGCAAAAGACTGACAACAGAAGAAAAATTGGTTTTGGCTGAAAAAGAGAAATTTTACCAAATGTGGCGTCAAACTGAGCGTGAGAAAGAAAAATTATTTCATTTCCAGATGTATTGTTCAACAATATGTACAATCGACCTAATCATCTCCAAGCGTAGATTGAAACGGTATAATCATAGAATATTGAAGGAAGATACTTTATTATGGCTCTATTTTTATTATTTTTATTGTTGTTGTTGTTGTTATCTATCTTTAGCTTTTTAGAACACCCTAGAAAGGTATAGTAAAATGATTCCAGTATTGAAATATTCGAAAGTCAGCGGCAGGGGAAACTACTGAGTTTCGGTTCAATTCAGGGAGTAATCGCGCATCACACAGTAACACCAAAAATTCCAACCTCGTTCCCAGGGTCTCTCTCTCCCCGCCCCCAAGAGCGAGAGAAGAGAGACCCTGGTTGCGGCTGGTCACGTGCCACCCAGAATTTGGGTGGTGACAAAAAATTCGTTGAAGGGAGGGGCGGCTTAGACTGCTTTTGTCAATACTAAGCCTACAGGAGAGCGTAAAGTGTTGCCACCAAAATAAACACTTTTTTCACGTGGCTCCGGTATGTTGCATTACGGTCATGTCGCAGTGCAATACAGTGCAAACGCCAGTACAGTGCAAAATTTTGTTGAGGAACAACCCTCCCTGCGGTTTTGGTTTCTCACCCGGATCACGTGACCAGTCGCAACCAGGGTCTCTCTTCTCTCGCTCTTGGGGGCGGGGAGAGAGAGACCCTGGGAACGAGGTTGCAAAAATTCTAAATTTAACCGATGGCGTCATAAGATGACGTCATCGCTTAAAAAAAAAACAAAAGAAGTGAGGTCTGTATAAAAACAAGGTCAACTTCAGCCTCGCTACCATTCAAAGGCCAGGTCGCTGATCAGGCGTAAAATGCCCTATTCGTCTTGTGATCGTCTTGGGACTGACTATTTGTTGTGCCACAAAAAATATGTCGCAAAAATTCATCAAGATAAGCATTTGTTTTTCCTTCCTCGCTTTTTCCTGCGGTTTGTTCTATTTGACCATTCTGCACGTAGGTATACCGGGTGATAATGCTTTCGGAGATGGACCTGTCCTAACGTTTTCAAACCTTGCAGTACAAAGTCCAGTACAAGTCCAGTACAAGTGCCGTTTAGAAGACAAGACTTGGCTGCTTAAAACAGCTTTACTGGAATCGTTAATTCGAGCATCATCAGCAGTGGAAGGCCAAGAACTCCGTGGTCTGGCTGTATTTTCGAATCTCACTGATGCCTGCCAACCGCCAGTTGATGTAAGCAAGTCAAAAATTCAAGTCGACAAATTCGCTCTCATCTACATTGCCAACGATACAGTGTGCAAATTATCGGTTATGGCGGTAAATGCACAAAATGTAGGATATTCTGTAGTGGTTTATGTTACTCCTGATTCTCACCTTTTCAGTACTGATAATGGAACACAGAATAACACTCAAGACAATCTTCTGATTCCTGTTTTAAGTGCCTCGTCTTGTTCTGTGGTTTATCGTTGGAATGGAAGCTTAAATTCGACACATCATCCGATCGAAATTGCTTTATTGTTTTTAGATGCTGACCGAAGAAATGTTGAGATCACTGCCGAGTTACAAAACACGGAAGTCCTAGAAGAGATGCAACAATACTTAGGCAGTCTCTACTATTGGTTTCTGTTGAGCCCATTAATAACACTCGAATGGCTAAGACGGACAAAGAAATTCTGTTGCATGTCTGGCGGTCAACAAGTTAATGAAGAACGCGGTAATGAGGACGAGGACACTGTTGGTGAAACAAACCAATACTCAGTAAGCGAGGAGACTCGGGAGAATGATGATCAAGAAATTGACCATGGACAAACTGGAAACGAAGAACAGCCGCTAATCATTGTCGTGAACTATCCTCATGCTAATCGGACGACACTGATAGGACACACAGGGTACCTTGCTATTAGACGTGTCACAATCCCCTTGGCGAAACTTTTTGGCAAATTTGCTGTTGGCTGTGGTTACGTGATTCTCATTGTAGCAGCACTCCCGGTAGGTATATCATTCGGAGGACTGTCTTTTTTTCGATTCGATGAAAACGAGGATCAGGAGGTTGAATTTGTTTTTCCTAATCAGTTTTTGATTTTATGGTGGTCATCCCTTCAAATATATTGTTTCTTTCTGTACAGTTGGGTTTCCTGTAAATCCACGTGGACCGTTCCAACCAACTTTTCAAAACTGATTCGAAGTGATTGGTTTGCATCAAACATGTATTTGTTGATTTTTAGTAGCGGAGCTCCCGCGGGCGCCGAAGGCGCCCGCGGGCGGAGCTCCATACCCATAGAAAATGGGAAATCCATCAAGCCAAGAAAATTTGGTGGTCGCCCGCGTCCGTACGTACGTCCGTACGTACGTACGTACGTACGCACGGATTAGGCCTGGGACGAGTTTATCTTTGACCTTGATTTGGAGTCCTTCTTACGCAAAAAGTAACACAAAAACATTTTTTGGTTTGTTGAGAGTTAACTTAAATGTCATGGAAACTTGTAAGAACACTTAATTACTTTAGCGTTTTTTTTCTCATGTTTTCTCGTGATCTGGACATTTCATTTCAACTTAAACGAAGCGGTTGTATGAAAAGGCGGCAAATAGTTGGTACGTTGTTCACTTTTTAACCTGAATGAAAGACGCGAAGAAAGATCAAAGCATGCTGGAAAACATAGTTCTTCGTGAATATTTCTCGCTCTCTTTACTCATCTACATCATGAAAACTCATGCCAAATGATTTAGAGCAACCTCTTAACGGGAAGATCCGAAATAATTGCCGACTTGAACATGATATACATCGGACAACACCGAGAGTTGAAGCACTGCGGCTAACCAAGGCTGAAAAATTAATTGAGCTGACATTGAGCTAAGATAAAAGTAAGCTCAGAGCCGGTGAAGTTCACTAGGTGATGGATAAAAGACTGTTAACAGCTACACCGAAAGGAAAGGAGAGATCAATCTTCGCTGATAATTTTAAACATGTATATGCCGCTGGTGTTGGAGGAGGAGTAAGCCGTACAACGAGTGGCGTTTTCGTTTCTGATATATATTGTGCTGGTTTGAAATTTTTGCCCTGCAGAATTTACAAGCCTTCCCCAAACTTGCGGTAACAAACGTAAATGTATTTATGCAGTAAACATAAGTTTGATTTTATTGTGAGAATCTGTTTATACTACACTTCATTTATGAACGAATTTGAAGTAGTGTCGGTTTTCAGATCTTCCCGTGCCGTATAATTCAATTAATGCTGCTCACAAACCTGTTCATGTTTGTACATTTCATACTGACATTGTTTATTAAATATTTCGTTTAGGTTAATTGTTTTGTGCTTTAGTTAGTGGAGTTAACTGACGTTCATAATTGACCATGATTGGATTTTGATAACAATAAGCTTATCAAATTATTAAGTTTCACGGATCAAAATCACGATTTCGCTTCATAAATTACAAACTACACGTACAGAAAAATCCTGCGAAACAAAACCGAGTAAAACTACTCAGCGATACTGCACACCAATATATATTTAAGCGATCTATTATCCAACCGCTCTTATTTTTATACTCGCTTGCATTTGTTTTGTTTCTCTTATCAGCGAGTGTGTTGAAATCGTAAACCAATATTTCGCCGATTTCGTTGCGAGTTACCTGTGCTTGGCTGAGCAAGTTAAGACTTAACCTTCCGCATATTTGCTTACCAGAAATGAAGAAATTGAATCAGTTCTCTGCATAAAATTCTGTAAGGGTTCTTGTTTTTAGCAAGGCGTACGGTAAAACAGAATTAGTTAATCATGCAACCAAACTGCAACGAAAAGAACACGGTTCAAAACAGTCAAAACAACATTGTAAGCTTATTCTATGTTAGCGTGCACCACTTTCCAAATCACAAACTGCCACAATTCTTACAGAAAATCTGCTTTAAAACGACTTTATACAAAACCGGCACCATCAATTTGCAGAGTTTGTTTTCCGCCGTGAGTTTTGTTTGCCGTAGCGAGAGTTCATTTTGTTTACTGTGTTTAGCAGCGAGTTTACTTAGTTTGTTTTGCTGTATTTTTGTTTTTGCCTTGAATTATTTTTTTTATGCCCTAACTGTTTTGCAGTAAATCAAAGCAAGACCAAGGTCCTTTTTACATTGAATAAGTCATAAAGGTTTATTAACATAGTGTACAGTAAACGTTGTATAAAGTTTTACTAAGATTTGTTGCGCCTACGTGAGGAACCCAATAAAGTGCACTCGTCAATTTCAATTTTAGAACCTGTCATAGGCAAAAATTTAGAAGGATTAACCTCGAAATATATTGACATCGCCTTCGTCAACAAAACCATGAGAAGTTTTTACATGTAAGATATAAAGTTTAACCATGAGCGATTACATGTAAAAATTAATTTATTTTGAACTCTTATGGGCTACTGTAGAAGCTTAGAAATAGTGTGGCTACTTATTTGTTAACACTGTAATTAAATTGGGAAAAAAAAATAAATGGGAGCTCCGCTTTTAGGCCTGCCTAAATCTATATATTATAGTTGTACCATATTGTTCCTTTGATGCTGCTTCTGGTTTCCTGCTTTATAAATTTGTTAATTTTACAGCCTACAACACGGTCTGCACAATCAGTAATCTGCTTTTTATTATCATCCTAAACAAGCACAAATTTGTCACAAGGTATGTCTTCTACATCAGTGTATGTATGATCTGTGCTTATATTGAAAGTGACATCGTAGCCGTGTTTTATTTCATGCTGAATTCTGAAGGTTCACTTGTCAACCTAAAACTTGTTGCTCTTCGTACAGTGGCTATTGGTCTCACTTTGACCCTCAGTTTCAGTTCCTCTATGCACATCATTCGCAAGCTTGCCAAGCCACAAGAGTCGTTGTTTGAGGGACTGTCAGAAAAGTGATGTAGCTTATTCCTTAATTTGCTAGCTGTTTTCGTGGCAGGCATTTTGCATATCTTTCAAGTGGTCACTAAATAAATACAACAGCTCAGTCTTTCCGTGTAGAGGTCAATGACGCAAAGCATTTATTTTCACGAAGGGGCCATTGCGTGACCATCAAAGTGTTCAGTAGTAAACAAGACTGGATCGTATCTTTATTATTAATGGTTTTCACGCATGTAGTTCAACGCTCGTTGATAATTTTCTGTAAGCAAGTTTTTTTAACTTTCAAGATCTCAAATGCCTGTCAGACATTTTACCGTTGATTTTTCTCATTGCCCGATTAGATCAGTTATTTCTCTTAATTTATTGAAGTTTGAATAGCGAGAATTAAATCAAAGATTCTGTCGTTTGATACAATTTCGATTGTTTTCATCGGTGTAGTTATTTCATACATTTTAGTAAATGATTATTCATAGATTACTGTTCATATCTGTGTAGACGTGTTCTGCATGAAGAAGAAGAAATAGAAATCGACATAAAATAGAAAAATTGTGTAACAAATCAACTGCAAGCTCTCCTCAACCTCGTTGATTTTGTCAGGTTAATACATTAGAGTTTCGATAAACAGTTTCTTGGTAGTTCCTGCACACCGACTCGCAAAAAGGACTCTTCAATAACGAGCAGTGCATTTGATGACTGACAATCAAAGTAGCTAGGAAAGTTTTTTATACGGTTCAAAAGTAAATAGAAAAAGCTGGGTGTTAAAGAAATTTATAGCTTTTTGAGTATGTTTCTTTATGAAATACTGAATACAGCATTTACTCGCACGGAAAGTCAGATCCAAAAAAACGATTTAACAATGCATCGAAACTGTTATCCACTAGTGTAACAGAGATTGTGTATCAATCGATTGCCTATTGCAAGACAAGTCACGCTATACTGTGACAAGTGAGCTATAGTGAAAATGCAACTAATTGCAGTTACGTTGTCATATTTCTCAAAGTAAACGGCTTTGGGTTTTCCATATCATAGCAGAATTCTACACATTTAACAAGGATTTCCTGTAAATGATGCAATCTGCTAATAATAACAATTTGCTTATTTGCAATTAGGTGTTAATCTGGTTCTTTCTCTTTGTTCAGTTGATTGACTCATAATGAGGCCACATACAAGAGTTATCTCTTTAATAAGGCTTCTGGGGTTTAGAAACTGATCCTCGATCCTCAGTGTTTCAGTAAACTTTGATTTACTCTTTACTTTATGTAAGTAATGTAGAAGCACTGACTGCAGAATTCATGCAGTAGTTACCTACAATCATGGACAAAAGTAGTTGAGACAAACGAATATCACACATTTTTCGCGAATGTCTTGACTTACAAGAGCGTAAAGAATATTTAATTCCCCTCTCACCCCGCTCAATGTTGTTTCCTGGGGTTTGCAATTCACCCGACTTTGTTTTGACCACGTAACAACATTGACAACGTTGAAATGGGGGAATGGGGATGAAAACATGAGTTATGGCACCCTGAATAAGTGGAAATTTGGTAAAGTGTCTCAACAGTTTTGTGAAAGATTGTAGATACTGGCAATATAAGATCCCCGGGTAAGATAGATACTTGTTTTCTTGTGCAAATAAACTTAGCTGTATCCGCGAGCTGTCACAAGAAAAACTTAAAGGGTTGTGGCTGCAAAAGCTCACCAGCTAGTTTGCAGATATTACAGAGTCATTGAATTAGTAAAGAAAAGCTAAGTTTAGTTTAGCAGAAGTGTTGCTTTATGGTTTCATTGTTCTATCACTATAAACGTAGCATTTGAATGATACTTGTATCATCCAGCTCCAGTAACGACACAAAGCGTGGTTTTAGACATAAGGAATGAATTGATTTCCTGTGACAGTAAATAATACCATCGAGTCACCTGGTTATCAAAACAAAAAGTGTTTCCGGTGGGGTTGTTCCTCATCTATTATGAGTTTTGTTGACTGGGTTATGTGTCTTTATAATATATATTAACATATATTAGGCATTTTCATGCAAACTGTATTTACCGCTTTGTAGAGTGATTTTACTTCACCCGTGAATTAGTTAATACACAATTAGGTACTATCAGATTCTACTATTTTCGTTTGTCTAGTTTGGCTATCAGGCACTAATTGTTAGATGTTGTTAAGGTGATTGTTAATTTAGTGTTTTTCTGATTATTAAATAATTTAGTACTTCTCTTTTTGTCACACTGTGACAAAAAGTAATGTATATAAATTGGCTCTTTTAAAGTAGATTTTGATTGATTGTCTATGTTAAAAGACTAGTGAAACTGAAAATTACAAATATTATTGTATGCGAGGTTCTTTATATGAAAGTCATAAGGCGGTGTCGGATGCGGGTCATGTGATGCGTGCATTCTTCTAATTACACTTCTATGATCATCGCCAGGAATATAAATGCCTTATTTTGTGACAAGTCGCTATATCAAAGCGTGACCTACACCGCCTGACGGTAAATATAGCACATATAATACCTGTGTTTAGTGTAATATGCATATATTATTAAATGATTGTAAGTTGTAAGACAAGACAGATCGTAATGAGACATGATCAATGATAAATATACTTGATTTAAATAAAACGTTTCTTGTTTTCTGTTTAGTGGCATGTGCGTGTTTATTGTCATAAGCAAGACGTAAGGAAATGGATAAAGCCCAGCGAACCTCAACAAAGCGACAAACACACATGTCAAGACGGTATAATTGAAGGCCTATGACCATACGAGCAAAATCTTTTGTATAGCGCTCATACACTTCACTTCGTTCCTTGATTTGGTGCCTCTGTCATCAGCGTGTTAGCATATTGGGGGCTGCGTAAACACAAAACGGAAACAAATGTTATGAAAAAAATTAAAGGGGTTGTGCCCGGGGTCAACATGCTAAAACACGGTTTGGAGAAAAACCAGCCAAGAGCAATACCCATTGGGATGAGTAGACAAGAGTTTAATTTTGATTTTTGCAGAATGATCCAAATACTGAAAGCTGCTACGTCTTAAAACATTTCAGCTTGTCAACCTCCGAGGCTATCCCACCCTAAATTGATTTACAGTCGGCATTTTTTTTCAGTCATCAGTTTAAAAAATAGTTTGAATCGGTGTGAAAGTCGCCAACTAATGACAACGAGAGAAAAATCTTTTGCCATCTTCTCTTTTCAATATGCAAACGACTAAAGTAACAATTGAAAAATTTGCACCACTTTCATTTATTGAAAGCTGACATTTAACCAGACTGTTCGCTACGATTATTGAATTTAAACTGCCTTTAAAAAATACAAGGAAGACTCGTCTAGCGAACACCGTAACAATCCTTAACTCTTCCGTTCTTGATCACTATTTCCAATGGAAATAGTTTGAATCGGTGTGAAAGTCGCCAATTAATGACAACGAGAGAAAAATCTTTTGCCAATAACAAGCGCGAGCTCATGTCGAAGACGCATTTGAATAGTGCTATGCCGATGAAGAGCCAGCAGTCTCGAAAAGTCCCAGAATTTTTTTGTGTTTAGCGCATTTACAACACGTTTGTTTATTTTTCCCTTTATCATACACGCGTGACTCAGTTCTTTGCTGATTTGTACATGTATTGTCAAACCTGCCTACTCGGTTTTCTGTAAATGGTATACAGGGAGCTAATGTTTGGTATAAAAAAATGGGGGTCACCGTGTTTCTTTAGAAGAAAATGACCATTTATTTTCCTGCCAAGCTTAGGGCGGGGTTCTTTCTACCTGAATTTGAGTGAAATTTTAAGAGGTTTAAAGAAGGGATAAAAGAAAAAAATATTTTTGGAACACCACCAGACAGTTGACCCCAACGCAAGAGCACCCCAGGTTGTCAGGGGACTGTTTGGGTGTCCATCTACTAATTTTTAACTTCAAATTCTAATTTTAAAATCACATTAAATCTTTAATATTTCTTATTTCCCTTAATTTCACTAATCACCAAAACATTTACAAAACACCGCAAAACATAGATTCATGAGATGAGTGAAACGCGAACGAGATATTTGCATTAAACCCAAGTTTCGCGGCGGAAAAACGGCCTTTAGCGGGTAGAACCGCGCCTTAACGTGATTCCTCAGTATTGCATTGTACATTCCTACTGCGCAGAATTTTAAGCGTGATTAGCGTGCTCGCATAAATAAAATGGCTGTGTTTTGGTGACCTACATTTTTATTGCATAATCTTGGTGTAAAAAATGTCCTCTTTGAATTGGAAAATTTAAAAATAATTCATCGGACGGAAAAAAAAGATATAGCTGAATGCGTACACAAACCGTTACTCGAGGACGCAATTTACGACCTTGAAAACAACGACTCGAGGAACATTTTGATTCGATATTGTTTCGATTTGTGGGATTTTTTCTATAAGTATATGTAACATTGTTCCTTATACTTGGGACTTTCCACCTATCGAGGTTTTTAAGTGTTACTTAACAAAGTTTGCTTCCAGCTGCCGCAAAATGTAATGAAGACCGATGAAATATAGCCTGCAGAACAGGCGGTTTAATTAGTTAGTTTCCGGGTCGGTTTATTTTTCACTTCGCGCTCGCCCTCGCGCTTCGCGCGTCTCGCAAACTAACTAAATAAACCGCCTGTTTTTGCAGGCTAATGAAATAACGCGTGCGATTAGTACCGAACAGGCATTAATGAGGTAAGCCGGATTGGCCAATCATGTCCCTCTTGCGAGCATGGTGACCTATCTTTTTTATTGTAGTTTTCGAAGCAATGCTTGGTAGGGAACATTCAGGGAAAGTTTAAAAAAAAATTGATCGACAAGTTTTATTTCAGAGGAATTTAATCCGTTGTATTTCTCTTTTTTATTTTCTAGTAGCGAATTCGCCCCAGACGTGATGAACTAAGCAAGCTTAAAAGTCGATCAAAGTTCAAATCTTTTCATATTCGAAAACGTTCGAGCGTTCTCCTTACGAGTCCTTTTATATCCTGTTTCTTTTTTAAGGTGGTGGTACACCCGATTTTGAGCGAAATTTTAAGAGATTTAAGGAAGGGATAGAAGAAAGAAAATTATTTTTGAAACACTAACAGACAGTTTACCTCCACGCAAGAGCACCCCAGGTTGTCAGGGGACTGTTTGGGTGTCCATATACTAATTTTTAACTTCAAATTCTAATTTTAAAATCACATTAAATCTTAAATATTTCTTATTTCTCCAAATTTTACTAATCCTTTGAGAAAAATTCTCTCTTTCCAAACATCCCCAAAAATCACCAAAAAATCTACAAAGCACCACCAAAGGTATACTCGCACGACAGCTAAGTTAAGTGTACATCATTTCTTGTCGTGCATTTTCAAAGGACTTCATCTGATTTATTGCCACATTATTCCAGAACATATCTCTACCCCTCCCATGGAAAGTTTTTTGAATTGAATCCCTCCACCCCTACAGAAATTCAAGATACACTCTATATAATATTTGAGATTCCCTACCCCCACAGAATTTCGAATGACCTTACATGGGTAGCCTCCTCCACAGGCTACTCCCGTTAATCCTTAATATTGCTCCTTTTAATCCATAATATTGGGATTTCTGTGGTAGCAGAGGGGGAAAGAAAAAAATTGTGTCCCTTTTTGCCCAGTCCCAATCTCTCTTTTGCTTGGTCCCAGTCTCTCTTCCATTGGTCCCAGTCTCTCTTCCGTAACAAAGAGAGTTGCCTGTGGAGGAGGCTATTACATGGGATGGGTATAGATATTTTCTTGAATTGCACATTTCATGGCCCAGACACTGATTGGCCCCAACAAAGTTGATTTTGCCACTTCACAGTTATTTCCAAAAGATATGTCTGCCATAGTTTCATGTTTATGTTGTGGTTTAAGTTTATCTTTGGTTTAAAATTTTTTGAGCCAGTATGATTTTTATTTCCCATTGTTTCAGATTATGATAATGTAACTTAAAACCGCGCTTTTATTTTTTGCTAATTAACAGCTTTCTTTCTCAATAGTCACGGTAAAATTTAATCTGTTTGCATTGTGAGTAAAGGACTAACAAAGTAGTCACGTGAGTATCACAATCCGAGGTTTACGTTATCCCCGGCTATCTTTAGCTTGTTGGTTTTTCCCTACTAATGGCGTAACCCCTGCACGTTCAGGCACGCTCAATTGTTTACCTTTGCAAATATTTAATTTTCCTTCAAATCTCTGAACTCGCTTCGATGAAACAGCCAAAGAATTCACTTCAATTACCTAAACCCACCCCTGCACGTTTGGGCACACTCAATTGTTTACTTAAGCAAATATTTTATTTCCCTTTAAATCTTTGAACTTGCTTCAATGAAACAGCTAAAGAATTTCTTTTCAATTGCCTAAACTTTCAAGAAATACTCGCAGAAGTGCAAATAAATTAATGACCATCGCTTCTGCCGATATAAACTTGCAAAAAAACAAACAATGCGAACAAAATGATGAAGAAACAGTGTGCGTGACAATTGACGGTTGACAAAGTTTTGTCTCAGGCTAGTAAATTTCAGAAATCACTAGCCCGGTGAACGTGATAAAACAAAATTGATCAATTATCCTCAGGTACAGTTGTCCATATGACAAAATTGGATAAAACAATAAAAAGCATCTGTGATAAGAACTGTAGCAAGGTATCTCGTAATGGTTTTAATCAAATAGCTGGGCGTAGTGTCACTATAAAATGGAAGACATTTAAATCCTTCACCAAATTTTTCAGACCTTAGAGAAATGTAAATGTGTCTTGGGATAGGAATGAATGGACCAAGGGCTCCCATCAAAAGAACATCTGCTTTGAGTGTAACATTAGTATTATTTTGTCCAAGAGAAATTACTCATTTTTCAAGGGAAATATGTTTTGCTTTAAATTTATGTTTGGTGTAAAACCGTCTTGATTTCTATTTATCCAGCGGCACGTCCTCATATAGGCCATATGGGAGAGTAGCCCCCCCACCCCAGACATATCATTACCATAATTTGATACAAAGGAAACCAAAAATCAAACTGGTTTTAAAAAAATTGAACCGAAAATAAATTTAAGCCACAACAAATAGAGCCATTTATATTTATATGACCTTGCCTCCCAACCATCCCACACTGAGCTCCAATCCCGGCCCCCTGGTCCCCCTCAATTAGGCACATGGCGGTCTCAAGATACATTTTCAAACAGGGCAAAAAAATATAATGCTTAGTTGTACTGGGAAACACTAAACAAGGGAAAGAAATGCTTAATACGACAGACAACTCAAATTGATAACTGTTTTCCCAAAAAGCTTACCTGCGCGGTCACAGGCACGACTGAACACCGAGTTGGATCAAGCGGCATCACATGAACACAGCTCCAGCTGTTTGTGAAGAAAGCAGCCTGTATAGAAAAAGATACAAAACGACAAATAAACAATTATTTCCACGAATGTAGGATACGACAGAACAAGGAGCCCCCTAAATTTCCAAATTACAAACCTTTTATAGTTTACTCACTTTATTTGAGCTTCCCAGGTGCACAAAAAATGGCGAAACTGTCTGTCCTTGCAAAGAATGCTGGGAAGTTTCACGCAACTCGCGCGTTACCCTTGCGTTACCCACGCACGCAGGACAAGACAGTCACGACAGGCTAGCATAACATTCTCTCCACTTTATGTTCAAAATAATTGCTTTGATTCCTTCAAACGCTTCCTTCGCTTAAGAGATTATCAGTTTACTGGGAAGAAGAAATCCCTTAATTGCTGGTTTTCACTGTCACGCCACAAAAAAGTAAATCCAAAACTATTGAGTAAAAAAACTCAAGAATATTATAGTTTGTAGAAAATTACCAGATATTCTGTTTGTCCAAGTCTCGGGTTTGTACGGTATTCCGTACTCGAGTTATCCGTCAACATGTTTCACACAAATTTACAGAGCTCTGTATGGAAACGCCATGTTGGTGCCCATGTAGTTGGGCACCAACATGGCGGCCGGAAATCAATGAAAACATCTGGAATTCACTTTTGCTATAAAAGGCAGTTATATCACTCTCATGAACAAGTAAGCATTCACATAAACACTTCTCACAAAACCTCAACTGTTCAGATTGTTAAAAATCGTAGGATAAGGCATTATTTTGAAGCATACGTGACAGCCTTCTGGCGGCCATCTTGATGTCGTGTGGCGTGAAATTCCGAAATTCAAAATGGTCTATCTTAAAGACGGCGGCTGCTATCGAGCTAAAAACCTTCAACAAGATGTATATGAATGATGTCTAATAGCCAGTGAAGGATAAAAACTCAGGGGTCTTGCGATTCTGGATTTTACAATTTTATGACGTCACGTGAAAACCAAGAATACGTGTTCTCCAGTGTCCCTTTTTCCACCATAGTAAATAAACGTGTATATCATACCGTACATTTTAAGATCCCCCGGCCCAGTGGTGAAACCAGGGTTGGGGCCCGGGGGGTCGCCCCCTTTTTTTTTGGAAATAGTGCATTTTCTGTGCACTACCGGAATCATCTTCGCAGAATTGAACATTCATAGTCAAGCCTTCAAAAGCAAAATTTTTATTACTACGGAACAGTGCCATTACAGTGAAAGCCCGGGAGGCCTAAAGATTTTATACGGGGAGGCTCCGCCCCAAGGTTCAAACCCTTATCCTTTCATAAAGTATTTTAACAGAAAACGTAACCCTTTCATATACCTTCAATAGAAAATCGTACTCCTTTCACAAGAAGGATTACTTACAAGGAGGTACCCCTCTCGGACGAAGCCTCCACGTACTGAGTCTACTATAGAAAGTACCCCCCCCACCCCCCCTCCCCACCCCCGGAGTGAAAGTTGCTTCCCTTCGTCTTAAAAAAAACATTTCAGCTTGTCAACCTCGGAGACTGAATCTTTTTCAAGACGCGTAAAACTGATGAACTACATTGCAAATATATTAAATTTCATGCTATATTACATTTCTCAATGTGACACACAAAAGCATACCGATTTTCGGCCTTAATTGTTCAACGCACGTATCCCATAGCTTAGTGGCTAAGGTGTTCAACCGGTAACTAGCCATTTCTCAGAAATGCAATTTCTTCTTTTCATCCAAGCGTCGCCATTCAGCATTTAAATTCTCTTAAGTTCGTCTGCTACTAAAGTTGATTCCACTAAATTGCATTGCGCATCCTTGCCGGGCATAATAATTATTTTCGCGTCATTTAGCCTGCGCACACAGAACATTACGGGATTTCCATTTTCTAAGACTTGGTTCAGTTCATGACTATCATAGTTATCAGCATTACAACTTGAAAATACAATAAAAAATGGGGGTCACCGTGCTCGTTTTTCTGCAACCTGGAGGGCTATTATAGTAAATATGTGAACCACGAGGTTTATATTAGCAACGAATTTAAATTTGCAAGGACCACCGTGACGAAATAGAAGTACCGGATCCTCTAAATGTAGAAGATCTAATCAGCTATAACAAAATAGTAAACGAAGAAAAGAAAGGCTGATTGAACAGTTGGGAACTATATATATTTCCAATATTTCGGAAGGCACGGCCTTCCTTCTTCAGGGTGTTACAAAGAATGACTCTAAAAGTGAATTTAAATTTGTAACGTTTCACTTTTAGAGTCATTCTTTGTAACACCCTGAAGAAGGAAGGCCGTGCCTTCCGAAATATTGGAAATATATATAGTTCCCAACTGTTCAATCAGCCTTGCTTTTCTTCGTTTATATTAGCAACCCTAGTATTCCGAATAGCGAACTATCATTTCTATAAAAAATCCCTTGTTGCATTAAAATATTGAAGCAGTTCAAGAAAATAGACTTAAATCTTACATAAGAACCTATTTTAATTGAACTGGAATCAAGATTATGAAAGAAATTAAAGATTTTGCTGCGTGCGCACGTAAGCAGCACTACCAAAATACGTGTTTTTTTATAGCATTCAAATAAAAATATCTCAAAGTAGAGTTTAAAACTTTTCCTTTAAATCGCGATATATTGTAGGCAACCGAATGTCATTTTAATTAATGTATTAAAAAAGGGGGTCACCGTGTTTGTTTAGAAGAAAATGACCATTTATTTCCCTGCCAAGCTTAGGGCGGGGTTCTACCTGAATTTTTAAAAGTGACATTTTGAGAGGTTTAAAGAAGAGATAGAAGAAAAAAATTATTTTTGGAACACCACCAGACAGTTGACCCCAACGCAAGAGCATCCCACGTTGTCAGGGAACTGTTTGGGTGCCCATCTACTAATTTTTAACTTCAAATTCTAATTTTACTAATCACCCAAATCACCCAAAAATTTACAAAACACTACAAGACATAGATTCATGAGATGAGTGAAACGCGAACGAGATATTCGCATTAAACCCAAGTTTCGCGGCGGAAAAACGGAAAAAAAGATATAGCTGAATGCGTACACAAACCTTTACTCGAGGACGCAAATTACGACCTTGGAAACAACGACTCGAGGAACATTTTGATTCGATATCGTTTGGATTTGTGGGATTTTTTCTATAAGTTATATATGTAACATTGTTCCTTATACTTGGGACTTTCCACATATCGAGGTTTTTAAGTGTTACGTAATTACATTACTTAACAAACTTTGCTTCCAGCTGCCGCAAAATGTAATGAAGACCGATGAAATATAGCCTGCAGGACAGGCGGTTTAATTAGTTAGTTTGCGGGTCGGTTTATTTTTCACTTCGCGCTTCGTGCGTCTCGCAAACTAACTAAATAAACCACCTGTTTTGCGGGCTAATGAAATAACGCGCGCGATCATACCGAACAGGCATTAAGGAGGTAAGCCGGATTGGCCAATCATGTCCCTCTTGCGAGCATGGTGACCTATCTTTTTTATTATAGTTTTCGAAGCGGTGTAATTGTTAAGATTCTAGAGGTTGCCGATACTCAAATCTTAAACAACTACAGGGTAGCGCAGTGCGAGGTGACAAGTGATTCGAACTCCACTCGGTAGATTTAAGCTGATTTAATGACAGGTCAGAGTTCACAGGTCTAGTTCACAATCGTTCGTAGCGGTAGTAGATTGCGGTAAAATAGTAGTAGTAGCAGTTGTAGAAATGACAGAAATGGCAGGTTCGAACTGAAAAGCGATAGTTAAAAATACGTTCTAACTTAGATAAGGCATAAATATGATTAAAATAACGATACAATAATCACCATAAAACTAGCAAGCTCGTAGCGTGAAAACTAATAGACGTGATAATTGATACTTGAAACTAATAAGATGATAACAACTTGCGTCGTAAAACACTATCAACAAAGATGTCAATAACGATTTCGTATTGAACAGAATAACTGAATAAAGCATAAAGAAATCACAATTTGGCAATGTACAGACAATCTGATTAACAAGATAGCACAACAATAATCCTTAGTAACGATAAAAATTGACTTTGACATTGATTCCAATAAATGTAAATTGACTAAATATTATAAACGAAAAGAATAGACCCAAAAAATTCGCGACTTAACTATAATAACTATAAAAAAACAACTTACGTACTTTGGTTGAAGACTCGCACCAAAAGATAGCAAAAGGTAGCATGAACACTTGAGATAGCGGTAACTTGGATCCTCCGATCGTAGCAAGGTAGCGGTGTAACCTCTACTAACTTATGTTTGCGCGTCGTCTTTTATTGGCTATGGTACGTGAAAAGGCTAGGGCGTTAACAAAACTTTATCTGCTTATTGCCTACGCTAAGGTGCGTTTGTTGCGGAAAGTCCTACACTATGAGATCAGCGAGAAAATTATCAACTACCTCTAGAAGGTTTTACCTAATCACGTATCTTAAGCGTAAAGTAAAGCTATCTATTATCATCAGGAACTTGCGTAGCAAAGCGGAATAAACAGAGGCGTTTCAAAACTAACACTTGGTAGCTAGGGAACATTCAGGGAAAGTTTAAAAAAAATTGACCCAAAAGTTCTATTTCAGAGGAATTTAATCCGTTTTATTCCTCTTTTTCATTTTCTAGTAGCGAATTCGCCCCGGACGTGATGAACTAAGCAAGCTTAAAAGTCGATCAAAGATCAAATCTTTTCATATTCGAAAACGTTCGAGCGTTCCCCTTACGAGTCCTTTTATATCCTGTTTCTATTTTAAGGTGGGGGTACACCCGATTTTGAGTGAAATTTTAAGAGATTTAAGGAAGGGATAGAAGAAAGAAAATTGTTTTTGAAACACTAACAGACAGTTGACCCCCACGCAAGAGCACCCCAGGTTGTCAGGGGACTGTTTGGGTGTCCATTTACTAATTTTTAACTTCAAATTCTAATTTGAAAATCACATTAAATCTTAAACATTTCTTAATTCTCCAAATTTAACTTATCCTTTGAGAAAAACTATCTCTTCCCAAACATCCCCCAAAATCCCCCAAAAATTTACAAAACACCGCTAAACATAGCTTTGTGAAGTAAGCATAGAGTTCTGGATTACTTGAAACGCGGACGAGATATTCGCATTAAACAAAGCTTAGCGGTGGAAAAACAGGCTTCAGGTGAACCCCCGCCTTAATTCAAGCCTAAACAAACGTATAGTCACACCCAGTCTATATCCTCCTGCTATGGTAAACCGGGCCCTGGAAAGTGTCCCGGAACGTGTGAACACCATATTTCGCTAAACGGCCCTGCGGCCACACTCCTACTCTCCCTAACAAACTATTGCTCTTGTCCTTACAAACCATCCAAACAAAGCGGTCAGAAACATCATAACTAAGAACTGGGACCCACTCAAGTCTGACACTGAAACCAGAGATGTCCTTAATCTGCCAGAATCTTGTGTGCCTATCGCCATGATAACAATTTGCGTGACTCTTTGTTCCGTAGTGGTCTCGCAACAACCGAACCAAGGGATAAGGAGTCGGGTACCTTCGCTTGCGGCCGGCCACGCTGATGACCTGCGCATGCCCACATAACAACGCATCGCGGACACTAAAAACTCCAGGGGGTCAATGCGGCAAAGGTATACTCACACGACAACTGAATTAAGTATACATTATTTCTTGTCGTGCACGTACAAGTCCAATGTCTTACATTGGTGAAACGGGAAGGCACCTCGGTGACAGATTCCGCGAGTGAAAACGAGTGCAGACCTCAATCCTGTCGCGAAACATTTCTCTTCCTCTGGTCGTCGTGTGAACGACATGGTGTCCCTTATGATCCGTTATCTGCGCGGGGTTTAAAAGCACGCGGGAGCGACACCCCAAAAAGGCAAGGCTTCTTTTCAAGCACAAGACCCTCCATCCAAGGGGGTACATTGACTTTGCGTTTTGGTGACATAACAAGCGCGTGCTCATGTCGAAGACGCATTTGAATAGTGCTATGCCGATGAAGAGGCAGCAGCAGCAGTTGTGTTTAGCGCATTTACAATACGTTTGTTTATTTTCCCCTTTATCATACACGCGTTACTCAGTTCTTTGCTGATTTGTACATATATTGTCAAACCTGGCTACTCGGTTTCCTGTAAACGGTATACGGGGAGCTAGGGCTGGGTATACGGTCCATCACTGATTTAAGGCGGGGTTCTACCTGAAGGCCGTTTTTCCGACGCATAACATGGGTTCTATGCGAATATCTCGATCGCGTTTAAAGCAATCCAAAAACAGTTTACTCACCTCATGAATCTATGTTTTGCGGCGTTTTGTAAATTTTTTGGGTGATTATTTGGGGGTATTTGGGAGAAGATAGTTTTTCTCAATGGAGTAGTGAAATTCAGAGAAATACAAAGCGGTGAAGATTTAATGAGATTTTATAATTATAATTTGAAGTAAAAAATTAGTAGATGGGCATCCTGACAATCTGGGATGCTCTTGCGTTGGGGTCAACTGTACTGGTGGTGTTCCAGAAATAATTTTCTTTCTTCTATCCATTCTTTAAAACCTCTTAAAATTTCACCCAAATTCAGGTAGAACCTCATTTTCTCTTCGTAGAACCCCGCCTTCAGTACGGTTTAAAGTGTATATTTTGATATTTTTTCCGGCAAATTTTTATATTGTTTGTAAAGATGGCCTGTCATATAATGATGACCGCGCTTGCACTGGGAACCGGGAGCGTTAAGTTCAGACCGCCGCTGACTCCAGCTTTCACTTTCGCAGCTTTCGTTAGACGAACAGAGCAATTCGTCTTGTTGCGCCACAAATATGTTGCAAAAATGCATCAAGAATATTATCATCTGTGTCTCTTTCTTCATTTTTTCCTTCGCTCTGTTCTGTTTGAGCGTTAGGACGCAGTGGAGCGGACAAGGCGATTATCATCCTGAACCGATCCAGATCAGGCTGATGTTTTCTAATGTTTCAAACCCGGAATGCCAGTACCAGTGTTCATTAAACGACATTTCTGAGAAGTCGACCTGGCCGCTTAAAACACCTTCACTGGAATCGTTAATTCGAGCATCATCGGCAGTGGAAGGCCAAGAACTCCATTTTAGTGGTCTGGCTGTATTTTCGAATCTCGCTGATGCGTGCCAACCGCCAGTCGATGTAAGCAAGCCAAACATTCATGTCAACAAAATCGCTCTCATCGCCATTGCCAACCAACAAAAGTGCCCATTATCGCATATGGCGGTAAATGCGCAAAATGCAGGATATTCTGTAGTGCTATATGTTACTGACTCAGCTGACTCTCACCTTCCCAGTACTGATAATGGAACACAGAATGACACTCAAGACAAACTTCTGATTCCGGTTTTAAATATCGACGGTTGTTCTGTGGTTTATCCAAATGGAAGTATGGTTCAGCTACCTTATCCGATCGAAATTGCTTCCTCTCTTTTAGAAGCTGACCGAAGAAATGTTGAGATCACTGAGTTACAAAAAACAGAAGTCCTAGAAAAGATGAAAGAATACTTAAAGCGTCTCTACTATTGGTTTCTGTTGGGCCCTTTGATCACATTCGAATGGCTTAGACGTACAAAGAAATTCTGTTGCATGTCTAGCGGTCAGCAAGTTAATGAAGAACGCGGTAGTGAGGACGAGGACCCTGCTGATGAAACAAACCAACACTCAGTAATCGAGGAGACTCGGGGAAATGGTGATCAAGAAATTGACCATGGACAAACTGGAAACGAAGAACAGCCGCTAATCATTGTCGTGAACTATCCTCAGGCTAATCGGACGACACTGATAGGACACACAGGATACCAAGCTATTAGACGTCACACAACTTTCTTGGCGAACATTTTTGGCAAATTTGCTGTTGGCTGTGGTTATGTGATTCTCATCGTGGTAGCTCTCCCGGTAGGTATATCCAGTGGAGGGTGGTCTTTTTTTCGATTCGATGAAAACGAAAACGAAAACAAAATAAAATCTTTTTGGGATTACGTCTTCACTGTTCAACGTCCCAAGTGTACCAATTATACATGTTCGGTGACTATAAGTGCTTTTTACCCATTAAAGCTGTATTTTATACCGGGTCTTCCTCTATGGTGGCCACCCTTTCAGATATATTGTTTCTTTCTGTACAGTTGGGTTTCCTGTAAATCCACGTGGACCGTTCCAACCAACTTTTCAAAACTGATTCGAAGTGATTGGTTTGCATCAAACATGTATTTGTTGATTTTAGGTATAGTTGTACCATATTGTTCCATTGATGTTACTTCTGGTTCTATTTGGCTGTTTGTTTATTTTACAACCTACAACACGGTCTGCACAATCGGTAATCTGCTTTATATTATCATCCTAAACAAGCACAAATTTGTCACAAGGTATGTCTTCTACATCAGTGTATGTATGATCTGTGCTTATATTGAAAGTGACATCGTAGCCGTGTTTTATTTCATGCTGAATTCTGAAGGTTCACTTACCAACCTAAAACTTGTTGCTCTTCGCACGGTGGCTATTGGTCTCACTTTGACTCTCAGTCTCAGTTCCTCTATGCACATCATTCGCAAGCTTGCCAAGCCACAAGAGTCGTTGTTTGAGGGACTGTCAGAAAAGTGATGTAGCTTATTCCTTAATTTGCTAGCTGTTTTCTTGGCAGGCATTTTGCATTTCTATCAAGCGGCCTCTAAATTAAGACATCAGCTTAGTCTTTTCGTGTAGAGGTCAGTGACGCAAAGCATTTATTTCCACGAAAAGAGCCATTGCGTGACCTTCGAAGTGCTCAGTAGTAAACAAGATAAAAAAGCAGGTTGCTAAACAATTTATACGTTTCTAAGCATGTTTCCTCATGAAATACTGAATACAGTATTTACTCGCTTGGAGAGTCGGATCAAAGAACGATTTAACAATGCATCGAAACTTTTATCCAATTATGTAGCAGAGATTGTGTATCAATCAATTCCCTTTTGTAGGACAAGTCACACTGTACTGTGACAAGTGCGGTTAAGTCTATATGCAACAAATTGCGGTTACGTTATCATAGAAAAAAGAAATGAAAAAATCAAATAGGAATTAAGTGGGCATACGAGCTTCATTCTCTGATTTTAATAATTCTCAAAGAGGTCAGCACTACACAACAGGCTTTGAACTTTTCTTTATCATAGTACTCTAATTCTGCACATGTAGCAAAGTTTTTCTGTAAATGATGAAATTTAGTTTGGCAGAACAGTTACTTTATGGTTGCATCATTCTATCACTATAAACGTAGCATTTGAATGATACAGTCGAATCCCTCGTAAGCGGACACCCTCGGGACGCGAAAAAAATGTCCGTAACTGGAGCTGGCCGCTTGCGAGAATGGTTCTCGTAAGCGGCCCCTAGAGGTGTAGGGGATAGATGGCCGCTTACGGGAGCTTGCCCAGCTAACAATAAATACTGTATTGTAACTGGACGTGGATGCCGACAAAACAAACACTGAAATATGATATTGTAATTACTGTAAAATCATTGTGACGAATGTCGATCGATGTGAAGTTGATTGATAAAACCAAGATACAGAGGTTGTTAATAGGATTTTCTTTCGAGTATCCGCTTACGAGAGTTTAAAAACAAGGAAAAAGTCCAATTCGTAATCTCTAAAAGTGTCCGCGGCCACTTATGGGAATGTCCGCTTACGAGAATGTAAAAATACAGAGTTTGTATATAGGAGTTAAAACGGGGTTTCAAACAAGGCGGCCGTAAGTAGAGCTGTCCGCTTACGAGAGTGTCCGTTAAGAGAGCTTCGACTGTGCTTGTATCATCCAGCTTCAGTAACAACACAAAGCATGGTTTTAGACATTATTATGAATGAATTGATTTCCTGTGACAATAAATAATACCATCGAGTCACCCGCTTATCAAAACAAAAAAATGTTTCCGGTGGGGTTGTGTCTCATCCATGTAAGTTTTGTTGACTGGGTTATGTGTCTTTATATTATATATTAACATATATTAGGCATTTTCATGTAAACAGTATTTACCTCTTTGTAGAGTGATTTTACTTCACCCGTGAATTAGTTAATACACAATTAGTTACTATCAGACACTATGTCTACTGTTTTCTTTTGTCTAGTTTTGGCTATCAGGCACTAATTGTTAGACGTTTTTAAGGTGATTGTTAATTTAGTGTTTTTCTGATTATTAAATAAATTTAGTACTTCTTTTTTTGTCAAGCTGTGACAAAAAATAATGTATACAAATTGGCTCTTTTAAAAGTAGATTTTGAGTGATTGTCTATGTTAAAATACTAGTGACACTGAAAATTACAAATATTATTGTATGCGAGGTTCTTTAAATGAAAGTCATAAGGCGGTGTCGGATGCGGGTCATGTGATGTGTGCATTCTTCTAATTACACTTCTATGATCATCACCAGTAATATAAATGTCTTATTTTGTGACAAGTCGCTATATCAAAGCGTGACCTACACCGCCTGATAATAAATATAGCACATATAATACCCCTGTTTAGTGTAATATGCATATATTATTAAATGATTGTAAGTTGTAAGACGAGACAGATCGTAATGAGACATGATCAATGATAAATATGCTGGATTTAAATAAAACGTTTCTTGTTTTCTGTTTAGTGGCATGTACGTGTTTATTGTCATAAGCGTGATGTAGGGAAATGGATAAAGCTCAGTGAACCTCAACACTGTGACAAAGGGACGACAAGCACACATGCCAAGGTGTCTAATGGAAGCCGGGCCTATGACCATACGTGCAGAATCTTCTGTATAGCGCTCACACCTTGACTTCGTTCCTTGTTTTGTTGCCTCTGTTATCAGTGTGTTAGCATATTGGGGGCTGCGTAAACACAAAACCGAAACAAATGTTATGAAAAACCAATTAAAGGAGTTGTGTCAGGGGTGGACATGCTGAAACACGGTTTGGGGAAAACAGGGAAGAGCAATAAACAGTCGTTTGCTCGTGTTTTGGCGGGACATAAATTTTGATTTCTGCAGAATGATCGATCCCAATACTCAAAGCTGTTTCGCTATACGTCTTACATTTCAACTTGTCAACATCCAAAAATGATCATCCTAGCAATTAATTTACAATCAACATTCTTTTTTCAGTTGTCAGTGTCAATTTAAAAATAGTTTGAATCTGTGTGAACGTCGCCAAATAATAACAACTAGAGAAAAATCTTTTCTGATCCTCGCTTTTGAATATAGATGCAAACGACTAAACTAACAATTGATATCATTTTGGCATCATTATTTTAATGAAAGCTGACATTTGATAACCAGATTTTTCTCTACGATTATTGAATTTTAACTGCCTAAAATAAATACAAAAAGGAACAATGTAAAGAAAGGCTTGCCTAAATTTCGAATGTAATTTATGAAAAATCTTTTCCTATCCTCATTTTTTCAAAGTATGGCATCATTTTCATCTAAAGAAAGCTGACATTTGATCAGACTGTCGTCTACGATTATTGAATTTTAACTGCCTTAAATAAATATAAAAGGAACAATGTAAAGAAAGGCTGGCCTAAATTTCGCGGAATGTAATTAAAGAAACCAACAAAGATCATTTTACTTGACAGTTTGTATTTAAAACTTTAGAAAGTTCAAGTTATTTTTCCCTTGGAAGGACGTTGCACCTGCGAACAGTAAATGACAGCCGTAGGCATTTCCTGAATACCATATTATTCTCCTGTCATATTTCGCTGTTCCTGAGCAAACTTTGTCTTTAGAAGCGGCTGATCAAACGGAAGGACGTCTTTAACTCGCTCTTTCAGATGGCAGAGCCTTGCAATTTCACCACAAGGCTTCTCCAAGAGCTGTACAAAGAAAAGACGTTAACAAGCTGCTTTAAATCAAACTTGCAACATCACAGTTTGAGAACCTCAAAGTTCGATGTTCAGTTGAATAGAAGAATTTGCCAAGGTATTGCTCAAATTGGAAATTAATTTTTCTTTAAACTTTAGAACTGAAAGGAAACTTGCAACGCTTTCAAGTAGAAAGAAACAGGATAGTCTAAATCCTTTGGATACAGATTAACATTTGAGCATTTTCCTCGGTTAATTTCACACACCCCCGACCGACTGCAGCTATTATTTTGGGAGAATAATTATTATCTTCAGTTGATCGGAACACAGAGACTGAAATTGAGACAAGTTGCGAATGGTTTAGCAAAACTGAACACTGATTCACAGTTGCAAGTTGCAGTCACGAAGCAATTGTAAAACGATTAGACCGGTTTTCTATCGAATTCATTATTTGGCAACTATAAGCTGCAACGTAACAACCAGAGAACATATTGCATTTTATGTGGAAGGACTAACTGACAACAGTGTTTTGACGGCGACCCATTGAAGTCATGAATAACAGCACTTTGCCGTCTAATTCAACAACCGCAGCAGATTACAGCCTGTACCTTTACACCCAGCTCGCTACTGGCATCTGCCTGATGATTCTATCGCCAATAACAATCATTAGTAACGTGTTGTTACTATTCACCATCCTCAAAGATCCTCTCAAATGCTTCCGTTCACCAGCTACGTATTTCATCGTCGCTTTAGCCTTGGTCGATCTAACAACAGGCCTGTTTGTCGAACCCTTCTTTGTAATGTATCGTGTCGCAACGTATGTAAAATGGTCCCCTGCAATAGGTGAGCCGACCTACAGCTTGTTCCAGATCGGAGTATGGTTGTCTTACGTGGGCCTCAACTCGTCGTTTCTGCTTGTCCTTGGTCTTATTTTGACGCAGTTCACCGCAATAACATACCCGCACCACTATCGCTTAGTCGTTACAACACGTAGGGTCCTCATCTGTGTGGCCTTCTCGGTGGCGTACTTCACTGGATTTATTCTGCTTCAGTTTGTTGTACCCAAAGCAACTTTATTTCAAGTAGATCTCCATCTCCACTCCACGCTGATAACAGTTTTGCTTATCCTCAGTTCAGCCATGCTTCTGAAATCATTTCACCAATTTGCCAAAGAATCTCGCCGGCTTGGAGGCATGCGAAGTGTTGAGAATCGAGACGTTGGTGGACGCTCAGGGAAGCTTCGAACGAACAGAATAAGCGAGAAGCAGTTTACGATTGTAACTTTGCTTTTATCAGGAATTCTCATCTTGTGCGCTCTTCCTCATATCATCACAGTTCATATCAACTTATACACGAAGAATAAAACTCTTCAAGAGAGGCTTGACTTTTCTGCTGCGATCACTATTGGGGACGAGATGATGTTCGTGAAGGTGGCAATGGATGCGTTCATCTACGCGTGGAGACTGACAAAATACCGGAGATCTTTAAAGATAGTGCTTACGTGCAGCGGTAATCAAGTCGCGTCCGAAGCCACTGAAATAAGGACGATGAATAATTTCACTTTTCAAGAACAGAATCCTGAAAATTCGTCAAATCGTGCTTAGGATCAAGCCTCAGTTCCGAAAAGTATATATATCACTTTTAGTGTTTGCTGAAAAAAAAGTTGATAGTGGACATTGATACACATCCACGATTTCCATATAATGAAATATGAAATCATAAATTTGTCGCAACACTTCCTGAGACCTAGTCAACGTTCATTATCGAGGGGGTCTAAAATTAGGCTTCGCATTAGTTTATCAGTTCCTTCGTTGCAACACCAACTTTGCAACTTATAGCAACATAAGTCATCACAAATCCATAAGGTAGGGAGGGATTTTCAATCATCAAAACATTAGGGAGTGATGTAGGTTAGGAGTTTAATTTATTACGTCGATGCTAAGTATTTTCTTGACATGTTGTTTAAATTAACTGATCACGCCAAGGCACTGTGCCATTCCGGAAGAGAGAACCAAATAGCAGTTAACGCAGGACCTGATCCGGTCATCAATTCCTGCGTTAATTGATGCGCTCAAGAAATCGGTTTTCCTTTCCTTCGCTTGAAATTTTGTATTCATCAAATTGACTGGAGTGATTTATTTATACAGCACCAACAGGTGAGTTGAAATAAGGGCAGATGATAAAAGTTTCGTCGAAGATTGAACATTAAGTCTCCAAACAATATGAAGTTCCTTCGACATCATGGATGTCGTATATCAAAAGATCACACACAAAAAAAACAATATTTACTGCCACTATGTCAAGACCGCCAAAGAAAAAAATTACGCGAAAAAAAAAACTGATCATCTGCTTTTTAATTTTCGCTCTGTGATAATAGGGACTGTCAGTGAGAATCCAGAGGAATCTAATGCGTGGGAGTGGAGGTCGAGGTAAACATGTAGACTTTTTCAAGTGTAAAAATTAGGAAGAGCTGGAGTGAAGGTTGGTCTCAGTTTCCTGCTCCAATAAGTAAAGCGGTGAGGGTGTTGGGCGTAACCCCTTCACCTAGATCCTCTGTCACGATTGGTTGTTGTATAGAATCAACTAATTGGATCATGCAGAGTAATTTCCATGTTTTTTGTGCCAACCTTGTTTGAAGTGCTTTTTAAATCAAAGCCGGGAGTCTTATTAATTATTCAAAATCATATTTTTGCTACAAACCGATCTCGTTATATGAAAGATATCATTCAAATTTACTGAAGTGATTCATTGCACGTCTCGATGCATTAATAATTTAGCTCTGTGGTTCATTTGACTTCTAGTTATATACATAAATATAACTCTTCCAAGACGGTGATCTGTTGGGAATGAGGTACGCGCCCTTAATTAAAAAAAACAGAAGACCTGAGGATAAGTTTTGTCCTACGATATTTGCAAAACTGAATAACTGAAACCTGCAAAACAGGTTGAGAAACCTGTTGCATAAACGACTAAGACAAACCGCTGAAAAGAGTGGTTGCGTAAACAATGAATTCTGCATGGATGGCTGGATTGTATAGCGTCATCATTTCACCTTGCAACTTATTGTATTCATCCACTTAATTAGATAGTTCTCGCACTTTATTCCTGAGCCAAACAGAACAGAGAATGGTGTGTTTCGAACCTTTCGAACCTTTTGCTGGTAAGATGCCACGCCTGTGCTACCTTATTAGCTGATATCTTACGTCGTTTCTCGTCTCATTTGAAAGCTCAGTACCGAGAGCTGCTCAATGATTATTCACCCATCACAGTTTTCTGTCTGGAACCACAGGCAGACAAGGCTCTGTGTTTGAGACCATGTGACGTAAGCGTCTCGGTACGCGCTATTTGATCTCATACATTCTCTGTAATTTGTAACGACTGACCTCGGCTTGATCCAACTGATCGCGAGAAATGCTCCATAAAATACTGGATTTTGCATCTTTTAATCCCAAATTGTGATCTACTGTAAAACAGATAAATAAAGTTCACTTATCTTTTTTCTTTTGTGAGGTATTTTGCGATTTTATGGGTTTTTTGGTCGTTAATCTGGTTAATTCCTCGCTAGCCAAAAATCGTTCACTGCGAAATCGCCATCGTCAAAGGATATGGGCAAATCATAACGCCGGGACGTGGCAAAGGCCTTTTGTCACTAGCTTGCGTAATCTGACCGTTGGTTTTGATTAATTCGAATTTGATATCGGCGTTATGATCGACCGTTTTGGCCCATATCCTTTGACGATGGCGATTTCGCAGTGAACTTGAAAATTCGCGTGGCTTTTAAGCACGTTAAAACCAAGCGATTGGAACGATTTTTGGCACAGACCTTTGAAAATTATCCACCTTTTAGTTGCCCGAGGCTGGATGGCGAGCGACGCGTGGAAGTGGGAGAAAATAGACAAATTCTGGAGGCTGTCGGTCTCGGCGGGCCATCGAAGTTGCCTGCCTTGTCTCTTTCTCTTACTTTTGTTTGGAGTCGGTGACGGCTAGCGAGGAATATTAACGACCAAAAAGTGAATGTATGAGATCAAATAGCACTTATCGTGACGCTTACGTCACATGGTCTCAAACACAGATCCTTGTCTGCCTGTGCTGGAACAGTCTAATTCATAATTCATAGAAAAAGGTAAGCTGAGCTTGACGGAAGAGAAATCAAAAACTGCAATTAGCCGCGTTGATTTCGAATTCAAGACAGGACAATGTTTTAGTGCAACTGTAAGAGAACGATCGACAAATGACAAATTGTATTTAACGCCAAAGGCACTATTTGGTAAAGCAGTTTCTGGAGATACAATATATAAAGCCATGAGTTACAGCACTTCGCCGTCCAATTCATCTGCAGACTACAGATTGTATCTTTATTCCCAGCTCGCTACTGGCATCTCCCTGGCGGTTCTATCACCAATAACAATCATTAGTAACATGTTGTTACTACTCACTATCCTCAAAGATCCTCTGAAATGCTTCCGTTCACCAGCTACATATTTGATCGTCGCTTTAGCCTTGGTCGATTTAATTACGGGCTTGTTAATTGAGCCTTGCTTTATAATCTACCGTGTGGCAAGTTATATACGATGGTCCCATTCACCAGGTGAGCCGTACGAGAGGGTGCTCCAAATTGGAACTTGGCTCTCTACTGTGGGTCTCGACATGTCATTTCTGCTTGTGCTTGGTCTTATTTTGAGCAGTTCATCGCTATAACATACCCTGTTATAGCGATGAATAGGCTGAATGGGCCACCCTGCATAAATAAAGTTTTACCTTACCTACCTTACCTATACCCGCACCACCATCGCTCAGTCGTAACAACACGCAGGGTCCTCAGCTGTATTGGCTTCTCGTTGGCGTACTTCACCGGTTTTACTCTGTTGCAGTTTGTTGGAGTTTCCACAATAACCCTATTGCTAGTAGATCTCCACCTTCACGCGACGCTTGTCACGATTTTGCTTATAACTGGTTCTACCATGCTTTTGAGGTCATATCATCAGTATGTCAAAGCATATCGTCGTTTTGAAAGCGCCCGAAGCTTAGAAAATCGAGACGCGAGCAGTCCTCAACTAACGAACAGAATTAGTGAGAGGCAGTTTACAGTGGTGAACTTGCTTTTGGCAGGAATTCTCGTCGTGTGCACTCTTCCTTATATCATTACTGTTCATATTCTTTTTTATACGAAGCAGCAAACTCAACAGGAGAGGCTTGACATGTTTGCTGCGGTCACTATTGCGGACGAGATGATGTTCGTGAAGGTGGCATTGGATGCGTTCATCTTCGCGTGGAGGCTGACAAAATACCGACGGTCTTTAAAACTAGTGATCACGTGCCGAGCGCATCAAAATGAACTGGAAGCCACTGAAATCTTTGCAATGGACGCTTTTCCTCGATCTTTACTAACAGAGTGAACTTGCCGTCGTCAAACTACTTTCGACCGTTTGTCGAAAGAAAGACCGCTGCATACTATTTGTGTGTTGTATCGAATGATGGCAAAGGGTGCCAAAATACGCAATCCAATTGTTACGGTGTTCGCCAGATATCGTTCTCGTGATAAAATATAGAAATGTTTTCCGCAAAGAGACCCAAAACTTCGAAATTGGGCTCTTATTGCAATTGGCCTTAAAATGTCGTAGGGACGGGTTTTTATGTGACCCTGTATTAATATTCTCGTCGATTTTAGATAACTTCAGCCGCATGACTGACTGAATATTGGTAGTTTGATTACTCCTAAATCTTTGGACAGATTATAATGGCGTATCGTCATTAGAAGAAATTGTTAGGCGATGGCACAGAACAGAACTTTCAGTTGTGTCTGATATTTACATTTTATCTCATCAAGGGGAAGCAATTACAAGACAGAGTCCAATGTTATGAGCAATCTTTAAAGTAGCGCTAGATAATAAGGGCAATTTGAAATGCCCCCTTGGTGTCCGTATTAACGGGGTTCCACTCTACTATAATTAACATAGACGGGTAACATACGAGTGACATAGGGAACATGCTGGTACATACGAAATATACAAACGAGTGACATACGAGTGACATACCACCTACAGACGGACACAAGCAGATACACACGAGTAACATACGAATAAAAACGAGAGAGATACGAGTGACATACCACCTACATACGGACACAAGCAGATACACACGAGTAACATACGAATAAAAACGAGAGAGATACCGGCGAGTGACATACCACCTACATACGTCACAAGCAGATACATACGAGTGATATACGGATACAAACGAGAGAGATACGAGTGACATAGCACCTACATACGGACACAAGCAGATACACACGAGTAACATACGAATAAAAACGAGAGAGATACGAGTGACATACCACCTACATACGGACACAAGCAGATACATACGAGTAACATACGAATAAAAACGAGAGAGATACGAGTGACATACCACCTACATACGGACACAAGCAGATACATACGAGTAACATACGAATAAAAACGAGTGACATACGAGTGACATACCACCTACATACGGACACAAGCAGATACACACGAGTAACATACGAATAAAAACGAGAGAGATACGAGTGACATACCACCTACATACGGACACAAGCAGCCTACCAATACACGCGGTGAGTGCCGACATTTTGCAACAACCATGGGGGTGTTGGTTGGTTGACGGTTAAATTTTACTGATCTTGACGGCTGACGGTAAAATTTTAGGGCTTTTGACGGTTGACGGTTATCAAAAGAAAATTTCTAGCATGAGCTGAAGTTAATATATTTTTTGGGTTTTTTTTTTTTAATATTTACGTTTGTGTTCTGGAGGTTGTTTTGGTCGTTCAGTTAAGAAATCAACTGAAGTGAAATTTGAAAAGCGTACTCCAAGACTTCTGATAACTATTTTATTAGAAACACGACATTGTCTCACTCGTGTGAGACATGAAATTAAATCGTACAACGCCGGCGGGAAAAGTTGTACCGCGTCGAAGGCACCAATGGGAGGGTGGAACTCTTATCCATTTCGTTTGGGCAGTTGCATTAAACCGCCTCTGCTCGTGCAGGTTTAATTCCGAATGTATTTTATTTATTTTTAGATCAGGTGCAAGATTCACGAAGCCCTCCTGGGTAACGAGATATCCAAAGTATTGTCCCCATGGTTTGGGGTGGAGAAGAGAGAGAGAGAGGGGGGGGGGGGGGAGAGGGAAAGAAGGCGGGAACTCTACGGGCGGCGGGAGAAGAGTGGGTGGGAAGTGGAATTCCCAAGGTAGAGGGAACCGGGAGAAATTGGGGAAATTTCGCAACATTGCATAATATTTTGCGATAAAAATAACACAAAGAGGCGGAAACCGCGGGGAGTAAAAGGTACGGGATACGGGAAGTTCAGATCACCTTGTCTTCCCCTACTGGTCTGGTTTCTAGCTTATTTAGCTTCTTCTATCAACTTAAATGAATCACTAAATTAGGTAAAAGCCATGTAACTGATGGTACTGACTCAATTAACAGCCAATATGGTAATTTGACGTAAAGCCTGCAAGTGATACCAAAACACGCATTTGTTTGTGACCCCTCAAATGTACAACGACCATTCTCGATATACATTTACAAGAGATCCTCCCCCTCATGCATAGATGTAACTTCACGTATGCTAAGAATGGAAACGGCAAAATTAGGCTCAACTGTAGACTCAGCAGATTAGAGCATTCTCTCTGTGTGTCTATAGAGCAAGAATTAATCGCGGGTGAACGAAATGAGAGGCGACATTACAAGACGAGAGAATAGTTTGCATCATATAGATGATTTTTGTAATCACTGGGAGAGAGAAAAACTGCTCAGTGAACGGCCGTGGTAATTTTAATGCGGTTCTTTTAAATCAGATTAAAATGACCCTAAAATGCATTTTCAAACATTCGATGTTTTTACATTTGAGAAGAAAGGAAACCCAGTTGAATTAACGAGAAGCAAATAGGACTGACCACATTACGCAGCCAAAGGTTCAGGAATTATCACGGTGGACATGGATCAAAACTGAAAACTGGTACATGGCCGAAATTCTAGCTAGAGTGAACAAACGTTTTCTCAAACTCGCCAAATTGAAGAAATTTTGACTGAAGCTGACAAATTACTACTTCCGATTTTAAACTGTATTTTAAAATGAATATAAACGAAGTAATGTAAAGAAAGACTTACCAGAAATTTCTTTTGTAATTTAGGAGGCAAACAAAGTATGTTCAATCTGTCAGTTTCTATTGAAAATGTATGACATTCCAACTAATTCATTCCTTAAAAGGGCATAGCATCTGCAAAAGTTAATGACACTTTCTGACCACTTTATCAATTTTTTGTCATTCGTCGTTGTTGCTGAGTAAACTTTGCATTCAGAAGAAATAAAGGTAAGGAAGGAAATTTTTAAACTTCCTTTTAGCTCAAAGACAACAATAAATGGCAACCCTATGAAGGCAGACATTGGTGTAGAAAACTACAGTTAGATTCATCGTCGTCTCCCTTCTCACTGGTCACTATATTTTATTGCAAGTCGAGGGAGAAGTCATACCTTCAAGTGGTCGATATCCAGCATTTGTTCCGTGTTTGAAACAGACCTCGACAGCTAGGTAGTCAGTATCACCTATCATCAGGTCGTGGGAATCATCTCTTTGGTAGACTAGTTCTCTTGCATGAATGTGACTCAATGGAATATTCAGGGCGTCTTTGAGCAAAACTGGATGCACATTACCCACAATTTGAAAAAAGATAACATCTTAACAATCAATCATCGATCAGCTTACACTTATCTGGACAAATTGTAGAAGGAAAGAATACATTTTGGTTCGGTTTTTCGACGATTTTTTGACGTAATGAACAACAGCACTTTGTCTAGTTCTTCTTCAGTAGACTACAGTCTGTACCTTTACACTCAGCTCGCGACTGCCATCTGCCAATAACAATCACAAGTAACGCATTATTACTATTCACTATCTTCAAAGATCCTCTCAAATGCTTCCGTACACCAGCTACGTATTTCATAATCGCTCTAGCCTTGGTCGATTTAACGACAGGTCTGTTTATTGAGCCTTTCTTTATAATGCATCGCGTAACAAGGTATGTAAAATGGTCTCCTACCCCAGGCGAGCCGTATCACAGCTTGAACCAAGTTGGAAATAGTTTGTCTTATGTGGGCCTCAACTCGTCGTTTCTACTTGTTCTTGGTCTTATTGTGACGCAGTTCATCGCTATAACATACCCATACTACTATCGCTCGTTTGTGACAACACGTAGGGTCCTCGGCTGTGTTGGCTTTTCGTTGGTGTACTTCACTGGATTCATTCTTTTGCAGTTCGTTGGAGTTCCCAAATCCACATTATTTCAAGTAGATCTCCATCTTCACTCGACACTGATAACAGTTTTGCTTATAACCAGTTCTGCCATGCTTTTGAGGTCATTTCGCCAATTTGCCAAAGCATCTCGTCGGCTTGGAAGTGGGGGCAGCTTTGGAAATCGAGACGTCGGTGAACATGCGTGTAAGCGTCAAACGAACAAAATTAGTGAGAGACAGTTTACGATTGTAACTTTGTTTTTATCCGGAATTCTCATTGTGTGCTCTCTTCCTCATTTAATTACACTTCATATCAAATTTTACGCGGAGCAGGAAACTCTGCAAGAGGCTTTTGATTTATCTGCTGCTATCACTATTGGGGATGAGATGATGTTCGTGAAGGTGGCACTCGACGCATTCATCTACGCGTGAAGATTGACAAAATACCGGAGATCGTTAAAACTAGTACTCACTTGCTGCACGAATGAAGTCGCACCCGAAGCCACTTAAGAAAGAACGATGGAAAATTTTACCGTCCAATGACAAAATCTTGAAACATATCGTCACACTTTGTTTTGGCCTCCAATAACTAGCAAGGGTGCTACCTGAACAGACCTGCTGTGACCATAGCTATTGAACTACAGTCAAGATGTTCGCCAGTATATATCTCAGGGTAATGGAAGGTGGAAACGTTTATCGAAACATAACCTAAGAAGCAAGAGAGACCCGAACTTCTATTGATGGGATCTTAATATATAATGGCCAATTTCAACAATGGTACTGGATATGACTTTTATTTTATTTCCTCGCGATAAAGCATGCTCGTGATAGTTCGTCTGCCGGTCCTTTTCAGTAGTAAACTGACAATATCATTAACTTAATCACTTTTGAACTTTTTGAGGAATTGTCGTCGTTCTCTTCGCTTTCTGAAAGCGAAAACCGAAAAGTGATTGATGTAAGAGTGACAGGTACATATTTAGTATATTTTTGCAATTATGGGTCCGTGGAAGAGGTGTGTTTTATTACACTTTTCTTTCGCTGGATGTTTATTTCCCATCAAGTTGTCTGGAATGATTTCTTTGTACAGCAATGGCAGGCACTGTCATAACAAAGGCAGATGATGAACATTCCTGTCGAAGGATGAAAAACAGAGAGAAAAAAAGTAAAACTAAAAGGTAGTTATTGCCCTCGAAACAGTTTTTCCTAGTTTTCTTTAATATCTTATAAAATACAATTACTAATAGTTATTCAATGGATCTTAATCACGTTTATATTAGTCCTAAGCCAAACGTATACTTTTTTCTCCCCTTTCCCTCTCCTTTACAAACTTTGCTTTCAAACGACACATTTTAAGTGACTTTATATTCTATTAACATGCCTGCCTGAATGTAACTATGATAAAGTGAATAGAACATAGACGTTAATAGTATATAACGACTACTGATCTTTAAGTAATGATGCAAGAAAATTTGACAAATGGTATACAAAGTGAATATTTGAGTCTGTGTATTTGTCGCCTAATCGGATGTTGACATTCATAACAGTGAACTCCAAACAAGAGCGTCCTCTTTAGGACTACCGAATATGAAACTGCCATTTAGAACATTCTAGAATAAATATAGAAGAGACAATGTAAAGAAGGGCTAGCCAGAACTGTCACTTGGACTTCAGGGAGAAAAACAAAGCTTATATATACCATTTGTCATTTTCCATTCAAAACTACAGACAGGTCAAATAATTTATCCCTTAAAAGGATGTAACACCTGCGAAAAGTAAATATCTACCTAAAACTTGCTCTGATTAAGTCCTTTATCGTCTGCATCCAGGAAAAAGATTTTAAAGGAAAGGAAGGCGATTATGAAACTGCCCGGTTTAAATTGAAAGCCTACAGAAATTCAGAGGTTGGGGTAGAACTCAAGAAAACGATTTGTTTTCAATTAGAACTTCAATTTCTTGGCAGGATCTAACATTTATTTCTTCTTAGTTGAACGGACAGCTTCTCCTCCACACATTTCGTTGACCAAATTATTTCGCAAAGTTCTCTTGATTTTATGATTGCAGACAAAAATATTATCGGGGCTACAATCCTCGACAAAATTCTTGGGACACTTGCTTTTTTTTCCCACTTGAAACATGAAAATATCTAAAAATCCCTCTCTCTCCCTTTTAAATGTTGTGTGACCTGAAAAAACAAAGCCTGCAGTTGCTGCCTATGTTACAACATTATAAAGAGGGGGAAGGGGGATCTTTATTTCATAGCATTCGTAACGAATTGTCACGTTATAAGAGGTGTTCCAACTACTTTTGTCGAGGATTGCAGGGCCTCTTCCAGAAAAAGTAAACACTGAACTATAATTGCAATGGTTTTTATCGAATTCAGGATAAGAAAACTGTAAACTACAACAACGATTTACATCCATACACTAAGAGCTTTCTGACGAACCGTTTGCAATGAATAGCTTATTTTGATTTCATGTGTAATATCTGTAAACTAGCTTATGAGCTGTCGCAGCCCAGCCCTTGACCCTTTAAGCCTGGCCTGCGACAACTCACCTTTAATAATAGCTAAGCGTATTATATTTGCAAAGTAGACTTCTATCTATCTTTCAATCTAGCTATCAAACCGCGACTCAAGAAACCCGAGGGAGAATGTACTCCCTTATAAGGGCTTAATGGGGACGTGTGCCCCAACAGGGTATGGTTTTCAGGATTATTTGTCTTGAACGGTGTATCGTTTTCACCCCTTTTTTTGTCTTAAACGGGGTATCTTTACATAGGCCAATGTCTTAATCAGGTTAAGCATGTATGCTAACTTATACGAACTTAGCCACAAGCCGAATTTTTACAAGTTCTTGCTTAGTGTTGACTTCCATTATACCAAGCATAATTCCCGTTTGATTACGCTACAACAAGTGTCTTAGACGGGATATCAAAAATCGGCATTCTTTCTGAACATGCTGAAACAGGGTATAAAAATCAGAGATTCGTGTCTTAAACAGGGTCAAGGTTTTGGCGGCCTGGGCGCACCTCCCTACCCGAGATTCTGTCAAGTACAGCCCCCACCCGGAGGGGGGCAAGAAACGCGCCCGTGCTACTATCAACAAGCTGACATGGGGCGCTTTCCATTCGACCAAAAATTTCGGTTCGAAATTCCGGGTATTCCTTGTGGCGAATGGAACAGTATTTTCCGGCTGGTTGCGCCAAACGGTCACCTTCAAGCTTCGCACGAAAATACAAAAGAAACCAAAGCAAACAAATGGCCATATTATTATTAAGCGAGGACGATGATTTTATTGTTTCAGTGCAGCTAGCTGTTACATGCGAAGGAATTTAAATCGAGTCCGCGACTACTTAGAGTATACGATATCAGCATATTTACCAGACGAGTTCAAGAGTCACTTTCGAACGACATGAGAAAAACATGCGAGCTGTTTTTAATACTTACCATTTCTGCTGTTTTAGCTAGCTATATTACGCGAGCAATCATGCTCGAGTAAGAGCTGTAAGCTTTCGGTGGGAAACAAACACGCCGGGTACTAATGTTAACACCGGTTTACAGTATTCAGATGCCATCTTGACTCTGCGGACACGTTCGATTCCGGCTAGGAGAAACTGGGTCCGAGCAGGAATGGTCGAATGGGACGCGGTATTCCTAAAGTTTCGAAACTTTCTCCCGGAACTTTTCCCGTTCCATTCAAGTTCAGACCGGAAATCTCGAAAATTTTGGTTGAATGGAAAGCGCCCCTAAATTCTATCGAAGTATTCTGTTTGAAAGGATCAAATAGTAATTCATGGATATGTCTAACTCAGCCTCTTGAAGAAAACGGCGAGGAATTGAATTGCAAGTTCTGCCCTCGATCGAATTCAACACAAGAGAATCCCAAATACTGCAGCGACCACAAAGACTTACAGTTTGACAAATGCTAATTGTCAGTTCTGGAAACACAACCGAATATATAGCCACGAGTAACAGCACTTCGCCGTCCAATTCATCTTCTGCAGACTACAGATTGTATCTTTACACCCATCTCGCTACTGGCATCTCCCTGATGATTCTGTCACCAATAACAATCATTAGTAACGGGTTGTTACTACTAACTATCCTCAAAGATCCTCTCAAATGCTTCCGTACACCAGCTACGTATTTCATCGTCGCTTTAGCCTTGGTCGATTTAACGACAGGCCTGTTTGTTGAAACTTTCTTTATAATCTTCCGTGTAGCAAGTTATATGCAGTGGTCCCCTTCACCGAGCAAGCCGTACAGTAATTTATACCAAATTGGAATTTCGTTCTCTACTGTAGGCATCAACATGTCATTTCTGCTTGTGCTTGGTCTTATTTTGACGCAGTTTCTCGCCATAACATACCCACACCACTATAAATCAGCCGTAACAACACGCAGGGTCCTTGCGTGTGCTGGCTTCTCGCTGGTGTACTTCACTGTATTCATTCTGTTGCAGTTTGTTGGAGTTTCCATATTTACCCTATGGAAAGTAGATCTTCACCTTCACGCGACACCTATCACGATTTTGCTTATAACTGGTTCCGCCATGCTTTTGAGATCATATCGTCAATATGCCAAAGCATCTCGTCGTTTTGAAAGCGCCCGAAGCTTTGAAAATCGAGACGCGAGCAGTCGTCGACAAACGAACAGAATTAGTGAGAGGCAGTTTACGATTGTAATCTTGCTTTTGTCAGGAATTCTAATCGTCTGCGGTCTTCCTCACATCATTGTACTTCATATAAAATTTTACACGAAGCAGAAAACTCGGCAAGAGGATCTTAACTTGTTTGCTTCGAGTACTATTGCGGACGAGATGATGTTCGTGAAGGTGGCATTGGATGCATTTATCTACGCGTGGAGACTAGAAAAATACCGGCGGTCGGTGAGACTAGTGCTCAAGGGCCTTCCTTGTCAAGTTAAAACTGAGGCCTCTGAAATGATAAACATGAACAATTTCCCTCTACAACAACAGAATCCGTGAACCATCGTTGTATCTAATTCTGGCAGATGTCGCTCAAATATTTAAAATGTTTACGGTGCGTGTTCACCAGAAGTATTTTTAGTGAAGGAACACAACTTTTACCTTTTTAACTTCAGCATCAATGAATGATGATTTGTGGAACAATAAGGCACTAAATTAATGTTCATTGATATATTTTTGATACAGGTAATTATAGAGTAACTTAGAGTGTTTTCATCTGAAGCAAGGGTTCAGTGAGGGTTAAGCAATCGAATAGAAATTAAAATAGGGGTCTGTTATTTACATTTTATCTTATCGAGAGGAATTGCATTTAAGCATGAGAGTCCAATATTAAGAGCAGTCCTTGAATAGCGCTAGTGTTTTCAAATATCCCAGTAGAATCCCGATTTCTCGATTAACCTTCAAGGGAACCGAAACTTGGTTCGAGAAATCGAGGGTAAAATTGCAGTGTTCGACTGAGGGGAGGAAGCAACTTTTGGTTTGAGTTATTGCATTGTAATTCTCAAACTTATTTACAATTTATCTGGTTAACACAAAGGAAATCAGAACCGTGACGGTGGTTTGAAATCTGTTCTTAATTAGCATAGATTTTTAAGATTTTATTTCTCTGTTTTCTCCGTAGTTTTAGTTTCGATTGAGAAGATATCTCAAGCACTCGTGAGAGTGTTTCATCACATATCCAAACCCCTCGAAGTTCGTAAAAATACTCCGCTACGTGTCGTATTTTCAACTCTCTTCTAGGTGTTTGGAAAATTTAATGTGATAAATCGATGATGAAACACTCTCCCTCGTGTTGATATATTACTTGAAAGGCTCGAGAAATCGTAGTTTGAGAAATCGGGTGTCCACTGTTTTGATGAATAGCTGCTGCTTGCCGTAAGCTCAGAGATCAATTGCTCTTCTTTCCTTGGCAATAGGAAAACCGAATGTTGTTTGAAAGCAGTAGGTTCAGGGCAGTGGTCGATATAAACTGAGAAATTTGAATTTTGTGTAGTTTTCATGGGGTCTTCACCTCTTATTCAGTTTGTCTAGAATAAGTGGAAATTAAATTGATGACAAACAATACCCTATCCTCCCATGCCCCTGAAAACGACTGCGTGGGAGGCTGACAATATCCAACTTAATAAATTTTCATATGGGTTAAAAAAGGATAATTTTTCCGTACTATATTAATCGTTTACTTTAATGCAATAATGATACGAAACCTTGAAGGTTCCTACTTTTACTTTATTATCGGTATTACCAGGAGTTCAGTCTACCAGGGGTATCTCATATATATTGTCCTCAGGAAAAAAAAAGCAACGCGGGTGACCGAATCGAGCAGTTAAATTACAAGAAGAGAGAATCGATTTCCTACAAAATTAATTGATTTGTATCTGCTCATCCTGGAGGAAAAGAAAGAAACTGCTGAGTTTCCGGACTTTCCTGGCGGGGCATGATTTCCATCGCGCGGTTCTTCTATTTAAAATCAGATTAAAATGAATTTTCAAGCATTTTATTTTTTGCATTCGAGAATTGAGGAACCCCCGGGAAAATTAACGAGAAGGCAACTAGTACCGACAACAATTGAAATTACTCAGAAAAAAATGAAGTTTTCTTTATTTATTTCTCTTTATCCGAGTCACCATTTCACTTAACAAGAACTGACAAAATTTCACCGGGCAAAGATTTGCGAATCAGTGAACATGGACCAAAACTGACAACTTGTACATGACCGAAAGTCTAGTTTCTGACAAACTGTTTCTCAAACTCCCCAAATTCACAAATATTTAACGAAAGCTGGGAAAACAACCCCTGCATGATTTTAAACTGTCTTTTAAAATGAATATAAACGAAGCAATGTAAAGAAAGACTTACCAGAAATTTCGATTGTAATTTAGGAGACAAACAAAGCATGCTCAATTTGTCATTTTCTATTGAAAATTTGTCACAGCTCAAATATTAATCCCTTCCCGCCTTGGGCACTTTCTGATCACTTTTCATTTTCTTGTCATATATCGTTGTTCCTGAGCAAACGTTGCATTCAGAAAAAATAAAGGAAAGAAACACATTTTTTAAACTGCCTTTTAGTTCAAAGACAACAGAAGGTGGTCCTGTGAAGCAGAAATTGGAGTGGAAAACCACCATTCCGTTCATATTTTATTCTTCTCTTGGTTACATTTTGACAATGTAATGAAGGGACAACTCAATTTCTCTTCCAGTGGTTGATGTCCAGCAATTTTTTTCTTATTTGAAACAGACGCCTACAGCTGCCAGCGTAGTTATCCCCTGTCGTCTGCCGAAAAAAAAACTATCTTGTTGGCGGAGTTCTCTTAGGTGGTTACGCAAGTCAAAGGAATTGTCAGGGCCTGTTTGAGGAACGCAGATCCACAATTTGGAAAAAAGTACAACTTGAAAAGCAGAAAACGACCAGCATACACTGATTGTGACAACCTGTACAAGGAAATAATACCGCGATTACAGGGTTTTTGTTGATTTAATAACAGCAATGAATAACAGCACCTCGTCTGCTAATTCTTCAATAGGCAACAGACTGAACCTTTACACTCAGCTCGCGACTGCCATCTGCCTGGCAATACTGTCACCAATAACAGTTACTAGTAACGTGTTATTACTATTCACTATCTTCAAAGATCCTCTCAAATGCTTCCGTACACCAGCTACGTATTTCATTGTTGCTTTAGGAGTGGTCGATTTAACGACAGGTCTGTTTATTGAGCCTTTCCTTATAATCTATCGTGTGGCAAGGTATGTAAAATGGTCTCTTACACCAGGAGAGCCTTACTACACCATGAATCAAATTGGAAGTTGTTTGTCTTACGTGGGTCTCAAGTCGTCGTTTCTGCTTGTTCTTGGTCTCATTTTGACGCAGTTCTTCGCCATAACATACCCGCACCACTATCGCTCAGTCGTGACAACACGCAGGGTCCTTGCATGTGTCTGCTTCTCGTTAGTGTACTTCACTGGACTTATTCTGTTAATGTTCGTTGGAGTTCCTAAAACCACATTATTTCAAGTAGATCTTCATCTTCACTCGACATTAATAACGATTTTGCTAATAATTGGTTCTGCCATGCTTTTGAGATCATTTCGCCAATTTGCCAAAGCATCTCATCGGATTGGAGGTGGGCGCACCTTTGCGAGTCATGCAGACGCGCGTGGACAAACGTGTAAACCTCGATCGAACAAAATTAGCGAACGGCAATTTACCATTGTAACCTTGCTTTTGTCGGGAATTCTCATCGTGTGCTCTCTCCCTCACATCATTACAGTTTATATCAAATTTTACATGAAGCAAAAAACTCCACAAGAGAGACTTGACTTGTCTACTGCGATCACTATTGGGGCCGCAATGATGTTTGTGAAGGTGGCACTGGATGCGTTCATCTACGCGTGGAGATTGACAAAATACCGGAGATCTTTAAAGATAGTGCTCGCCTGCCACCCCAATCAAGTCGTATCAGAAGAAACTGAAGTAAAAACGATGGATAATGTCAGCATTGAGTGACACGAACCTGGAAACATCGTCACACCCGTATTTCGGAACAAGCACGATTCTCAAATTAACGTCCAAGCTTATTATAAAACTGGCAAGGGTGTTCCCTGAACAGATGCGCTGTGGCAAAGAGCCAAGTTGGTGGAAACGTTGTCGAAACATTTTCTGAGATACAAGAGAGACCCGAACTTTGATCAGCTTTTGGGCTCTTGATGCAGTGGTCTTCGTCGGAGAGTGACTTCGGTCTTTCGTTGTAACAGCCATTTAGCATTAGAGAAGTTCGACTTTGATTATTAATAGCAGAATTACAAATTAATGATTACAAAATTGGGATGTTACTACCCAAAGCAAAATTTAGCAATGGTACAGGATAGCACCTTTACTTTTTTTCTTCGTGGTAAGGTATGTTAGTGACATTTAAGTTTTCTCATCCCTTATAAGAGCAGTAAACTGGTAACACGCTCGAGGAATATGTGTTCCTTTCTTCGCTTTATGAGCGTGAAAACCGAGTAGTGGTATATATCAAGCATGTTTAGTATTGTTAGCAATTATGATGATGGGGCGGAAGAGGCATGTCAATACTTTTCTTTCGCTATAGATGTTTGTTTACCCATCAAGTTGTCTGAAACGATTTGTTTATACAGCAGCTACAGGTGAGTTAAGACAAAGACAGAAGATAAAACATTTCGGTCAAAAAATGAAAACAAAAAAAAAGTAAAAAGAATATGCAGTTCTTTTGACGTTAGGCATATGTAAAAAAGTTTCTCTTAGTTGCCATCTATCACTAAGTACAGCTGGGAATCGAAGGTCGCTCAAAATCAGCTCTTTTTGACCCAAAGGTCTTCTTAGTCATTTTTTTTTCTCAAAATTCCCAGTGTTTTAAATATCAGGAGTGATTTCTTCCAAATGAAGAAAAAATTCATTCAGCAACTGTCCGCCATGTTTACTTGCCTGGATGACAGGAGTGACATGGCCTAAAAACCAAGCCTTAAAATGCTAAATTCAACGGCTGGCGTCGTGAATATAGTCATAGTCGACCAATCAGAATGTCTGGTTCTTATATTCACCTCTGGAAATTATACTAATCTTGTATATTTGTAGATAACGTGACTGCCATACGTTCCTAAACTCCATTGGTCAAACCACATTTTTGGGAGGTCAATGGTTTAACAAAGAAAATTTTTCTTGAAATGGCTATCCAGGAAGAAATGATTATTATATAAAATCCCCTATACAATATCATTTTGACCTACAATCGCTCTAACATAAAATCTATACAAAAGAAATCCCGTATTGCATGATGGGTAAGCTACTTGCTCGTTTTGTCGATCATATACTGATTTGTGTCATCAATTAAAATAATGTTGTGTTACATAAAATGGAAAAAAGCAATACAATACGTGTAGTAAGAAATGTCTAAGTAATGTTATGTTCTGTAAGCA